>JABBOT010000005.1:13377141-13717313 GCA_016165875.1 Acanthopleura granulata | reverse complement strand
TGAGATATATACTTAAAGGTTTATATACAGGCCTTTTCCATTCTGTTTGGAATGTAGGTGTAGAATAGTTAGTGATATTAGAACGTATGATTAAAGACATTTATGACTCGTTATTAAGTTGTTTAAGATATTACCAGTATGAGTACTTGCGCGTGTATTTGACATGAAGCATTTAGTGACAGTTATTAAAACCATTTAAAAAATGAGATTTTGATTCAAATGGAACCTGTGGATACAGAAATTTAAATGTTTGAAAATTAGGAAGAAATTATAACTTAAATTTTGAACCTTTGGAAAAAAAATGTTAAATGCTCACAAGCAAATAATATTACAGGCATTAAAAGTTTTTACAGATTTAAACTTATTTCAAGTCTGTTTCATAGATTTACAGTTTAAACGTAAAGATGGCAGTGTGAGCTATTAAACTAGTTTCAGCTGCATTCTTCATATTCTCAAAGCCTTTTAATCTAAATTTTGCAATAAAGTAGATATGATGTTATTTTTCTTTGTGCTTGTGGTGTTTCTGTCTGCTGGGTAACATGTTGTGCTGTATACCAACCTGCTGATTACTTCAGTGTGTACCTAGAATATCATGTACATTTATTTACATGTGTTTGTAAATATATATGTTGCAGTCATTTTTCCTTTTTGTTTTAAGACATTGCATGTTTTTGTGCATGAGTAGATCTTTGTCAATCATATAGAGTACAGCCTGCATGAGCATATACCAGGGTAGTATACACAGAACATGATATACCAGGGTAGTATACACAGAACATGATATACCAGGGCAGTATACACAGAACATGATATACCAGGGCAGTATACACAGAACATGATATACCAGGGCAGTATACACAGAACATGATATACCAGGGCAGTATACACAGAACATGATATACCAGGGCAGTGTACACAGAACATGATATACCAGGGTAGTATACACAGAACATGATATACCAGGGCAGTATACACAGAACATGATATACCAGGGTAGTGTACACAGAACATGATATACCAGGGCAGTATACACAGAACATGATATACCAGGGCAGTATACACAGAACATGATATACCAGGGTAGTGTACACAGAACATGATATACCAGGGTAGTGTACACAGAACATGATATACCAGGGCAGTATACACAGAACATGATATACCAGGGTAGTATACACAGAACATGATATACCAGGGCAGTGTACACAGAACATGATATACCAGGGCAGTATACACAGAACATGATATACCAGGGTAGTGTACACAGAACATGATAAACATGTTTACTGTTCCGTGGAGCGACAGTTTCAGTTTTTTATGTTATCGGAAATTCATGCCATTTCCATAAGTCAATGAGGATTTTTTGGCATCTTGTAGATAGTATTAAAAGTGTATTGGGCAGGAGTGAGAAATGGTTTGTTAAGAGCTTGATCAATGAGCTGCATGTAGCACATGCTTTTAAGCCTCTTGAAAAATGAGCCAGTTGAAATTTCCATTACTGACAGAAGGTCCGTTAGAGGGGAGAAGCAGATTAAACTGAACCTAATGTCGAAAATAGAAGCATAAATTTTCCAGCGGACAGCACCTCCCAATCTGTCATTGGCCTTTTATTGTTACAATCTTTCTTGGGGAAAATTCAAATCAGAACTGTTGTAATTTCAGTTGATATTTTTGTATGATGCTTGCATGTTAGTTCTCTAATGGTTTCAAAACTTGACAGATGTAGTAAAAATTATTGTTTAATAACGACAAAAAAAAGGCAAAAAAACGCCAAACAAACCAAAAATAAAAACAGCAAATGGATAGAAAAGTTTTTGCTGAATAGTTTTGGCCATTGACTTTGTGACCAAATCACTGAAGTATGTATTAATGTATTCACACTTAACCACATGCAATATTTACAAAGCTGACACACTTGCTTTATTAGAGGCATTAACTTAAACCTTTATGAGCAGTCTTCTGCAAATCAACCTTTGAAGTCATGGAGTTGTATGATTGAGTCTGCACATACTCATGGTTACGATCATTCATCTTGTCTGTGAAGAGGTTACAAACTTGCTTTGGTAAATACGGTTTCCGTGGCTCAGTCGGTTACTGCGTTATCGCAGCACAATGACCCGAAGCCTCACACCAATGCAGTCGCTATGAGTTCAAGACCAGCACCTGCTGGCTTACTCCCCGGCGGTACGTGGGAAGGTCTGACAGTAACCTGTGGATGGTCGTGGGTTTCCCCCAGACTCTGCCGTTGGCCGCCGTCGTATAAGTGAAATATTCTTGAGTATGGCGTTAAACACCAATCAAATAAATAAATAAATAAATAACATCTGGGATCTTGTGCATGAACAGTGGTAGCAGACATTTTCATGTTTATATACATTTTAATACCCAAATGGCAGAATGAGTTATGTCAAACAGGTTATTAGCAAACATCCATCACTGAAAAAAGGTGTGAGTGCAAATTATGATTGTAACTAGAAGCTAAGCACAGCTGACATTGTATCAGTACATGCCTAATGTACAGTCCCATGCTTGCGTTGTTGTGGCTTGTGTACAGGTGCCTGTGTATGGCGGAAATCCTTTCAGTAGTTCTTTGTATTGTCGTGCAGAAATTTCATTACTTTTATTTAAACTTTTAAGTGATTGAAAACTAGACTGATGTGAAAAAGATTTAAAATTTTTTTTTTTATTTACATTAAATAGTTCAATAGTACCATGATTTGGAGCATGTTTCTCAGTACTACATGAGTTTTATTGTGAACATCTAAGTTCATGTCTTTCTAAGTACCGATACAGTAGTAAATTTCATGTTTTCTATTTTTTCTATCTAAGTTGTATTTGATCTGTGTATTGGTACTGTATATTCAGTTATGAGTGTAAATTTATACATTGTGATTTATTTTAATGCAGACTTTGGGCACGTTGCATTTTGGTAAAAAATTTCAGGTACTGTACATGGTTTGTGTATATAGTCATGTCTCCCTTTCATTGTCATTCTAGTTGTATACAGTCGTACTGTGTGAAGCTCATTTGAGCATGAAGTAATATATTGATGGTTTTAAAGAATGTAATCGAAAGGTGAACTTCATCTCAGTAACACGAAATGAATATTTATTAGTCTTATACTCATTTGTTTGCAAAACAGTAAAATTGCCCTAATGAGAAAGGCCATTTTTTTTTTAGGATATCTGACGAGTATTGTAGTGCTCATGCATGCGATTTCAGGAATTTTGTGAACTGTTGAAAACATGTTTTATATTTTTAGTCATTATTGATGATGGAATAACATATACTCTAGTGCTGTATTGGTATATTTGTCTTGGCTTGTCTGTTTTTCATGTCTGTCAAGATATTCTCTTTATCATGTTGAAGGGCGTTCATGTTCCATGGTCGCTTGTGGGCTGTAATTTAGCTTATATGTTCTCTCTCAGCAATACAAAGTTACATGCACTCGTGAGAAGAGAAAAAAAATTGTGATGTGTTTCTATCTGTCCCGTATGTCAATCAGTCCTTGCCTCCATTCTTCCATCTGCCTGTCTGTTCGTCTGTCACGTCTGTCAAGGTTGATGTCCCCTTTATGTTGAAGCATAACAGGTGTTTTCATTACCGCTGTTTCCAGATTGTTGGAGCACTTTCTGATTTACCTAAAGAGATAAAAAAACATTAATTTTGGTGAAGTGCGCATACGTATGCCAGTATGGCTTGGAGGCTGTAGGACCTCCATTCATTATGCCTTGAGAGGTTGTGTCACTTTTTCAGTGTCTTAAAGATCTTGTCATTTCCAGGGGGCTTCACCTAGACACTATTCGTCTCTGTGGCTTGTGTACTTTTAATTCGACACTGTGGGTTAAATTCAGATCAGACATCAGTTTGGTTGAAGATCATTCGATTTTAGCCCCATGTCAAATTGTATCAAATCAGACACAAAATCTTCATGCGTGTCACGCTTTATCTTAGCCCGGAGCCCTCGAATGAAAACATCAAGGTTATCGCTATACAGAGATGATGACAGACGGAGACGGAGTACAATTTACTATTAGTTTACTTACATTCCCAGTTCATACTTCAGTTCTTGAGTGAATCAGACTATAAATGTGAAGAAAAAAGAAGAGGGGGAAAAAGTAGAAGGAATTCTCATAGCGGATTATTGTAGTAAACTATAATTAAAGTACATGAGACATGCACGATTCAGATGTGTTATATCACTTTTCTGTGCTTTTTGGCTGTGTATTTTGAGTTTTGTTGATTTATTAGATGGTTTAGGGCCATAATGTAAATATATATGACTGAAAACAAAACTATCATCAATTGATGTAGTGGTCATTGTCTCTTGACAATAATTTTATCATAAAATGAATACTTATTATTTAATAAAAAAACTTTATAGTACATGTATTTACAATATTTGGTAGGAAAATTGACAGTGTAGTCATACAGGTGAAATGTGTTTGTTTATGGTGCCATTAAATCTCAATCAAAGAAATTTAAACATCTGGTACATGGAAATATTTTACCTACATGCAGATCTGGGCTTTAGCCCTCATAATGTATACAGTAGACTTTGCCATTGTGAGTTCTACAAGAGGGTTGTAGAATTTGACTTAAAATAATAGATAACTGGCAGACAAGTGGGTGGGATAATGACAGGGGACTGGTGTATTTAAACCCCTAATTACATTTGACAAGTATGTGATTTTCGCTAAACTGGGAAAGCCTTTAACAGCCGATTTGGAAAATAAAAAAAGTGCATCAACATCAGGTAGCACCTTCCATGTAATTCTAAATCACCTGCCAAATTGTCTGAACAAACATCAGATTTTATGTGAAAGTGGACTGCTCCTTAATGGACCTTGTTATCCTTTGTGCCTCATGATTGAGGTAATCCATCCTTCTCCTAGTTCCATGTATCCCATAGCCAGACGTCTGAAATTATGTATCATTATATGCAAAAGAGGCTTTACACGTATTCTTCTTTATTTTGCTGTGGACAATAGCTAAGGATATGATGGGTGGGTTTCATGTTTCACTGTAGGCATGCTCGTGTCCATCAGTTCTTCAGTTGCATGGTTTTTATTTGGACGCAGAATACAGGATCACAAGACTGTCGTAGGCATACTTCAAACTTCGTCTGAACATGAAAACTGTTAACTGTCTAATTAAACTTTATGATTCACTTAGTGTCACAGATACTAAGAGTTGTCCTGCGCCACCATGACAAAAATTGAAATTTGTATGTAAGTTCAGTTTTTAAGTTCAGGATTAGTTAAGATTAATTCTTAATTTTAAGACAGCTTTGTGATTTATTTATTTATTTGATTGCTGTTTTATGCCGTACTCAAGAATATTTCACTTATACGACAACGGCCAGCATTATTGTGGGAGGAAACCAGACAGAGCCCGGATGCAACCCCTGACCATCCACAGGTTGCTGGCAGACCTTCCCAAGTGCAGCATGAGCTGAACTTAAACACAGCGACCGCATTAGTGGGAGGCTTTGGGTCATTGCGCTGCATTAGCGAGCTAACCGACTGAGCCACAGAGGCCCCCCAGCTTTGTGATGATGCGGCCTGTATCTGGGGAACGTGTTCTGTATATGTGTATAAGCTGTCAGAATGACAGAGAAGCATTACAAGGCTGATGCGTGTCACAGGAGTAATCATATTTGTACTCTGTATTTGTATGTTCTGTCTTTGAGTTGCTCATTTTGCATGCTTTTGAGAGTTCTTTGGTCAGAAACGTATTTCGAGGTTTGTTTGGAAGTAGGGTGATATCCAATGAGGAAAATGTAGGTTTCAGCACCTGAAATAGTATTTTATGACCCTTGTTTAGTGCCTCTGAAAGTGCATATGTCAAAGGAATATTTTGGTCATATACAGTATTTCAGTTGTTTCTGATTGAACCGAAAAGCACAAACAGAACTGCTTATATAAGTATCATCAATCTGAGGCAGATTTTGAGGTATACAGGTGGGCACTAAATACGGTTGTCATCATCGCGACCATTGAGGCACATCTACCTGATGCCATAACTATGAATGTTCAAAATTGTCATTTTTGGAACACCTTATGTGCCCTTTTCAGTTCATATACCTGTAATTGTAACAGGGATAAAAAGTTTCTTTTTTGCTCCCATTTCTCCCTATATAGCAGAACTAATATCTGTCAAAATATTTAGAACAGTTAGGGTAATAAGATTATATCGATGCATGCATCACTGTGTTTGTGTATGATTTAGTGTTGATAGTAATGTCAGTTTAATAATCTGATTTATACATACCATAAATCCTAGCTCTCATTCATTCAGTCACTCCCTGCTACTGTTAACAGGCCCCGGAAGGAGAATCCCAGCCGAGCACAGAGGTGGATTTGTTTGTGTCAACAGAGAAGATCATGGTCCTGAATACAGATTTACAGGTAAGTCTTGCACAGACTGTTCCACTGCATGATTACTCATGACACTAAACTCTATTTGATGAAAACCATATTTTTAGTTAGTTTCACATGTAAAATGTGTACAGAAGTGAAATACTTGTATGAGGGTTTTCATTGACATGAAAAGCAAGTTTATGATTTTTCACTCGTGACATCAAACCTTACAGGAGGAAAATAAGATTTGTAGTTAGATTTACGTGTATGATTTGTACCAAGGTGAAATATCAGGGTTTTCAGAGCAGAGAAAAAAACAACATGTTCAATTCGCACAGTGCAGCAGTGTATGTGTAGTCATTACACCTTTGACACTGCGCAAACAGTATATTCACCTTTAACCCATGACCAGTACTTCTGGTTTAGGTTACTCAATGTTCAGATTGGGAACAGGAACTACAAGAGTGCAAAGTGAAATCAGAATGTCATAATTATTACTTTTGTGACACGAGAAGTGAATATCTTTCTCATATCTGTACTGTTTTGTTTTTACCTGGACAAGTTGTATCTTTCTACAACTATCTCAACATGTTGGTTCTTCAGTCATCTCACCTCACAGTTCGTGAGTGTGTACATATACATCTGAGGCATTGTTTTCAGAAGAAAGAATAGGAATGAAGGGCAGTTTCTGAAGAAAAGTAAATTTTAATTTCATGCAAAATTTTATTAACATTACTTTCTACCCATTACAGACAGGTAGAAACCTGGCTCTCTTGTTTGTTAGCTTTTTTGATTTTTCTTTTCACATGGAGCGTAAATCTGTTTTTGACAGGAATAGAACTTGCAATATTTCATGTTAAAGTTGAATATAAGTATACTTCATTAAGTGAGTGATAGGCTCTGGGAATGCGGGATTGTCTGCGGGACAAATCCATGATCTGAATTTAAAATGAGAAGATTCTGTGGCGTGGCACTATTCCGACTCCAAACTGGCACAAATGTGACATAAACACATAGTTTATCAGAAGAATGGTACTGTTTGTGGAGAAGTTTTAAGTTTGGTAGTTTTGTGTCAGAGATGAATTGTCTGGCAGTGTGTCCCCAATGGGCTGTTTGAGTAGATTATGACTAGTGGTGAAGATGGACTGTTATTTATGGATCGATATGAACAGTTTGGTAAAGCCAAATCTTTGATTCCTGGCGAAGTGACTTTCCACATCCTTGTTACGCAGTTCTTGTCTGGCAGAAGCCATTATTGGAATTCAGACCGCGTTCGGACAATGTTGGGAATACGCGGCCTGCAGTTGAACATTGTTTGGAGGCTATCGGATATCTCTGATGCAAGCTAATTCCTATGAGCGAGATGGGATAGTTGCTTCATTAAGAGTCGTTAGAGGACGGCACATGCTCAGGCAGTGTGAATAGACCATCTGTAGAAATAGATTTGTGGTTGAAAAAAAAAAAATAGAAGAAAACTGGAACTGTGCGCATCTTGCCATTGGCTCTTCATGATATCTGATCATAACGTGACAAGGTTACCCTCAAGTCACTGGCCATCATGTCACTCTGGCAGGAAACGTTTTGGGACTTGATGGGAGAAATTGGTTTCCTTCTACAGAGAGCTTCTGAATACCTACCAGTGTGGAAATATATTAACTTGCGAGATGAGCTGCCCTGAATAGCGTCAGGGAAGTTTGAGCTTCCTGTAACTGTCAGTGAGAAGGAACACAAAACTGTTATATTGATCCTGTTTGGCTTGTATAGAAATCTCCAAGGACCCCCCCCCCCTTCCTCCAAACACCTTGATATTGAAGGTTGAAGATCTCCTCCTCCCACCACCCCCAGAACTGATTCATATTCCAGCAATGTTTTTAATAAATGGGCTTTACTGTGCCAAAATCCAAGGAAACCCATTAAGGTCTATTTTCTTGACACAGGAAACTCATTAAAATCAATATCTGTATGCTAATTATAGCTGATCAGCCTTGTTTTGAATCAGGTTTTAGCTCTTTGTCATTGGAAGTCCTTGTTTTGTCTTAATCTGGCGGGTCAGGCAATCAAACTACCATTCAAGCTGTTTCCTTTCAACGAAGACACAATCTAACCTCGCTGACCGCTTCTGCTGAGGAATAAACTAACACGTGCTCCTAGGGATTGGGATTTATCTGTCAGACAGAATTAGATTCCCAGAGGGACCTGACAACTAAGAACCTTTTTATATGCAAATTCGTATAAATACATCCAGCAGGGAAGCTTGACTTTTTTGTAGGGGAATGTTGAATTTTTGCAGGACAACAGGAAAAATGTGTGTACACTCATCATAAGAAATCTGATTTAATATTGAGTAATTGCCTTGTGAATTTGTCTCTTTTCAGAATTCTAGCTTGCATTTTATGTAATTTCATGCGCTTGCATAATATTTACAACACATACTTTTAGGTTTATAGATTTCTGAATGTGTTACCTGTTCTTGCTAGAAATATTAGCTCTCAGAACTGTGGTGTGGCATTGACTTGATGTTGTAGAGGTTGGTTGACATGAAAACAATTAAGGTAGATCTGACATTACTTGACTCTGTGTAGTGAAACTCAAAGACTGGTAATCTTGCAACATTCCCAAACAACAAAATTGCATTTCTGGGACTTGATGCGTGCTATTTTTGCAGGTGAGAAGATGTGTCTTGGTGCCTCTTTTGTTTAATCGCTGGATATGGACAGTTGTTTTCTATCTAAAGCAGTGCCAAGATTCACTTCGGCTAAAATTGAAGCCAACACATTTTTCTGAGTAATCAAAATTGTTTAACAGTTAATTTGCAGCATTGAGGACAATCTCAGTTTACGCTAAACAGCGAGTTAGTGTTAAGCCATAATCATTCATTCCTTTTGATATATATGTAGGTGCTGATATTAATTTTTAAACCCTAACTGATCCTCTTTAGAATCAGATGGAAGGTGGGTTTAATAAATGTCAGAGAAAAAAATGACATTATTCCTTCACAGTACATTTTCATTAATCACTATGGGTTTGTACAGTTTCTGTTTTGGATAGAGATACGTTTGAATATGTCATTCATTCATTGCTTAGAACTTTAGACCCTGATTCAGTTTCGACTTGATTGGACGCATTTTTACATCCACAAACACACAATTTATAAAGGCAGATAATCATGTGACAACAATGTAACATTTTGCGGGACATTCCAGATAGATTCCAGATGTTGTACAACAATGAATCATAATAGTTACAGAGAGGAAGGATCTCATAAAGAGGCTGTTATTAAACCTAAGCCCTTCTGCATGTGCATCAGGATATTGGCTGTGTTGAATGGAACCCACATTTATGTTGATCTTATAAATTAAATTTCTCAATTACGGCTTTTTGTTTTTTTGTTCTTTACACATGCATGTTTTTTCCCTTATTTGCGGTACCTGTGTATAAAGTACACGTAGAATGTAGTGTGATCGTATTGTTCTATCAACTGCTGAATGCCAGTGGGGTATGGGGATTCTTAAATACATTTAAGCTTCTGGTATTAATGTCTTTGTGCATACTGCTTTGTGACTGTTAAACAGTTTATATATTAATAGGTTTGTGAATAGTATATGCCCTAGCAATGTACAC
The DNA here is from genome assembly GCA_016165875.1 of Acanthopleura granulata. Lineage (NCBI taxonomy): Eukaryota > Metazoa > Mollusca > Polyplacophora > Chitonida > Chitonidae > Acanthopleura > Acanthopleura granulata. The sequence continues at coordinate 13,707,330 of JABBOT010000005.1, read as the reverse complement.
TAGGAAACACAATTTCTTCCCATTCTCATCATTCAAGACTTATGATGTGATTGCTTCTGATAATTTTTTTTCAGCATGTTTCAACTTTAAACCTTTAATTTCAAACACTGCCTGGAGTTCAGTTTCCTGAAAAAATATTGCTGCAATCTGGATAAGTGTTTTCACAATTGTGATTTGTGTTTCTTTTACATTTAGAGTCTAGGCCTTGTGGCTTTTGAAGAAATTAACAAAACAGTTTCAAATGCAGTTGTTTGCCAGGCAGAAATGTTTGCTGTCACATACATGTACCTGTATAATGTACTTAAGGAGGGATGAAAGAGTGAAGTGATTTGGAAATGAATGAATGAATGAGCAATTCTTGTTTAAACAGGTTGGAAATGATTTAGACTTTAGCAGTTATTGATTTTAAGCACTTTTGGAATGATCATTTGCTACAGTCATTACCATGGATGCTAGGAATTCAAATATCCTAAGCTCCAGGACAGTGTTGTTCTAATCATTTCAAACTTTAACACCTTCACAGTGATTGCCAGGCCTTGTAAGGCAAAGTATTGTTATGTTGTGCCTGTATTTTTGGTCCAGTTTATCATTTTGCTCCATGACGTCAAAAGTATGGCCTCAGATTGAACAGGGCACACGATGAGGTAGAAACCTGTGGATGGTTGTGGGTTTCCCCAGGCTCTGCCCAATTTCCTGCCATCATGAAGCCGGTTGCCATTGTACGTGTGAAGTATTCTTCAAGTGAATAAACAAATAAACAAAGAGGTAGACGTCTTTCCAACCAAACTCTGTCACTGAGTAGGCGTGATTTCTTAAGCCGAACAGTTCTATTGTCTGTGTATATATGTCTGTCTGTGACAAGCCTCTGTTAGAAAAATATTCAGAACTTTCTTCGATCTTCTTGCTGTCTTTGTTTCCTGACAGCAGCTTTTCTCTGATGGCAACATCTGTTCCTGGTTTCCTGTCCTTTTGGTTCTCCCACACAATAGGGATTCCCCTGAGGATTGTCTAAAGTGGACTGGCCTGAAATGTGAAAGGATCATCAGTGATGGAACACTTCATATTGTTGCTGTAGAAGGTATAACCTCTTGGGCAGCCAATTACTCTGTAATCTGTTAGGTTTTATAGGTTCAAATATTTGCTTCAGCTTCTCTTTTTGTTGCATTTCTTCACCTACTTGTATGTCTTATTCCAGATGTTTTTGTATTAAAACATTTAGTGCTTCAGTCATATTCGAAACAAGTAAACGAATGATCAGTAAATGATTTTAAGTGTTACTTGATTGGTCTAAATTGCAGCATCTTGTGGCGGAAAATTTAGACAAATATCAGTGATACAGTTTTGAATATTACAGTAACTTGCATACAAACTCCACATAAGCTGGAAACCTTGATCTTTACTTTGATTCCTTAGATCACAGACACCCACATTTTTCCATATGCACCTGGAAATTACCTCGACCTCGATTGATTATCTAATGACTACAAAGCCCACCTGTCTATAAAACCAGCTATCTTGCCTCTTGGGTTTATACCTGCAGCCTTTTGATCTGCCAGCCTTTGAAGGTATGAATGGATTGAAACTTGAGAAAGAAGCGGTCTTGGCCAAAGGGGATGACTGAGTCGGAAGTAATTGATTTACCATCACTCTGTGTCTGGCTAATCCATGCTGAGGGAACTGAGCCAAGCAGAAACACAGTGATTACAGATGGCCCCTTGTCGTTGGCACTGCTGAAGCTTAATGTCAATCAGACTGACTACACCTGCCCGCTGTTTCCCTGTTCTGCCCTTACATCTACCTGGCTTCCTGAATTTGAACTGCCTTCCCTTGCAGAGTAAAGCCTTTGAAATGGTTACAAATGGATTAGGATACAGCGATATTTTGTTCTTAAAATGCAACTTGTATGTGTAACGCCAAACATCCTAAAGAGGCAGAAATAAATATAGCTCTCCCCCCATGTCTTTCTGTAAATACTTTTCCAGTATTGCTTCATTTGAGCAAGGATCTTGTTAACAAATTAGAATGTAACCGGACTTTTCTGCCTGCTCTTATACAGAGTTTTTGGTTAATTTGCTCAGTACATGTAAACATATGTATAGCATAGTCTGAAGTTATTCTTCCTACTGCTTTAGCATGTGTAAATACCCACTGGGATGAAAGTGTATTATTGAATAAAGGAAAGATTTTAGAATACAAACACAAACAGTTTGTCGCCACATGTTAGTAGAATAGAATACCTTTATTGAATTTCAAGTACATATGTCAAAAACTAGATGTACTTATCTAATTATAGTGGAAAGAAGGGGACTATTTGTTTGGACCGGAGGCTCTTTATCTGAGATGAAGTCAGATATTCATACGCATCCAAGGTGTTCACAATCCCCCATGCAATATTGAAAGTTTATCAAATGATTTATAGGTTATGCTTGTGTGTACATGCAGACAGTAATAGATGTTTGGACTGAATGTATGATGAAATAACACTGGAAATACATTCAGTAATTCAATGAAAACCCTTACTTGCTTGTGAAAGTCATTAATTCCAGTCCCTCGTAGAAAAAAGGGGAAAGAAACAAAAAGAAAAAATATGATCCTAAATGAATTTACCAATAGCATGATATATTGTGGAGCATAATGTGGTTGGCTGTTTCCCAGGACATTTAGGAACCAATTGGCGAAAAGGTCATTGAAATGGCTCCTGTTTTTGTGGACAATTCACAGAAATAAATCACCAGGAAATGTGAATTTTTCAACAGGGCTTCAGATGGTTTGTCTCCAGTAGTATTTTTGAGACAAACTGCACCCTGAGGGCTATTGAAAAGCACCCATTTCCTTTTGGAACAGTGTAGTGTAGATCCATGGCACTTGGTTTCCAGTTTTTTTTTATAAGTGAGTATTATGAAATGTTTTGAGACTTTATTTCTGTAACATACACCCCGGAGTTGTCTTTCCTGTCATTTTCTTTTGCCCCATGATTGCTGTTAGCTGGCTGTGTATGTGTACATATTCATTTAATATGATATTGTGTGAGAAGAAGAAAGACATGTACTTGCACTCGAGAAGTAAGTGCATAATTATAGCTGTCGTCGTTTAGAGCCCTATAATATGTCCATGCTGTCAGTGCTTTTGGTCAACCTTGCTTTCAGACAGGAGTTCATTTCCTACGACAATCATTTTGATGGCCTTCTAAATAAAAAAAAATATTCCAAATTGAGGTATCTATCCAGTACATGAATTGCTACTGAAGATATTGTTACATAATTGGATTTAAATGGTCGAATGAATGTTGATCTGATGTCATTGCGCTCCGTAAAAATGGTTTGTATTATATATGATATAGGATATGAAGTTAAAATGTGTACAGACCATACATGTCACAGGAACCATGGGATTATGTTCAGGACATACAGTCAGGTATATATCCATGGCAACGTGTAAACATGACATAGGCACATTCAATCCAACTAGTCTGTGCTCTTGCTGTCAGCTTCTTTGAAATGATATGGCCTTTTGATGTATTGTTCAAGACACTATATAAGACACTATTATAAACTGTTCTTTGACGAAACTTTTATGCTAGTATTGTACGTGCTGCAGACGAAAGTTCTCTGTCACCTACTGTGGTAATACATCTATGTGTACTACGCAAGTTGTTCATTCATAAAATCCTTGTGTGAATATACACCGCTCAAGACATTTTGGGATGACACACCATTGTTCAGCGATGAATTCTTGTAGATTTCTGTCGCATCAAGAAATGTTATGTTTTTCTGGCTATGTTTAAAAAAAACCATTACAGCTAGATTGAGTATCTGCTGTATGTTTAGTAACATGTGGACAATTTAGATCTTCTCAAAGTATTGTCTAGTATATTGCACCATAAATCAGATTCGACAGTCCTATTGCAGTACTGAGGCAACCACCTTTCTAATAAATAAAAACATAGTGAATGGCCATTACGTTAGCTCGGCTAAAACAAAATAAAGTAAATGATATTGGAAAAGAAAGAAAAGGAAAGAAATAAACGGACCAGTTGAACTGAATGCCCAAATATACTTGATAGTGTTCCTTGGCCTTAAGGTTGATGCTATTGATATTCAGTTTGGCAGTGAGAGACTTGCTTGGATTTTGATTCTAATGGAAAGCGTGACTGGTATGAACATCCCCTGGTTCAGTGGTAATTTAAATGTCACTCCAGATGAGTAGGTGTTATATCTCTTAGACTGTTTTTGACTTGTGTGGCAAACCCATGAAAACAATGTAACATGCATGTCCATGTTATGTGGTAAAACCATATTCCAGTCTTGACAATGAAATTTGCTGTAGCTGCGGTAAATTGAACTGTTACATAACGCTTTTATCTTAGAAGGTATGCAAAGTTCAAATTTGATGCCCTCATAGTCTCAATAATGAACCATTATTGTGTGGAATATATTAAAAGTTAATTTTGTTTGGACTGGAGGAGGGATGCCATTATGGTTTTACATCTCATGAGCCTGGACTGCTTCTGACTTACAATCTTGAAAACACAACTTGCGAGTCTGTGCATTTAATGTAAAACAGTCTGTCATGACAACAATGACTTCTGTGGCAAAATTAAACTGCGTGTTAGCTTGAAAGTTGCAATTTGTGTTCTCTTGTAGTTAAATTGAACCTTTATCTTATGGAATATATTAAAGTTTAATTTTGTTTGCACTGGAGGAGGGATGCCATTATGGATTTATATGCCATAAACCAAGGCAAACAAATCACCGGCATGTCTTGTTCTTGGTTTGATAAGAATATAGAATTCAAGATGTCAGTTGGTTGGTGGCAGACTGTTGGCAATGTACATGTGCAAGTATTGACCCATGGTGCTAATCTAACTATGTATAGTTCAAGGTGCTTCAATAATTCAAGCCATCAGAAAAATCCGTAATGGAATCACACTTGGATTACATTGTGTGGGCTTTTTATGATTTTCTCTTCTTGGTTTTATGAGGTACTTTTGTAACGGGTAGAAGTGACAAACCAGAGTTTAGATTTCATCAGGTGCTTTTCAATACGGTACACATTGGCTTATCATCAGATTGACTGTCTGATTTATTTTAACAGCATATTCCAGTAAAGGTTATATAGGCAGTGTTTCATGCATTCAAATTTAAGAACTGCTTTGTATTTTTTTTTTTACAATAAGGCATACAGTTCTGTAGTTCACATATGGGAAGGTTTTTCAGTTATGTGACTGGCGTTTTACAGCTCCAGTTTTTTCCATTTATAAAACAGACCAACATGGCAACAGTGAAAAATTCTCATGTAACCCTAATGCTAAACGACAATCAGATACGTAAATAAATAGATGTATAGCAGTGATCTGCATTTGAATTGATTTATGGTGATCTTGTAGGATGAAATTCATGTAATGCAAAATCGTGCTAGTCAGGTGAGTTGTATAAAAGTATGGGAAGAAAATGCAAATCTTGTTCTGAAGCGTGATTTCAGCTTACATGAATTTGGCTGGAGGTGAATTCTTTTCCAATTGATAGGATGTGAATAAGAATCTGTTAACTTGCAAATCGTGCTCTGAAGTGTGATTTCAACTTATATTCAATTCATTGCGATGTTGTGAAAGTAGTGTAAGCATGTTTTTTTGGGGGGGTGGGGGGTCTGGAAGTGAGTCATATGAGGGCATTTCTGAGATGGTCAAAGTTATCACTAATTTACCAAAGTAGTTCCAGTTTTAGGGTGTACTGCTGTCATGTGTTTTAGCATCTCTGAAATGTTTTCTTCTATCTAGGCAGGTAAGGCCCATTACGGCATTGTCACTGTATAGCACAATGTAACCAAGTGATGATTTACGGCTCAAATTATTTATAGACAATAACATTTGAGTCTTGTTGCAGGCACACTTTTGCTCCCTGATACAATATGTCAGAATTTCCAGTGATTCAGTCAGGCGAACATTAAAAAGAATGCAACCCACTCGCTAAATTTGGGCCAACTCAGACTTTTTTCTTGAAGTCTGGAGACTTTTGTGGACAAAAATAAAAACTCTGAGGAGCATGCCATTCCCTTGTTATCAAAACGTGAGAAAGTCAATTCGTGGAGCTAACCTTTCAAAAATAAAATTATTTATGTTTTTCGGCCAATTGATCATTGTTGTTGCGTTATACATGGTTCAATTTCTTATACCCAGCCGCACCAAACATACACATGTTACTTTGGCTCTAACAGCAAACTGGGTCATTAAATATCGCACTGGTGTCATTACCTTCTATTCATTACCCTTGGTAGCATGCAGTGAAAGAGTCGCTTAGTCAAAAAAAGGCAATGGTTAAAACTAAGTTAAACTTCAAGACTTTGGCCTCTAATGTATTGTGTTGCCATTTCGTTACGTCATTTTCCTGGTTTCCATATGTCTGGAGCCAGGCAGACAGAGCATAGATCTAAAAAGATATGAGAAGGCAAACGGACTCACGGGAAGAGCTGAAATATGACACTTTTCTCATATACTGTTGGCTTAACATCAATTGTGTCCGACCTTGATATGCATTGAATAAGGTTTTGACCAGCTTTTCTGGGATATATGTTTGTCACTCTTAGAGAACGTTTGGTGTACAACAAGACATCTTTTAACGAAGACTCAGTGGGTGCAGCCATCTTGAATACTAATGACCTTATGTCAGAAATTAGTTCTCAAATTTAAAAAATTCAGTCCAAAATTTTATACTCCATGCTTGATTTGGCCAATTTTTTCCATTCAGAATGAATATATTTTACTTAGATTTGAAACTAAGGCCAAGCCCACTTTTGGGGGGAAGATGGCCACTCAATACACAAAAGTATAGATTCGGCAGTAAATGCAAAAATAGGTGAAGTGGGTCACGGTTGAGTTAAGCTATGTGAAAGAAACATCACAGATGGCGCTGCCTGTAGTCCTCGCGTTTCTCCTGCTGGGAATTCAGTAGTGCAGCATTAACATTGTTATAGGCCTAAGGTTAAGAAAGCACTGCGTGGTACGGATTTTCAGTCAGAAAGAAATCAAGAGTAAAACTTATTTAGCTGGGAAAAAAAGCAAGACAAAAATTTGCTCATAAATTACTCTTCGAAAGGTGTATAAAGAGGGAGTGTTCATGGTTGAAGGAAAGTAACATACACTTCTACTGTTTTTGTTTGTTTATGTGCTTTGTTTCAGATGAACTTAGCCATTTCAATGACAGTTTTAAAATGTAACATGAACACAGGACGTGAAGAGAACAAAAAGTTGATGTAGAACTGAAAAGGTTAAAATAAAACAAGAGCTTTTTTTTTTTTTTTTTTTTTTTATACAGAAAATGAAGTAGAAAATAAATATTTCAAATAAAAACAGTTGGGTTAAATTTAAGGTATTAGACTTTAATAAAGAGTACTTCTTATTTGATTAGTATTATATACTGTCCTGAGGAATGTTTTACTTATGGATGAAGGTCGGCATGTACTTGTAGAAAGAAACTGGACAAAGTCCAGAGGAAGCCATGGTCATCCTCAAGTTGCTGGCAAACTACTTACAACTGGGGAGGAAGTTTGCCAAGGTCAGCCAGAGTTGGACTTGAACTCACAGCATTCACATTGATGATAGGCTCCTGGGTCATTGTGAATTATGAATATTTATTATGATTTTAAAATTTGATACTCTTAAAAGTAAATGCAAGATAAAGTTTTCCTACAAAATTAAGATTTGGTCATTAAAAACTCCTGGAATTTCATATTATCTGCCTGGGCTGTTTCTTCTTCTTTTTATACTTATTTTTTTTTGATTTTTGGATGGTGAACTACACAGATGCTGTATCTGTTATTATACTTATACATATAGCCCAGCGCACAAATGGTCCCCAGAAGATGCTATTTAGTCTCAACAGGCTGAATATTTCTGACGGCTGCCAAGCAAAAATCTCTACCTTTAAAACTACACACTTTTGTAATGGTTTACTATTCCAAGGGACAGGTTTGTGAAAATAAACTGACAAAATTTGTCCATGTTGAATTCTTTTAAGCTGTCAAATACCTACATGATACCAACGATTATATTTTTGATTTGATATTGTGAAGTATATGCGGATGCTGCTGTGGTTTTATATGACTTAGTACAGTGTTTGAAAACGGTTGGCTGTGATTCCTGTAATGGTCACCATCAGATATGCATGTAAAATATCCCTGCCCAAACTCCTGTATAGTAGCATGATATTCGCAGAGATAAAGTGTAGACCAGCTGAACGGCCTTTTGTGTGAAAAGCCATTAGTCAGGAGTTATCTACTTTAGGAAGACCATTTGCTGTTTTTACAGGTGAGACATTTGTTTGCTTGTCTCCATGGTTATGGTTGCCTGTTGTTTGTGGGCCTCTTGAAACGACTGAATTATTGAACTGTAATCAGTGTAATTTATTTGCCAGATTCATGCTCCAGATCTCTAGGATCAGCTATAGAGCTTTGCTAATGTTTCAGAAAAGTGAATTAGTGCATTCTCTCCCTTTGTTTTCTCTCTAAAGGATGTATGAATGAAAGAAGGAAAAAAACAGCAGTGGACAGGGAATTCGTTCATTATCCTACGTTCACTGTTTGGCCCTGGTGACAATAAGCATTCGTTGACACTTGAGTGGCCATTTGCACAGTCTCTTTGTTGTAAGACCCAAGGGTCTCCAGTTATATATTGCGGTTCTATTACACATGTACTAAACCTTCTCATTTTATACTGAGTTCAAAAGACGTGTATGGGAGAAACCAAGAGAAGCAGCCTTAAGAAGTAATTACAACCATGTAAATTATGACTGTAACCTTGCAGTGATTTTCAGTACCCCATGAAGTATCTTGGCTTGCTTTGTCCAATTGTAATGTCTGCATGTATATAGGTGCGAGCATTTCTAACAATTGTTTGTTCCTATATGCCTGACTGTCAAATGGCATGCAAGCAAGTGCTCCTTCAGGACAGAGTATGTGCCCACAGGAATCACAAGGGAAAGAGGGCACTGACCCCAGAGGTCATTGGTGGTCACAGCAATATATTGGAGGTCTATTAAAAGCAGGCATTGGTGGCAAGAGGCCAGGGAAGTATAGTGATAATCTTTGACTGCCACAAAGATGGACGAAGATGAGATAGTTCACATCTGACCTTAGACATCTTTTATCTCCCATTGTTTTTCCATATGAGCATCAAGTACCCCTTTCCTTCTATAAGAGTTTTGCTAACAAACCATGTGTTACTTACAGTAAATAATCATGTTCTGCTTCTTGTTTTTTGTTTTATTTGTGGTCTGTTTTCCATATTTTTGGTGTGGTTCAACATAATAGCATTTGCTTTTAAATACTGACATGTTTTTGTTTTTTGCCACAAGTTACAAGTATGTATATCATGCTGAGAGTTATTCAAAGGCAGTTCGAGCTTTTTCCTCTTTGCACAAATATGTAGAGAATCCTGTAATGTGATCTGTGTCATTTTTAGTGATATCAAAGTATTTGTGTGCTGTCAATGCCAGTGCACCCAGATTGATATCAAAGAAGAGACGGCCAGTAAAATTTGCTAATTGGATTTATCGTGGATATTTCCTTGACTTACATATTCTGAAATATGGCTTTGGGCTGGTTGTTTTTGGATGAGCGGTCAGATTAGCATTATGGTTCCATGCTGGCTTCATCCGGAAATTATACAGACCGCCTTGTGCCAAACTAGTGTGCTCCCCTGGCTGTTCTGTATATCCTTGCTTATGGCTACATGTAGCTGTAATAATATTTCTTGTTGATATGATGGCAGCATGTTTATAGTCAGAAAAAGTGCAATGGGGAATCTCTGACTGGCAGCTGACCCCCTGTCCAGTGTAAGACCGTTTCGAACATGGGTCATTATCAACAAGGCAAATGTACTGTTCTAATATGGAATGAAAATATGTATAGGCATGTTTGAGAATGGATTTCCTGACACAGACATACATGTGCCTTGTGGGTTTCCGTTCTGAAAGCATGATATTCCAGACTAGTGAGACCAGAAAAGTGATCAGTGATACGTAAAACAAAACAGCACATCATTTTCAATGTACAGTATACTCTATAGGTATATGTAGCTGCTAGTCATAAGGCTGGGAGCTGTTGTCATTTTCCCTGTAAGAAATTCAGTGTTCGCATCCATCAGCTGACTTTAATGGAATGCATTGTATATATTTGGACACTACAGGCCCAAGGGCCGCATAAGCTGATTGATGGAAGAGTTGAGCTAATTAGATCATCATTCCTGCTTTAGTATACGTCTGTTAGGCTCTGCATTTCTCATCTGTCACATCACTCAGCAGATCGGCTCCATTAATGAACACAAAGCCATAAATCAGTTCAGCGGAGCCTGTGGGCACTAGTTTTATTGAGCAGTACAAATCGTATGATTTAGCGCTCCATCGTCATCCATATTTGACTTCATATCTGGAAATCTTATAACCAAGACAAGTGTTCACTTTTTACATCAAGGTGTGATTGGACATGCACAGACTGTCTAAAAGTACAAGCCAGTATTGGTTCACAGTTAGTGAAGCCTGTATAGAGGCTGTATAGAATATAAATTCACTGGAAAAAGCTGCTTCTTTAGAGTTGCTGACTTGGGCTTCATTTTCCATACAGGCCTAAATTGTTTTTAAGAATGAAGTCTTGGGCCCATTGAGATCCAGGAGGTTTAGCCCAGCCTCACCCAGCAATCACAAAAATTGTTTAGGAATGTTTGATGAAACAATTTCATCTATATTCAGAGCAAGCTAAGTAGGAATCTTATATCCTAAAGAATTTACTACCCAGAAGGTTTTCCAGCTTTGCTAGTTTTTTGCTTGCGAGAGCGAAACTTGTCAAGCTTTTGTGGTAAATCAGCTTGCATGTCTAGGCACTAGCATGTTGACTTAGACCAATGTCCATAATACCACTTAATCTCATCCAGTCTTCAAAGCCTGAAATTATCTTAGTTACCTGCCGCAGAGCTAATTAACACCTATCATGCCAGACCTTTCCTGAAGCCACAAATTGAACTGTGAAAATAGTCATGGAGCAAATGCATTGCTGTCTATATAGTGACAATATACATACCCTTGTGCTAACTGCTATCCTTCCCCATGTGTTTCCTCAAGATACCAGTGCTACTGTCAATTTAAATTATTATGGAACGAGCCAAGAACACTTATTGCCCTTTTCTGGACTCGCTTGCTCGTGGCTGCTGTATAACATTTGAAAATTTGTCTTGGACGTAACTGCTGATGCAAAGGTCACCAGTGTCTTCGCTGTCTGCGATAAGCACTGTAAAGAGGGTGCTGTTTAACCAATTTCTCCTTGAGCAGTTTGTGTCGAAATCTAAACCAATTTCCCTCCCATTACTCTGGAATAGCCTCATGGCTACAACCTGATCCAGAGAGTATCTAATTATGGCTAGAAAAGTGCCATTCAAAACTCTGTAATGAGGATCCTACAGGGCAGATTTCTGATGAAGGCAAGGCCAAAATCTACCAGGAAGTGTCAGGCGAACTCGTAAGTGCTACCTGTGTTTTGGAGAGATATCTCACTGGCTGACTGAATTGGGCCGGTCGGTAGGGGATATCCTGCAGTTCGCTTTAGGTTGTTTTTGTGTATTTTTCTGTTGAAATTTGCCATCCTATATTTGACTTGCATGTATGTATATGTTGAGTTTTTGATCAGGTTCATATGTATACATTTTACGTGTAGATATATTTCTGTGACGTACTATCTGTAGTGTCTTATACAATATACATGTTGTAAATGTACCAGTGAGTAAGGTACGAGTGAGTTCATTCTTAGGTCTGGCATCGTTTTACGCAAAGTTTGTTTCCCAGTATGCTACATTGGTGCAACCGATCAGAGATACAAAGGCTACAGTACCATTTAACTGGACAGCCAAAGCTAACCAAGTTTTTCTCGATATCAAGGAGGCTATCATAAATAGCTCTGCCCTCTCCTTGTTTGATCCGAATAGTGAAATGATCGTGACAAGTGACGCGTCCGGTGACGGTATCGACGCGATCATGACTCCAATATATGATCATGGTGATGAAGTTACGGTAGCGTGGGCTTCACGTAAATTGAATGATGCTGAAAAACGTTAAGCAGTAGGAGAACACGAGGCTTTAGCTTGCGTTTGGGCTGTAGAAAGGTGGCATACCTACTTGTGGGGTATAAAGTTCACATTGAGAACTGACCACCAAACCCTAGTTACACTATTGTCAGTCAGGCTCAGGTCACAGACCTATGTGGATAGCTAGATGGAACGCCAGGCTGCTGTATTACGATTACACAGTGCAATACAAACCTGGTGCTCAAAACAAAGTAGGTGATGCTCTGTCTGGTTCACCTGCCAAAATGAACGATAGTTGTAATACCAACGTTGATAGCGAAGTTGATCATGTCTCTGAAATACTCTTACAAGACACCAGTATCACGAAAGCTGAATTGATTGAAGGTACAGCTGTAGACAGGTCTTGTGGTCTTGTTCAAGGCTATGTCGAAAATGGATGGCCAAGCAAAGCAAAGTTCGTTGAAAGCGATGCAAAACCATACTTCTCTGTATGCAATGAGTTGCCCGTGATAGACAACGTGGTATACTGAAACAAGCGTGTTGTGGTAACTAAATCTCTAACCACCAGAGTTATTGAACTAGGTCATTCCGAACACCAAGGAGTATGCACAAAACAGCATTTACGTTCGTTGTTTTGGTGGCCTAATATGGAGATACAAGCCCGTGATGCTGTCAGAAATTGTTCTGTTTGTCAGATGAATGACAAAACTAGTATGTGTCACAACGTTCCGATGTAACCTGTGTCATTACTGACTAACCCATGGTTAAAATTAGGGATAGACATCGTAGGACTATACCATTCTCACGAGAATAGGTTTGCCATCACATTGATAGATTATTACAAATAACTGGCCAGAAGTTTGCTTTACACAAAATACAACAAACAGAATCATTAACTGACTTTCTAATGTCTAACTTTCTAGAACAACCAGTCAAAAAGTTAGTCACAGATTTTTTCGCTGTGTACAGATGCAGACCCCATCTCACAACTCGAGTTGAACCTTCTCTTTTACTCCATGGTCGTCACATGAAAACTAAGTTAGACATTGTCCATTCTACTGTCTTCTGTTTTTAACGAAGAGAGGATGGTGCGCAAACGCATGGAATCCAAAAAGCCACATACACCAAGAAATGCAAAGGTGCAAAATCACAAACCTTCAAACCAGGTGATTTAGTTAGAGTAAAAAGAACTGGACATGTTCCAAAGGGTGAAAGTAAATTTTCCAGCCCCATTCAGATAACTAGGAAAGTTGGACCAAACACCTACGTAACTGCTGATGGAAAAACCTGGAATGTTCAGAGATAAGCTCAGTTTTCAGGTTCTTCCATTACTTCTCCAAATTAAAATGTTAATCATCTTGATTTTTGTGAATCTGATGTAGCACAACAGGCAGTAACTAACTGTAATAGGCCAAGACGGACCAGAAATCAGCCTGTCTGGATGCGAGATTATGTCAGATATTGAGAATATTTTCTTTCTCAGTTGTTCAGCATTGTAACAAGGTAGTTTATATGCCTTTGATTGTTTTTAGCAAGTAGTGTTTGAAAAAAAAAGGCAACGTAGTTCGAGTTCTGTTGATTATGACTACAGTATGTGCTCTCTCTTAATTCAGCCGTGAGGGCAATTACAATTATCGTCTCTTGTTTTATAAAGGAAATTCTTTTGTGGAAAATGTAGTGTCTTACACAATGTACACATTGTAAATGTACCAGTGAGTAAGATACGAGTGAGGGTCTCCGCCATGCTTGGAAACAGTGATGGATGTACATGTAGACTTGTACTGATAACTTGTCTATGTGCTTGTCTTTTCTGAAATATTACACTATCATGGACACTGTCACAGATTTCTGTATTCGCATGTGTAATTGGCACATTCATGTAAGTGGAGCACCATTAACCAATGAAATAAATCCCGGAAAAAACTGTTGTACCCTTTACAGTTTTACAGAGTAATTTAGAAGATTTAGCGCTTTTTATGCCCTACTGGTTGTTGTCGAACACTCACTGTGACTGGCAACAGAGGTTTAAAAGCCACACTGCAGGCGGCCATATGCAGAGGGCAAACCATGGGAAATAATCTGACTTCCTGTGGGATCATCTGTGAAGAGCTCCCTTTGACAATTTCTCTGATTGCCTAGCCATTGTCTCTGATTGCCCTCTGAGTTGTGTGTTCATTTTGTTTTGCCAAATCATAACCTTAAAGGCTTAAATGGTCACAAAGGCCTTCCTTGACTTGTACAAGTTGTTGGTTCCCCTGCAATCACTAATGGCAGTGTGACTGAGTGAACTTTCATAATAACTCAATGGTCTGGTTCACGGTGCCGTACCTTGATGAAAATTTATATAACTGGATGAGGGATTTGTGGAGCTTGAAAATGTTGGTAAAAAAAGGCCACCAATTACATGTGTGAATGTGTTAATTGGGAATTCAACCCTTGGCGTTGATCTCTGACTGTTTTAATAAGACAAGGTACATCAAGAGCTGTTTTAAATTACACTCACACTCAGGCACAGAATTGGTCCGGATGACAAACGGAATTCATTAGCAATAACCTTTTTGATTGGTTACATTCACACATAAGAAATTCTGAGCATGGATTCGGTTACCAAAGTAAATTTATTTTGTTAATAAACTGGTGGTTATTTCGTTGAACACTGGGCCATCAGATAATACAATTAGTAATCAACTTATAATTAGAAACTTTAGGAAGAAATTGCTTCTAATATTGTTGTTATGTGGTGTGAATTAGCACACTGACTAGGTTATACAGTGGCCAGTTTTCGATGCGAGACAAAGCAGCAATGACACGCCAAATGCAATGCATGTAATCAAGGTATCTTTTTCATGTCCAACTCGCTAGGCGATCTCACCCCACACATCCACCTTTTTTCTCACAGCTTTGTGATGGCAGTCGCTGAGATCAAACAACAGGTTATTCAGTCATCAATTCATTGCAATCATTACTTGTCATGATGTTTGAATGTTGAGATCTGTGCCAAGGGTAAACTTAGCCTTATAGGGATGTGTATCTGATTCTGTTTAACCATTCACAGAAGATATCATAAATGTAATTCCATGAGTCCTGACATAGAGTAAACCAGTTCAGTGAGGTTATCCTTTCTACACATACCTTGATGCTGTGCGTCTTATAAATGGGAGAAGTGGAGCAAGTACAAATACATGTATGTAATGTGAATAATGAGGTGTGAAGTGTAAATATTCATGTTCTTTGGCCAGATTGAAGTCTAAACATTTATCCAGAAGCAGTTTTGTATGGTTTCTGTGGCATGTCTCATGAATTATCACACCTGTATACCATAAATGACCTATAATGTTTCCCTGATTCTGGGAGTTCTTCTGATTTTAGATAGGCAATTTGAGGTTTTTTTAGAAGATAGAATGATATCCTACCAGAGAATGTATGTTCTGGCACCAAAAATAATTTTTTTTTGGCATTAATTGCCTCTAAAACGGCTAGTTTTGGGGGGCAAAATTTTAGGGCATTTAGGGCATGTGGTGGTATTATATATCTGAGGTATTCTTTTTCTTGTGATAGAAAAACAAGCTCAAATTCACAATAGCTGTGTCATTCTGTAAACAGTGAATGTTTTGCACTCAGGACCCTCATGAAGTGAAAGACCTCTGTTAAAAGACAGGAGTTACGAACTAGCACTGACCAGCTAACTGACCAGCACACATGCCAACCCACAGACATGCCAAGCAGACAGCTACTGGTCATAACCAAAAGTATTAGCATGATAAATCAACCATGCACTTAATCTGTTTATCAATTAATCTAGTAAAATTGGAACTTAATAACCTTTCGAATAACCATACTTTATTTGAAAACAAATCAAAATAAATGGATTTAAAATCTGTGAAAATGAGAACATTTATTCAGTCATATTTTTACAGCCTTTTGCTCCATCTCCTTCAGCCAAACTATTTCAGACTCTTTGCAGAAATTGACAGAGTTGTATTGTGTGTGATTAAATTTCTCACCTTTTTTCTTGGCAAGGCTTCAAAACTCGTTTTCGATGTGAAAATGAATGCCAGCGTAACCTGGTTATTTTGTGGCCATGATGCCCTCAGGGTGGTATTCCTGTAACCAGTAGCCTGTAGGCGCACTGTCTTACGTCCTAACCTCTATTTTTGCAGGAGATTATGATGGACCATGCTCTGAGGACAATCTCTTACATCGCTGATATTGGTGACATCTTGGTGATCATGGCTCGGAGACGAATCATCGCCAGTCCAGATGGGGAGCCACTACGCAGAAAAAACCAGCAAAAGATACTTTGTCATGTTTTCGAGTCAGAGGAGGTAAGCAAATTTTACTGTCTTGGTGGTTGGAAGATCTGCTGTGGTGTTTGCATGGAGTTACCTTAGCTCTTTCTGACACTCACCTGCTGTGTAGCTGTGTTATTACTGCTGTCATTGTGATCATGCTCTCTGGAGGATCATACCATGAAGAATGCCTGTTGGAGTTCAACCTAAAGTCATTAGCCTTGGAAACATTTTTTTAATACACATGAAAGGCAATGCCACATTATCACGCAGTAATTGATTCCGTTATGTTACCTGCCATTTAGCATCTTTGAACTGCTAGGATGGAGGTGATCGTTTGGTGTAAATGGTTAGTTTTGTCGTTTTTCTTGGACCTGTGCATCTTAGAGATATCTGTTGCGGTTTTTCCTCTGTGTGTTTCATTGCATGAATTTGTAGGTTCTTGTGTCCTTTGGACATCATAAGGTTTATGATATATCAGACTCTGTGTTACACATAATCACCCTCCCCCTGGAATACTGTAAGTGTGGTTTGAAAACCTAAATTCATACTTTCAAGGCCCCTGATTATGTTAGGCCTGTGTTGCTATCCCACACAGATTTTTTTTCAGGAGTACAAAAGCAAGGATGTTAGTGTGAGAGCATGTCTCAAATTCATACACCCACCTGTGCTTTTTGAGCCTAGGACATATACCATTTCAGTGAGAGGTTTAAGTGAATTGTATAACAAAGCTTAATTCAGTTTGCAGACTTTGTTTTGTTTGATCTTAATTTCATGATGGTATCTCAAAAATTACAGACTCTATTTTGTTTAACAGTGTGCCAGAGTATTTAGATAATGTACCCTTCTAACAGGCACATTTATAGGGTAACAGTATTATCGTTATTAGAGATTACATTTTCTGGATATAACACAGGTTCTAGTGCTGAAAATTGGCTGTAACCTCTCTGCATTTCGAACCAACGACCTCAGAGTCTGGCACCAAATCGCCAGCAATACAATTCAACCATCTAGACCACTCGACCAACCAGCCTTCTGCAAAATAAAAGGTAGCTGACAGGTAGACTTTACAGCGAACATGCATTGCCCCTCTGATGGTCAGAGATGACACAGCTGAGATCAGAGCTGATAACAATAATACTAGTACTTAAATTCACTTTCTAAATGACATCTACCAATCTGACATTTATAGGGGTTTAAATACTCTATTCTGAAACATTTCAAACCTCATGACAGCCTCAGAGAGATCTTTATTCTTGGGTTGTATTTCATTCTTCATGATTGGGTATTCTGTGTGTGTGCTACTTCTCTGAACCTTTATTTCTCATAACAAGACACTAGCCTTCTGTCAGATTGTCGTTCAGACATTGTGTTTGAATTTTTGGCGAACAAATGGAGACTTAAGCAAGGCTTAAGAAAACTTAAACCAGATTTATACATAGAGAAGAATATATGACACTTCTGATGTGGAATATTTTGAACATTGTTTTTATCACATGTATAAAGGTGATTCTGCTAAATCCAAGTCCATTGTAATATCCTGTGTAGCGTAATGTCAGCAATGCATTCCTGTTGATACCAAATGTTAGTTTCGTTCATAGATTTATTGAAGGCTGTCCGTTCACCACAGGTTTTTCGTTACAACTGTTGAGACATTCTAGAGCATGGCCTACAAGTCAGTGGGTTTCAGATTACGAGTGTGCACTTCCTTTCAGACCTCAGTGCATTGTAAGCGATGAAAAGCCTGTGGAACAATTGTTGGCTAGGTGATTTGATCTGCCTTTGATTGTCAAAACTGATGTGGGAAGTGTTCCAGCATCCACGTCCACCGTGGATACAGTACCAGCCAATGCTCCTGGAATCCAATACTATTGTTGTTCAATTTAGCACCCAGGATGGACTTCTAATTGGGTAGTGGTCAAACTAGTATGATGGACTTGGTCAACTGGCCATGGTAGCTAGGGCTGATCTGATAAACAGACTTAATAAAACAGGTGCCAGTCAGGAGAGGGTGAGTTCTCCATTGTCTGGAATCAGTGGTTGAGTCACTGACTCCAGATCGCCCTTCTGTCCTCTCTCATATTGATTAAGCCCTTCTGACGCTGGAAGTTTTAGGCCAGGCGTCCAGTGGTCATCTTTGTCGCTGCTCACATGTCTTGACCCGGCTCTGACCAGAACTGGCGGAGTTGATCTAATGATAATGTCTGGCGTGTGTTAATAAAACATGGTCATCCGGCTCTTCTGGGTGCTATTCTGGGTGAATACCTGTCTCTTATGCCTGATTCTTTCATGAACTACCAATTTTTCAGAGCCTGTTGAATACTTGAGACAAACTTGGTTTTGTCCACTGAAACGTCTATGGACTTAAAGGTTTTAAAACTGCTCAAACAGGTCATCAGTTTTAGTATCTGGTTGATATAAATGATTGTATTAGTATTTTCAACTTATGAGGGGTATAGAAAGCTGACTAATAATACTGGTTCAGTGTTACTTTTATAGTCCTTTTTCTTGTTCGTGCAGAATCTTTTCAGCTTTGTATTGTATTAATTTTGTGTCATGCCCAGATCAGTGCATTCAGTTTCGTTCAGGCCAAGCTGAATTTCTTTGCAATAATTTGCTAGATCTGTTAAACTGTATACTGCATCAACAATCAAAAAATGAATGAGCTGATTAGTTTTGCTTTTGGCGTGTTTTAAAGGAGATTTATGCATGCATGTATACCGTAATGAAAGCTCTTACATTGAAGGCCTCCTTCTGTCCTTCAAAGAAAGCAGACATGTATGAACAATAAATGTCTCGCCACATTGCCAACTTTACATCAGCCTACGTGAAATGAAGTCGCATCTAAAGCTGAGAGCACACTCATAAACTTGACAAATGCAAGGTTCTTTTGCTATTTAAAAAAAATACTTTATGACACAACTAACTGACACCTGCATATTGACACGTTTTAAGATTTATGCCCGACTGACGTGTGTACTTGAGTTTGCCCCTGCCC
Source organism: Acanthopleura granulata (assembly GCA_016165875.1). Taxonomy (NCBI): domain Eukaryota; kingdom Metazoa; phylum Mollusca; class Polyplacophora; order Chitonida; family Chitonidae; genus Acanthopleura; species Acanthopleura granulata. The sequence goes on along the minus strand of JABBOT010000005.1, from coordinate 13,687,979 downwards.
TGAAAGCCAAACCTGTGACATTAATGTTCTCAGGTATTGTGGGTACTGACAGAAATAAGCTACTCCATTCTCTTCGCTTCGTTGGAATTCAAACCATATCTTTGTCTAGTGGATTTCATCCTATAAAGATTGTGCCACAATGCCTTATCAAGTGACATCTTATCTTCTGTCCTGTCATACTTTCAAGATCTGCCTGTTCTGTCGCCATCTTCATGTCTTTGCTGTTTGGAGCTTGTTTTCGATTGGCAGGACTTCGATATTTTTCTTTTCTGTATCAATCTGCCCATGGGGGATTGTGGTGATGGGTGGATCCATTTGTGAGCGGCCTATAAGACTGTCCTCCAACCATTTCTGCTAATTGGCTAAGTGCTGATTCCTCTCCTGATGAAAACCTGTATCAGTGGATTTTACTCTCTAGTATCCCGCATCTTCACGGGGCTAGGCTATATGTGATATTCTCCCCCTGCCTTTAATTGCTCCATGGCTTAGCTCCGTCTTATGCCCTGGGGGGAAATACATCCTAGAACAAAGCCCCAGTGGATTGAGAACGTTGGGGAAATCCCCCTCTAGTAAGGTGTAGCGTCCATCGTGAATATGAAAATAGATACGGTTTCCAGTTTCATCAGCTTTCAACCTGAAGTAACTTTCGATGCTGTTGTTAAAACTGCTGGATTATCTTTGTATCTTCTCAATGAAGCTATTTTCATGAGAGCTACAGCCTGATGCACATGTAATATTGGTCACCATAGCAACAGAAGTAGATAAAAAATTATTTCCCAAAACAGCTGCCTAGTGATGCAATATCATCTGGAATTTCATGTCAAAATGGATTTTTCTCTGGAACATCAAAAGACAAAGGTTTTCCATTATAGAGGCCATAAGGAGAGTTATAGAACCTGATTCACATCTTTGATCTTTGCTATTATAGATCAGTGTAGGGTGAAATCATTAGCAGACAGAAATGATGCTGGGCAAGCCAGAACGTACAATGTGTATCATTACTTTTGTGATACATGTACGTCAGTGAAACTCCCTCATGCCGGTTCCATGAATACGCCTAAAGGCTTCAAAGGGAACTTTGGCCAGGTGGTGTGATGAGAAATTAGTTGTGAAGTTTAAAAGGTAACTGTATATTTAAATGGATTTTAAGTAGTATATTGTGAGGAACAGTCATGAACTTAGTATGGAGCACATACTAAGTGTAAAAATTGTTTTCTTTAAATATACGCATTTATGATACATACAGTTTCTGCTGGAATGGGAAACTTTTTTTTTAAGTTTCAGTCATGTCAGTTAGTGATAGTTCTCCAGAAAAGTTTAAACCCAGTTTTTTGTTGACAAATTAATTTTCATTTGGAGTGTAGATGTGGTAGACTTCACCAGTTTAAATTATCATTTGATGGAGTATTCTTATTTAACACCGATCAAAAAAGTAAATAATTTATGGGCAGAATAAACCTTTTTTCGATGTCTATTGAGTGTAAAAAAATTGTATATGTTTTATTTTTTTAATGTTATATGTTTCCTGTTGAAGACCAATTCACATGGTCCGAAAGCTTTGAAAAGGAGAAAAAAAATCATGAAAAAAACCCTTCAAGATTGGATAAAATTAAAAGGTGGATTCTAATTATTTTTATTCTATTTTATTCTATCTTAGTATCAAATTAGGTCAAGAAGTATCAGTCTGGTAGCAGAAATATTAACCTGCTTAAAATATAACATCAAGTTAAAATGCTTCGAAAAGCCGATTTATGGAACCCATTAGTGTATAAATACTGGCTTCAAAGCCAGGTCTGTTCGAGTAGAAAGAAGCATCAAGATGTGTAATTTTTTCATGGACCTATGTGATTAGGTGATCATGTTACATGAATGCTTTAAGCTCTGAACAGCTTTTAGAAGTGACTGTCTGTAAGGATTATGGTCAGTGTGCCGTATATATTCAGCATCCTATTTTTTTCAATAGGCTGTTTACTTAAAGAGGCTCTTCAGTGATAGACTATGTTGAATTTTACCACAGTTATACCACAGCTATTACAGTTTTTCACTTGTTATGGTGGAAATGTATGAGTCTTCATTTGGGGTACTTTTTGTTCTTGGTAACTTGGCTAAGTAGATTAAATACATGTAGCTGGAATAACACTGAGATATTTCACTCTTTGTTGAAGATGCTTTCTTACAGACCTGCTTTGTTCATCTATTGTAAAAGATGTATTAAAGACTTAAGTTTGGCTCTTTGGCTGGTTCAGTTTGTGTTCTTTTCGGATAGTAACTTTGTACTGATGTGACAGAGGTGCTGGGCATGGTGTGTTACTGCAGTGCGTGTACATGTAAGAAAAGTTTCATGATCGATGGCGAGGAAAATCAATCACAGAACTGCAAGGATTGTATCTCACCACCAATCACCAGCTCACTCTGAGGAGGATATACATGAACATAGTATGTGTGCCAAAAGTTTCAGATTAAGTATCAAATAAGAAGAACCAGCAAGCTGTTGATGAAATCATCGGCGAGCGAAAGATTTTGATTAAATGTAGCCCTGGTACAAGGATGAGGTTGTTATCGTACCATTTCATCAGTTGACAGGAGCAGCGGGTTACGCAAGGATGTGCTTTAGCTGCGTTTGGCCACAAACTTTGATTTCCATTCCTACTGGCTCTAATTAAGTTCACTTTCACTAGAACACGCATGAGCTTCAGAACTTTGAGACAAGAATACCATACTCCACATTATAGAATCAATAAAGTATTGAGCTCCCAGTAAATTTCTCTCCCTACATCTACAGCCAATTTAGTTTTCCAACCCACTGATATTGTCTCTTCTCAAACATGCTGGAGTGGTCTGGGCCTGCAGAAACAGGGAGGAGAGCTCTTCTGTCTTCTGAGGTAGACTAAGTATGGTGGGATAATTCACTGGTGAGAAGGGATAATAAAATTACCCCCGCATCCACAATTTGATTGGCTAAGAGATGACAGGATTCCCCGTGTTCAAATTGCCAAAGTCTTTGAGAAGTTAAAGAAAGACGGTGGGACATAAATGCCACTCTAAACAGGCTGGGATGGTATTTGGCAGTCTCATGTTTGGAGGCTAGTTACTGTCAGAAAAGATGTGTCCGGCGACAATGCCGACAAAATGACCCCTCTGTAGACCTTACTTCCTGTGTTGTGACGAGTCGGGGAGCAGCCTTAATGTTGTTCCGCTGCATAACAGATTTTCTAAGTGGCAAGATTCTATGTTCGTCGTGAGTTGGGCAAACTCGAAGGTGGGGAATCCAGGATTTTCCAGCAGATCAATAATCTGTGGAGAATCATATAGCAGCTATAGTGCTTATACCTCTGTGCGACCACTGTGCACTCTTTAATAGAACTTACTTAGCAGCTACCTGGGCTGATCGAGTGTGGTATAGGTGGTGAGCATGTGGCCTACTGAGCATAGCTTCGTAAAGTGTCCGTCCAGAAGCGTCCAATGGGAAGAGGGCAGCATGGTCAGGGCTGGATAGGAAGGGAATGACTTCACGCCTTCTGAGGAGGGTAATTACATTGAGATGACAAAGTGATAATTCAATTTTTTTCCAAACGGTGCGATGGCTGGTGGAACCAGCATGGTACACCCTTTATAGTGTTAGTTCTAGGCTGCCTAAGCCTGAAGCATTGCCATGAATCAGTGTGCTGAGAAATGAGGAATTCACTCGGTATTCTCTACTTGAGCTCTCCTGGAGGGATTTGTACCCGGGCAAAATAGCTCCAGTGGTTACAAATTCACGGGAAACCTACTTTTTCCAGTCCGCTGCGTGCCAAGTTTTCTCAAACCCTTTCCTCAAGTTCTGGGGTAATAGCTTGTGTTAAGTAAGCGTTAATTGAAGTCACCTTACTAGGTTTGGAAGCAGCTGAAGTGAGGATCTCATTAGCGAGTCTGCCTGACTTATTAAAGCCGGTCGCTCCAACGAGCGCTGGCTAATTCCTGCGTTGTTGTCGTCATACGTAGGAGTCACTCGTCATTACCCGGAAGGTTAAATCTATGTGCCTTGGCCAAAACATGGCAGCGATGGAAACTTTTTTCCGCGTTCAGCACCAGCCTTAACTTGGATTACTCTTCCAACTTGCTGAGGTGCTCTGTCGCAGCTGAGTGACGCCAGCAACCACAATGTTTGCCATAAGTGGCAACTGTAAACTGCCCAACTACAAAAGCACCAAATATGAGCCACTGGAAATGCTGTACGATATTCCTGGACTCGGCTCTACCTTCACGGAGCATTCAGACCATGAGGTGAGATAGCTGGGCTAACAATAGCCTGAAAGCTGGTGAAGTACAAACCATGCCTTAAGTATTACGGTTGTGTGATTCTTGCTGCTGGATACTTGCTGCTGGATACTTGCTGCTAGTTATGTTTACCTTGGCTTGAGCACTGTTGGTCATAAATTTGCACACAGGATAACAACATTCATTTTTTTGTTGTTGTTGTTTAGTTTTACACCACTTTTTTTTAGTATATCATTGACTGGTACATATTTGTTTATAGTTCATATAACAGTGGCATTATTAATGCAACCAGTGTTTTTTAGTCAGGTCCGTTACATGTAGTATTGTAGGTCTAAATTGATTTGATAACTTGTCATGTAAAACTTAAATTAAGATGTGAGCAAGCTTGTCCAGGGTAAATTGCTATAAAAGTTTCCATCCACATTTATATGTTTGTTATCCTGAAATGAATAGGACAAATATTTACTTGTTTAAATACACATTTATGAAACAGGAGACTACTTTTGTCTGTTTAAAACAAGCAGAGAATTAAAAGACTTTTGAAATTAACAAATTAAAGTTTTGATATTGGAATTATTCTTTTGTGAAGAAATTATGAATTTGTACTTAACATAACAAAATAATTTGGTATTAGGTAACGATAAATTTTTACTTTTTCCCAGTTAAATGTAAAATTTACTTGGAAGTTAAGGGCACTCAGATTTTCATATTCAAAACTGCCGGCTACTGAAAATATTATCAATAATTAGATGTATGAATATCATTTTATTGCTGAATCCTGGTTTCTTATTTCATGCCACGAGTGAGAAAGTCTTTTTATTGTATAATCATGCAGGGACATTTTGTATATACTGCCATAACTTTTTGTATATACTGCCGTAACATTTTGTATATACTGCTGTAACATTTTGTATATATTGCCGTACCTTTGTGAGTGTTGTGCTCTGAACATGCTGAAACAGCTGCAACATGTATTTGATCTAGGTCTGGAATGGAAGTTTTATTACATCATCATTTCCAATTTCTCTTGAATACAAAGTGTACAAGAAAATCAACACAAATTGAATGACCTAAAGCCTGACCTGAGCATCTCCGTTGATGTCCAATAACAGGGGAAGCAATGTTAAACAAAATGTTAGAGGTGGTATGTTGAAAAGTACTGCATGCATTGAACTCAAGGTTTGCACACATGTAGAGTACATTAACGTGAAACACAGTGTTTAAGGGGTAGCATCTTAAAAAATACAACATGTTTTGAGTTCAGGGTTTGCACACATGTAGAGCTCTCTTAGCATACTACATATTAGAATCTATCCCCTACAGGCAAGCTCTTTGGTTGGTTCGCTACCACATCTAAGTTTCTGATTCTTTGAGTTCTGTTGATTGTAGGAAAGTGTTTAAAGGTTTGTGTGGAAGATAGGATTATATCCCAGTGGAAAAAAACATAATAATACTTTATAACATTTATTTACCTCTAAATGTGTACTTTTTTGGACAAAATTTTAGGTTATTTACAGTATTTTGAAACAAGCTAAGGCATTGAGGTAGGGTGTGGTTAAAAAATTACATAGTTAAAGTAAACCTGGAAGAATCATTACAAAGTAGCAATTCAGGTAGAGCAGTCGGCATGGTTGGAGGAATTTTTAAAGGGGAGTTGGAGGCATGTGTAAGCAGCCAGCAACGTTGGCCAGGCTTTGACACTCTTTAACTGCTTGTATTTAAACAGTATATTTGCCATGTTATTGTTCCATGTTGAGAAAAAAAGATGCTTTGCATGGCTTGAGGTAATATTTTTATTAAGTTTCAAGTGTGTTGTAGTTTACTGATTTAAATATTCTCAGTTCATGTGGAATGTAAAGATATTTTGTTACATTATCATCCTGCAATGTGCCATTTAAAAAATGCATTGAAAAGTATCTCGCCCCCTCCCCCTTGTCTTCAGAACAGAATAAAATGCATTTAAATATTTAAGCTAGGATTTATTGGCTATAATTATGTTGTTGTGTTGATGATGTCATGGTGATCTTTTCCACCTCTTCTGTAAGTTATTGAAAACAATTCCTTTGAAGTGGATTAACAAATGTACACTAACATAAATAAGGATGTACTCTGACAGTGAATACATGTTCTAAGTCACAGACAAGAGCTTGTGATGCCATGCATGATTCAGGAAAAATTTTGAAAGAAAAATCAGTGTATTTTATATGAAGTATTTCATGTTATGTCTGATGATGATGAACTAATTTGGTTCTTTCCTGCAAGTCAAAAAAAAAAAAAGGTAGAGCAATGACAAATAAAATGCTTAAATTCTATTTAAGAACAGTTCTGGAAGCTCCAGGTCAACTTCTTGTAGGCAAGCTGTGTATGGCTGGAAATTACATCTATCAATATTTTATATTGCCCGTACAGTAGACTTGTTAGGAACTCCCATCTCTGAGTAGAAATCAAGTTGCTGGATAGCTTTGTTTGACTCTCAGGGTATCTCAAGCATAGGTACCAAGCTCTCTACTTTGTCAGTGTCTTTGTGACCTCTGCGCTATAAAGCTGTGTACACCTGTCACTGTTTTATGGCATCTTTCAGGGAAAATATCAGCATTTCTGAACTCCAGGGGCCATGGTAACTCAGTCTGTGACACTAAGCCAGGAAATTGGCACATAAATTTGGAGTGTCTTTGCTATCAGATGTAAGCACCTGTATCGGACCCTCTTTGATATGTCGTCTCCAGTCCATGAGTCCCTGAGCCTAGTGTTTATGAGTGTTATACTGGGACTTCCAAGTGGAAATTTTGTCCATCACTTAGTCTGCATTTCAAATAGAAATGTGAAACGTGCTTAATGGAACCATGGGATTTCAATGAAAAGCTTTGCTTACCATTTTCCAGGAAACAAGTGAACATACATGTAATTTGTGACCTATCCAAAAATTAGACTGTTAAAGATGGTAGTAGCATATGTATATTCTGAGACATAATATAAATCAGAACATGTCTTGTGCAAACAGAGTGAAAAATGTTCCATTCATATCATTGGAATGAAGCTGCTTACATGTGGTAAAAAAATGGAAAATGACCTTTCTGATGTTGTCTTAAAATTATGACTTTGTTTGCATAGTTCAACTGCCAGCTATCCCTCTGTATTATAAAAATGCATTATAGACTCACTCACCTTGTCTTCTTTTTATTGCAGTTGAATTTAGCATATTTACTTAATGATTAAAATAATGGATTATCTTCTCATATGACAAGGTGAAATTTGCCTTTGTTTACACGGTAACAAGAAGAGCGTACATGTGCAACCGGATAATCGACAGCTTCAGTTATAATGACGAATGAATGCAGACAATGTGAGCAGTCTGAGCCTCGATCTTCAGGTGGTACTCATTTACCGTGATACTTGGTTGCCAAGATACCATTCTCATTGATGGTATGGAGACAAGAACATGTATCTCCATGATTGAAATATGCATGTTCAGCCAATTATATCTGCTGCACTCATCACAGCCTGATGTCAGAGGTGTGCCAGTGTGTAACTTTTGATTTTGGTTTCTACGAGATAGCCAAGAATTGTTCTGTGATGCATGATAGATGATAATGTTGAGAAAAAAAATTACAGGACTTGACATCACTTGAGCTTTTATATTTCATGCTTATTTATTATCTATTAATATCTACATGTTCGATGTATTTGTGGAATCTATAGATCATTATAGTTGACAGTATATTTGATTTGATATTTGATTATTATAGTTGATGTAAGCTTTAAGGCCATCTCCAGTGTACGACTCAAATCAAGTAGAGAAATAAACAAAGTCATCTTCTTTCGCAATACAATATTTTTCTTTCTAATATCATGGACTAAATAACAACTAGCAAAAGGCTCTGGCAAAAGGACTGTATGGCTCTTAGTGGAAAATCCTATTTATTTGACCATTGACATCAAAGGTTTGAATCTTTAAATAATTAATGGATTTCATTGTGTGGACATTTAATCGATGACATGAGTTGGACATTTTCTATTTGAAGTATCATATGAAGTATTTCTGCTTCTGTGTTTTAACCTGGTTCCCCAACCAACCAGCCAACAAATATGAATTGCTTCATTGCTACATTGTGATTTTTATCATAACCTAAACACATGGTTTTCTGTGTTCAGTTGTCAGTATTGTACATAGCAATTGGATTATAGCTATTACTGGTTAAAAAAAAAAAAAAAAAAAATATATAGCTATTCTTCAGTGCAATCCGATTATTTAATGTCAACAGGATGGAGTCTGTTTTCCTTTGACACAAGCAATCTTCCAATTCCTGTCTGAGCCTTTAATACCCACTAACAATAAAACCAAGAGCACAGAGCGGTTAAGTGTTTCCTGCATCTCGCCTGTTGTGTTGTGAAATGCTTTCTGGTTTATTGGTCTGACTGGTACTGATGAGCAAGGTAGCTGTTTTCTGCTAGATAGCCCTGGTAACTTGTCTGGCAGATTTCCATAATGCCTTCTGGTTATTTGTTAGGAGGGCTAGGCTAAACGATATTTGCATGTACATGTGCCAGAGCTGTTATTCTAAGTAAAATGTCATGAGGCAGATATGCCAGTGGTTTCTCATAGTCCTCTCTCTAATATTGGCCATTGGTGTTTAATTGGGGCAAAGTAAGTGATAGAGGTCTAAGATGACATTTCGTGTACGTCAGTCAGAAAGTTTTGGCGTTTTTTTATTACTGGTAGTTATTATTGTGGTTTGATATAGAAGCAGCATTACATCAATGAAAATGGCAAAATATGATATATTTTTTTGAAATTTGCTTCAATTCTAGTGTATCTTTCTCAGTAGAGTAGTGGCTTATACTGTTGTTTTTATCAGTTTTCATCATTTTTACCTGAAAAGTCTACCAGCAGGGGAAACTTACCGATGTCATTATTGTCGTCTCCATGGTCATGACAGTGGCTGCTTTTCAGGCTGCTGCATAAATTCCTAGTAGATGCAGAATTATCCAAGTAAGCTCAAAATTGGAAAGGCTGCACCTTTGTAATTGCTTTAAATTAAGTGCCTATAACAGGAACATGCTCAGTCTTCTGATGAGACAGCCATTCTGCTTTTTTGGTTACATGCATACCTTAGATTGATGAACATAGAACAAGCAACAATTAAGGTACATGTTTCAGTTATAACAATATGTTATCAAAGCATAATTTGCCTGTAAATATAAGCAAATTGAAAAAATTAGAATGCACAGTTGGATAAGATTGTATAGTTGCTTTTAGGCTATAACTGGCAATCATATGAGACATGATTTATCCTGATTGTGTTTTCATTCAATTAGTTATGATGAGTTATGAGCGTTTCAGTGAGGTTTTAACCAGTAACGCTTCCCGAAAACAAGTGCCGCGAAAAGTCTTTGATGATATAAGCATGTAGCTGTGAATTGATCTGATATTCCTGTGTGACACAGCCAGTTGTCTTTGATCACAACAGTATCAAATAGGGTAAATGAATATATATTACATATACTTGGAACATCTTTACCAGTCATCTATCTGTGCTTTGAAACAAGACTTCAAATTCAGATAACATCAAGGCTATACTGTTACCGTTTACGTTGACAAACGCATGCATTTATACCTACATCATGGGTTTGGATATCGATTTACTTCCACACCAAGTGACATTGTTAAAAAAAAACTCATTGTTGTGTAAGGGATAACTCTAGTGGAAATATTTGCAACAACACCATTACATGTTTGATGAAATTTGCTTTAGCATAAGTCAACATGGCCCATAGAAACTAAAGCATTGTATTTACTTTATACATTTTACGCCTGAGTCATCTGGTTCGCAGTAAGGCTTATTTTTTGCTTAATGCCTCTTTTTGATTTAAATTATCCAAACAAACTGTTGTATTCGTGCCTCGCCGGATTCGTGCTTTGTGCCAGTCCAACTATTGCCCACAATTGTCCCAATCATATCATGAAGTCATGGCATCTTATCAAAATAAGTTTTTTTAATGTCATATATGGTGACATTCCGTTGATCTATTGCAATTCTTCAACATTTATGCACCCACAATTGAGCTGCATGATTATAGAGATTCATTTTATAGAGGAGTAGAGTCTTATTGTTCTGTTAATCATTGTGGCAATACAGTATACAGAGTAAAACTTTTACTTATATGCAAAATGCTTAAGGCAATCGAGTAATAGTTATGCTGCTCAGAAGGCAGCCAAACTTAAACAGATCCAGTGATAATTTTGGTGTAATGAAACTGGAAAATGGAAAATTGTTATTTTGATGCCTTATTGGGTCTAGTCTTAGTGTTTAGCCTAGAGGTAAAGCAAGTCAATGATATAAAATGAAATATTTTCCAAATGCTTTCGCTGTCTTGTGGAGTCTTATTTTCTCTATTTTGGATGTACATAGACAGAGCCAATATGAACAGGTCTCACCCCTGTTAATTTACGGTAAACAACCATGCAGTGATTTAGGTTTGTCCATCTATTTTTTTTTTTCATATTTTTTATGAATGCTGTGCATGATTCACTATTCTCAGAAAGAAACTGAGGCTGGGATGTTCATAGGCTCAGTCTGTATATTACAACAGTAATTTTTGCCTGCTGTTATCAAGTTACATTCTGGACAGATATTGGCACAGATCAAAGATAACATCGAGTGTGCAGTATGGCAAGAATACATGTATATAATGGGTTCAGTATTAATGTGCAAACGTAACCAGGTATATCAGGAACCATATGATGTAATCACAAGAACATAATCATCATAAACCATGTAGGTACATGTATGAAACATGCTCAGTTCCCAGTGCATGAATGAATCATTGATTGCTTCTGCTGTGTTTTTGTTTCACCTGTGTTCTACTTGGTTAGCTACTTGCATTTGATCGTACTGTATTTCATGTAGTCTCAGGCATTGCAGCACTAAATTGCATAATCAGCACACAGTTCTATTAATTGTATTTTAATGTATACAGGTAACTTACCTTTTACTCTCCTGAAGTTTTCTAGCTGAGTCTTTAGTCGTTATGATCACTGACTGTTGATTATGTATGGCCTCCACTCAGAGTGAAAATTGCGTAGTTCAAATGTTTCTGTTTTGAAATGGAAAAATCTCCCTTGATGAAGGTATCTTTTAAAAATCTTTGCATTTTAGCTGTTGTTCAAATTATCCTGCTACCTGTAATGCTGAAATCCAGTTGTTAATATGTTTATAATGGTCTGCAATGTTCAGTGTTCTGTATTTGATATTGTTCATTTTCCTGTTTGGTCAAAATCTGACCTGCAGTTTTCAGGATTGGTGCTATCATGTTTTTGATGTTTAGGATGCTGTTGGTGTCTTATCTGTATTGCTGAGAATATTGTTGGTTTCTTGTCTTTGATATTTAAAATGCTGTTGGTATTTTGTCTTTAATATTCAGAATGCATCCTGTGTATGAAATACACAAAACTACTGATATCTTGTCCATGATGATTAGGGTGCTACTGACGGTTTGTATGTGGAGCTCATGGTGCTCATGGTATCTCATCCTGTATGTTCCTGATACTGTTCGTTTTGTTTTTTATGTTTATTATCGTACTGGTATATTAGGGATGAGATCACAATGTACTTGAGATGTCGTGTGTGATGTTGTTCTGATTACTGTTGAATCTTTCCTGTGTTGAGCCAGATGCTGTTGGTATTTGGCTATGATTTTTAGGATGCTACTGGTAGGGTGTCTATAAATTGCTCCTGGTAAATGCTTCGCGTCTTCATAAAGTCTCACGACAGTGTTCATATCTTGTCTAAAGAACTGAGGATTGCAGACGTGACCAAGCATGGGCTGGCTTCAAAATCACGGCATGGTTACTCCGACGTGAGTGACTGAAAGAATTTGATCATGAAACCTGAAGATTTTTTTGCTCTAGGCTGTCTGCGGTGGGTTTTTGGGGAGAGATAATAGAGAGACAATTAACCTTAGGGTGCTGAACGATTAGGTATGCCTTAAACCCTGGTTAACAAGGATTCAGTTCCACTCCTCATTTTCTGGGCTGAATATACAGAGAACAGCCACCTCAAGGATGAAAACCTTGTGTGTAGAACCCCATGCTTTATCACGTAGCAGTCAGCACTGGTCAGATCTTATTTCTTTAAAACAGAATTATGTTTGAGCTGAAGAGATATTTAAGACAGTTTAAGAGGAGATGAAATAAAAATGTTCTTACAAGAAATAAACAGTTTTTTATTTATCTTTAAATATTTCATGCACAAGTTTCCTTGAGGAAGTCAGTAAAATTGGCCTCATTATTAGGTAAACTTTCTTCCCTGCTTCAGTGTACATATTTTGGAATAATAGGTTCTTATTGCTTTACATGTATTCACAACAACCCCTTATGTGACATTGTCATCAAGAAAGCACTGTTCAATCATAATGCACATGTAATTTTTCAACCATTTTGATTTGCACAGTTGAAATTGGTTGAGGTTATTTCTCGATTCATTGCCATAAATGAAGGTTGTCCATTGGTCATTTGATATGATTTAAAGAGCAACTTGCAGCATGTTGGGAAGATTTGACTGTATAGTGGCTGGGGACATTATTGTAATAACCTTCTGTTTGCAGTGTCAGTTTTTTTTGTGCTGGTTGCCGTACTTCTGGATGTCGTACTATTAATATTGGGCTTTCTCTCTTGAAGCTCAGCTATAGGTGAAGTTGTGGTTGTCCTGGTGTCAGAATACTATGACGTGGTATAACATCCAGTCGTCTGTTTTGCTCATGATCTTCCAGTGATACAGCACCATATACATTGTTAACATTGGGGCTGGACTGCACCAAGGAAATGGGAAGGGTGTTGGTCTAGTGGTTAGGGGCACTTGTCCGCAGGTGTCCAACCTTGGACAGGCAATTCGTATATTCCACTTTTACTGGTTTGGAGACCTTGGTGATTATAAGTGGTTGATAGCGCTCTTGAGTCTGTTTACGTAATCTAGTGTTCGTCAAAGACCACAAGTTTTTCCACCAGTATGGTGTGCATTTCTGTACATTGTTTGTCAGTAACTCGTCAGAGGTTGTCGGTGTTCCTTAGGCACTTCAGGCTTTTTTTTCATGGCCTATAAAACTGACAGCTTTTGTGTAAATGAAAACTTATTCAGGATGGCTTTAAGCAGGAATGAAATGAATAAAAGAGGGAAACTTGCCTACATGGTGGTTATGGAGACCGGAATTCAGACGTCGTGTAACTGCATGAAAAGAAACTGCCAATGGTTCCACACTGATAACACACCAGAACGTTTTGATAGGCCTGATAAGAAACTGAAATATTCATTAGTTTCTGCCAGAAAGATTGGCTATCAGATGATTGATAGACATTCCCATTTATTATTAAGGAAATTAACATCCTTCAGTGTAACCATTGTTATTGTGAAGTGGATCCATCATTGTATATCGCTGTTTATATACCAGGGGCAACTTGGAAACACAAGAGTATAAATATATATATATATATATATATATATATATATATATATATATATATATATATATAAGGGTGCCATTTACTGATTGGAATTGGTGCCTTGACAAATGGTCATTCAGTAAGTTCTGTATTGACATCCACATTTCTAGGAAGAATGTATAGAGTGTTTTATCTCAAATGCCTTAAAACTAGTTTTCTTCCGACTCCTTCGACTTCCTCATGAAGACCTAATTTTCTTTTACAATGTACGCCATCGCCTACCAGCTATGACCATGGCATACCAATTTGTTCATAAAAACTTGTCCGTAATTGACTTACTATAAAACCTGGCTATTTTATCCTCTGGCCGTTTAAAGCAGGGGCTCTGTGGGTCATACCTAAGTGCTGCCTTGGGGTGGTAACAATGCCATAAGTTAATGGATCTTGGTCATTACCTCCTGTGTAAGTGACTGCAGTCATTGGGCACCTGACCCTGGGCCTATTTCAGTGCTCTTTACCACTACCTAATTCTGTTAGGGCCATCCCTGAACTGTTGAACCCTTAACTTTAACGGGACAAGTTTATGAAGGCATTCAGTGACATTTGGCCATGAAGCAATGGGGCATGGTGAACACACGCATTCCCCAACTGTTAGCCTTATTTACAATATGCACCGTATGGCACATTTTAAGCCATTTTGTATTATACATCTTAAATACTATAAATGACTTTGAATTTCGCCCCCAAATTGCACTTTTAGAGACCAGTAAATGTCTTATTATTTTTTATGCTGAAGCTTATATTTACCCTGTAAGATATTAATGTAACCTTCAAACAAACAACAAAGGAGCTTTCTAAAATGAATGAAATTTTAGGTCATTTAGGGTAGTTTCTACGTCCCAAATTCCTTAAAATAATTATATAGCTCTTCTAGTCTTAATGCTGATTTAAGAATTGTAAAGGTGATTGACTTGACCTTGGTCTGCACCCTGTATTAATGCCATTGATTGTGGATATGTAAAATACATATTTAAAACATGTAGCTCTAATGGTCTTGCCATTGATTCATTATTGTAAGTGATTAAATTTCCTTATTTTGCTGATGTTCATTTGATAAATAGTGTATTACATGAGCTTTGATCTATGTGGCACATTTCAAATGAAAGACAACTCCCTTTTGTTACGTGTATTTATCACTTACATGTATATCAGTGTTAACCCAGTTTAAAACAAGGAATAATAGAGGCTGTGCCCAAATATGAAATTCAGTGAGAAGTTTAGACTGTCTGTATATTTATTGCAGTACTGTAATGGGTACATCATTTATTCCATACACCTGTTGTTTTTCTACCTCTAAAGCTTCACTGTGCAGATTTGAGTTTTAAAAATAAGTTTGAGCTTTATCAGAAAATTGAGCATCATTTATATGCTTTTATTTGCCTGTTCCCAATAGGCAAAACCAGCATATACATTTACCACCAGATGTTTAGAGCCAGAGAAACTTAAGTCTGAAACAAGCCTATAAGGATATGATAAATCAATGATATTTAACGGAACATAAGCTGTATAAAAAAAAAATCCAGTGTCCAAAACCTCTCAGTATTAGGCAATAAAGAATCATTGATTTCATTTCTTTTAGCTTAAGCCTAGCTCTTCTTGTAGTTTGTACTATTAAAGAAAAACAGCCATGTTATTGTTCGGTAAGATTTTTCATGTCTTGTGATTGTCAGCGTTTCCTTTGTTGGGTTCTGCGCATTGTGGAAGGCCTTTCCTGGTGTCAATTATTCAGTCTGTTCTGTTTAGAGCTATGTCTACTCTGATTCGCAGAGGCTAACGTCATTAGCTTGGTCTTTCTTCAGGCAATTTGGATAAAAGTTTAATACACGGTAGCCAAAGTTTTTCTCCCCTTGACATTCTGTAGCTACACAGAAATTTATGGCGAAGGTATTTAATGGAAGTCCCTGTAACATTAAGTTAACATTGATGGCAGAATGTCTTCCATGTTCATTGCTTCTATTAAGTGTGTGCATTCAAGTTGGCATTTTGGGTAACACGTAATTGAACGTTTCATTTTATTGTAGCAGAAGATTTTGTTTTCTGAAAAAATTCGGTTCCTGTTGCTTTTATCTTTTGATGCCGAAAAGGATATAAGTCATTATTTATAGTCACATATAAGACATTAGTTGTTTCAAAATACGTTATTTTTTTATCTTGCCCACCACACAATTGATTCGATAATTTCTTCAGATTACACGCTAACAACTGAGCAAATTTATCAGGTAAACCTTTAAGTTTGTGTCATGCAACCTTATAAAATCAGCAAATAATTCTAATTACGCACTTACAAAAGTTATGGATATAGCTGCACAAATCCACTGTCACGACTGTATTGCGAAGCAGTGTCATGGCTTATTAAGGAAGCGTTTATGTATGTAATTACAGAGAACATGTATTTTTAATATAGATGTATAAATGCACTTTGCATTTTCGTCTTCTGTCAGTGGTATCATCATGTATTGTTTCATGGATTTTGTGTGCACAGCAGTGAATTGACTGAAGGCTTGAGCTTTCACTAATGAAGAGTGCACAGAGCTGAAGGATTTTTTTCTACCACAGCCATATGTTCTGGAAGGTGTTATTTATAATGCATTTGCCATACATTACCTCATGTTTTATGCTTATGTCTTATACCATAGCCAGGTTCTAAGATCTATAATAGCTGGATCCAACTTTGGTTTTTTCTTCTTTGTGCCATGACTTGGTACCATATGATCTAGTGTGATCCTTACGTGAAGAGGTTTTGTATTAGGGTCAGTTGTGTTGCATGGTTTGAGGGCAGTTGGAATTAGTGTTGAATTCACAAAAATTCAGTTAAGAGACCTTTCTGTTTTGTTTTCTGTTTTTTGACATGTGTCTCAGTGGTTCTTTGTTTTCATTCAGTAGTGTTCAAAGTTTGGTAGCTATGCTGCCATTGCTGTTCAGTTTTGTTTAGGTGGGTGAGCCTGCATTCTGCCATTTACACAACATAATTCAAATCTGGGGTTGTTTCCAGGTCTATACGTAATTTTGATGGTCGTAGTATATGATGATTATTTTACTGAAATCAGTCTTGCAGTGAGCTTTTGCAGCCAAGGTTTGATTCCAGAAACCTCTTCTCAAAGTGGAGATGCTGGTTCTTACCCAGGGCAGTCTTCAAAATACACTCACAGCAGTCGTTGAGATTTTGTTGTTCTAGTACCCAACTTTTGTTCGGGTTTTGAAGTTATCGTCATCAGGGTTTGTTGGTAACTAGAAAGCAGTTCAGGTATGTGTCAGGTTATATTATTTCTCATATATACATCCATCACCTATTTTTTTTTCCTCCAGAATTGCTTTACCTTTTGTTTAATGATGTTTCTCCTCTGTTCTGCTAGGCCCAGTTGATAGCACAGTCCATTGGCCAGGCGTTCCAGGTGGCCTACCTGGAATTCCTCAAGGCCAATGGAATCGAAGACCCAGGAATCATGAAGGAAATGGACTACCAGGATGTGCTTAATCAGCAGGAAATCTACGGAGAGGAGCTTAACCTTTTTGCCAACAAAGACTTTCATAAAGAGGTAAGCTTTGCTGCATGTGAGTTTTTGTGTCAGGTAGATTTTGTTCAAGCTTTCGCTAATCAAGCTTTCAGCAGGTCATTTGGGATGAGTAGCTTGAAAAGCATTTATTCCCTACACCCTTGCGAAGTGATTTTTATGGGATTCGTGAGAAAAGAAAGGAAACAATTAACAATTGTGCTGCAAAGAGCTTCAATAAAAATAGTGGTACAAAAAATGGAACTGAAAAACTGCTTTGTGTGTACATGTACATGAGTTAAGTGTCAAATTGTGTTGGAATATTTGTGACGTACAGGAGGTTTTGAAATTCTGTGAGTCTGGTACATGTACTCCTATGACCAAATGATTAAGACTTTAAGTAGTTCAGAAACTAATTTTGGCATCTTTCAGTATGGATCAGATACAACAGTATAGCTTTAATGAACCCCACATATCCATCCACGGACGGCAATGCTGAGAAACTTCTACTTTCTAAGAAGAACCATATTTCCAAAATATCAAAAATTTGAATTAATTACTGCGGACCAATTCTTTTTTTTTTTTTCTTACTCTGCGATATATGAACCCTTGAACATAAAGTGGATGTGTGAACATTCCGCACACCCATGTAGGCAGGCATCAATTCCTTGAAAACTGTGATTCCAAGAATTGGTACAAGTGTTGTTCACAAAACACCGTAATGATATACCAGGAAAAAGTTGCCTATCGGATTCATGGAATGACAAAGTAATACAAGATGATGTATAAGAATGAAACCTGTAACTTTAAAGCAGTCAGTTTTTTAAAAGCCCATGTAACCTTTTAGAAAGCTCATGGATTATTTTTTTAAATCGACACCAAAGCAGAACAAACTTGTTATTGCATGGGTTTCTTAATCTTCCAAGAAGGACAAAGTGATAGACCTAACAGTCCTTACTTGGCAGGAACAAGTTGTTTTTTTTTCTTCGTCAGAAATGATTACAGTTGCAAGAAACAAAGCTATAAACAGATGTTTGTGACATATGTACAAAAGGGTCATTAGTGAACCCATTCTTTTTGGTTTCTCCCAAGGCATGAAATAGCGTTGTTACCTTGATTATATCTGTGTAATTAGTTTTTTTCTCTCTGAATCATGATAGATTAAGTCAAGATGGTGTAGCTGTATACATGTACATGATTACGACTAAAAACTAATATCTGTATTCTTCCATTGCCTGTGTAAACAATACAGTGACTTAAGGTTCTTTAATTTAAATTATAAAGAAAACATTTAAGCTAATTTGTATCACCAGTTGATAATTACAGTTCAGTTTTTGCATATTGATATTTGTATTAAATTATGAATTCATTGAAATCTGCCATCTTCCTAGAGCCATTTAGCTCCCATCAAATCTTTGAAGTTAAAATTCTGTGAATGATTGATATAAACAAAAACAACAACTTTTTGTAGTGTTAGACATCTATCGATGAATTTTTAAGTTGAATTAATGTACCTATACAAAATTTGTGGAAATTGAGGAGAAATCTCATCATGAAAAGGAAGCCTGTTGAAAATGTGTATCTTACAGGATTTTACTTATCCTTTGACTGACTTCCTCATGTAATGTTTGGTTCGATGACATTACATGTTTCTCTGAAAAGATTGATATCTTGCTATATAGATTTACTGACTGGCCCCTCAGAAATAGCCTGCACAAATGATGTTTGACCCACTTTCTCAGGTCAAAGTTTATATTTGTTTCTGGGCCTCACTGGCTTCTAAACTCTCTGACCAGAGTGTATCCAGTTTTTGATTGGAGGATCCCATCATGCTAGGGTGATAAGCTGCAGGGCTGAGGGGTTTTAGTTAGTTCAGCTCCCATGTTTTTGTTAAACTGGATGGGATGAAATTTGATTCTGTTACTGCTATGCTAGATTATGATCTAGCTTTTAAACTAGTGAGTGCGTTTTTTGTCCATATTAACTCTATCAAGTGAATTTTATATGCTAAATGATCTATTCTGGCAAATTTGGAATAGATTTGGCTTAGAAATGTTTATGGGCCAAAATGAAATATTATGAATGTGTATAAAATTTATTGATCCATCTTTATTAAATTTGTTCCAGTGATTTTGACATTATTTAATTAACCATGATCAATGTTCAGATTTCCAGTGGAATGTATCCAGATCATGTAGAATTATTTTATGCCCGTAAGAAAGGCTTCAAGAAATTTGGCCAATTTTTTGCATTTATAGTGTAGATATATTGTTCAAATGTACCCGAATCTGGTTGCACAGTGCAACTGGCCGTTCCAATTTGAACTGAGTAGTTAATCTTCAAACACACATGTATGGCCAACTCAAACATAACTCCTAATCAACATCAAATAAAAAAAGTTTTGTTAGGCCTTCTGTGTCTTGTAAATGTGTATCACATGAATATTGATTTTTCTGAATTACAGTGACATAAGTGTGTGACTACATAGAACCAAACCAAACTTAACCCTGATGGAACCTGAAAAACAAATTTTTTTTTTTTTTTTTTTTGCGTCTTTTGTATCTTACGAATATTTCATGAATATTGATTTTTCTGCATCGAGGTGATATATATATATATATATAAAGCTTTTAAGTACACATGGTAGGGTACAAATACATCTGTTTCAGCACAAAGTCTATAGATGGGTTTGCATGTGTCTGAATATATCTGAAAGTTTGTGCGTCATACACACATGTTCATGGATATTGAGTGTGTGTGCCCTCAACAACTCAATAAAAGCTGTAGCAGTATAGACAAGTACATATTGACCTTGAGCAAGCCTCCGGTCATGCAGTCATGGAAATCATTTAGCCTTTTGTCTTCCTCTGCGTTATCTTCATGATTTCAATACAGGCTGCTTTTAATGCTAATCCATATAAGTTGGCCTCCTCTTTTAACACATGTTTGTGGCCTGGAAATGTTAATAGAACTGTCTGGAGAATATCAGATGAAAGGGTGTACAATGTATGTGCAAAAGGCCGGTCCATAGTTGTTTATAAAGGTACTTCTTAAAATTTTTAGGCATCTTAACGCTCATTAGCAGAATTGTAATTCAGGTACATGTGGAAATAATTTTGGCCAATCCACAACATTATCTATCAGGTAATAGTAGTAAAACATTTTGGAAACAGTTATAAGGTATTCTTTAATCAATATGCAGCAGGAGTGATGATGTTTTGAACATACGTGTAACACACACCATATATGGAAACATTGTCTTTGATGGGTTCTAAAGTTGTTGTAATGGCTTCCTTTCAAGACAGTGCTTACACCTTTATGACTAAACATCTCTGTGGATGCACTGTGTTGGTCAAGGTATTTTTGACACAATGTAATATCCTTGGATAAAATGATGTTTCTTCTAGATGGTGTTACGTAAGGCGGTCCAGATACATAAATGTTGACAGTGATGTGGAAAACCGAACTGGAGTAATGAGACATTTTTAGTGTGAAAGTTTTAGTTGTGCACCGGTAGACTCCTCAGTTTGATATTTCTAAGTGTACCTTTAACCCTATCCGATGATTCTGCCAAGAAACCAGAAATAACTCCACTTGCTGGAAACCCAAGGATGCCTGAGAGTCTTTAAATCAATTCAGAAAAGTGTTGTGTTTCCTCTCTCAGCTTGTTCACAGGGATCTTGGATAAATATCAGTCTTCCTCTCCCTAATGGCTCCGAGATTGGGGCACTTTCAGGCATGGTCTTGTTACATTTTTGCCCAATTTGGCACACTGTTAATTTTTTCAAATGCTGCTGGCATCCTGTCGATCAAATTACGGTAAAGTTGCCATGGAGCTAGACAACTGAAAGCATGAAATCGCAATCATGTTGTCGCCCCATTTTTTTCCCCTGCCGTTTGGTTACAAGTCTGATCGGATGCCTAATTTTGCCAGGTTTGGTGACCAATAGAAATTTTTTTCCTTACATGTTCCCCCATGATCAGGAGCTTTCTCAGCGGATGCTAATGTAAAAATCCAGCCTGTATAATCATGTGTTTAATCTGCTTTTCATTTTTTGTTGTACTCATCTGAGAGAGGTGGAGGGGACATATTCGTTACATTAACTTGGTGAAAGGAAGAAATATTCAAGTTTCATACCTGAAATTTTTTATTTTCCTTAGAAAATGTACTACTTGGGAGAATTTTCAGTGCAAGTATGATTTTTCTCCTCTCTTAAGAATTGAGTTACTAGCCTGTTTTTCTGGTTATGGTGACATACTCAGGAAATACTCAAAGCCAACAGCTTCTTTACAGGATTATATGAAATGCTTCAGCACAGGAAAATACAGGAACCCCCTTTTTTTCCTTCAAAGCGACAGCTCTGGCTTGACTGAAAACTTTTTTTAAAGTTAAGATGTATAAAGTTTTTACAGAGTTTCCTCTGAGATAATTAATTTTTGTTTGGGTTTTACATGTAATTAAAGGGAAAGCATAATAGACCAGAAGGTAATAATTGTGTTAAAGAGCTTGTCTATCACTGTCATACTACATTTGATTCCATCTTATTTTTGCCCATTTAATGTTTTGGAATTGTTAGTTTGAAGGAAACTGCAAGATCCTTATTAAATACATAACACTAACAGTTTTGTTGCATTTTATATATAATGCAGTTTCATCTGTATGCAGTGAACAGTGGTCCTCACCTGTATACAGTAACAGTAGTCCTCACCTGTATGCAGTGCAAAATGGCCTGGAAAGTCCATTACTTAAAAGACCAACTGAAGCTCTTGCCAGGCTTCTTGCAAAGCAACCTTGGCAGCCATTGGTTTTAAGTCGCACTTGAACTCAGTAATTGAATAATTTACAATGAATCAGACAGCATGTAGCTTGAGCTAATTGTAGATCTTGCGATAGACCTGTGAGTCCAGAGATGTTGTGATTTCCTCCTGGCGGACTGTTAGCAGCACTACATTACACTGCATATATTGAGTGAACATGTTCTAATTGACTTTGAAACTGTTACATTGTGGGCATAATGCAGGCTGATCAGGGCTCACTTTTGGACCTGCCTTCTGGCAACGTGCCTGCATCAGAGGGATGCAGTTTGATTTGATTCTCTGTGCACCGGGCAGTATTATCCTCGTTATGGCTTTTGTAAATATTTATCTGTGTCGCCTAGCTATATGCCTGGGTGTGAATACACGAAAATAAACATTTACCTAGGCTCAGTAATTTATTGATTTCTCCCTTGCAGTATACATACCAAATGCACAGCAGCTTTCTCAAGTAAATATTGGGTTTATGGTCATAACAAGGGTCACATCAGTTCAACTTGTCAGTGTAATTCCTATGTCTCCCAGCTGTGAGTTTCAGATATGAGTGATATTTTTGTCTGGGACAGCTAGTGATAACCAGCGATGACCAGTTTGCCATAACCCACTGTCCTCATAACCCTGCACCCAATCAAAGCTCAGTTAGTATGAGGAGTCCAATTCAGGCAAATGTTCCTGCCAGTTTCACAGAGAAATAAATTTATGGAGGGCACTTTATCACTAATTTCAGTGTTTACTATGGGATACCTTTTCTCACACAATGCTGATTCAGTCTCAAGCAGACTTGACTATTTATCTTTTGCATGGCATGAATAATACATGATCAGTTTATACACAAAACATCAAAGTACATGTAAATGCAGGAATAAACAATAGACTACATAGCTTTGACTCAAGTTACATGTAGCTCTTGTGGGAAAGTTTCCCCATGGGTGCAAATTGAATATTTTACTTCATTTATGAGAGCTCTCAGATAGCAAGCTTTTAAAAAAAAACACCAGCACACACCAACAGTTACATGTACATGTGCCCAACAAATAATCTGAGAAACAAAAAACTGGATTTGAACTTGAAACTTCAGCGGACAATAGCTTCTCTGAGGTATGAGCTGAAATGGTCTGCAGAGACCTCTTGGCCATGATTTCTAACTTTGTGATAGTTGTTAACCCTACCTGTACATTTATGTGCAAACATACAGTTAACTTACTGTATTTTTAAGTAACTGTGTTTGGAAAGTGTTTGGTGGCCTGTTCATAGCTTGTGTGCATATGGACAAGGACTTGGATTAATTGTCTTGTACAGTATGATGCCCTCTGATGAGATGATTATGTTTATGTATGTATCTATTCACAAGAACTTCACCACATGTAGACGTATTACAACAGGGATTTGATTCTTAATCATTCTCATAAAGAACTGTGTTTCTTCTTTAAAGATGGCAAGGTCTTCTCAACTTGGAAGCTTCATTTCAGCATTCATATTCAAGATTTAGGTTTATGTTCCTGCTATCAACTAAATTTAGAATTAGTCACGGTTCACAGTACCTGTATGGGTTCCAGGAGCATATATAATGATGTCTGGAAGACTGAGGGATGTACTGGAATACATCGAGGTGTCTAACTATTGCTGTTGGTTGTGTGATGTTACTGGAAGCAGATGTGTGATGGCACTCAGTGAAGGCTCTGGACCTCATCTCCTGGAAGAGACCCATGGACTTCACTTAAAGGGTTCATCACTGGGCTTAGTGATCGCCATGCCTTCGCATTGCACCTTCAAATTGTCTGTATTTTTACAACACTGCTCCCGGGCAAGTATCACTGCTCAATAGGCGCGAAAATTAAGAACGACAGATTGAAGACGTTGGCATTTAATGGCTTCCTCTTGCATTATTTGCCCCAGGGACAAAGTGTCGGATCTTTCGACATCTCTCGACTTAGGACCTGTCCTGAAAACCCTGTTTTACCCGGTGGTTCATACAAGAAGGACGTGCAAATCAATCCCCTCTGTTTGTGGAATCAAGGAAATTAGTGGCCGTCGGGTGATTTCATTCTGTTCACGTCCCTGATGCCTGACCCTGCAGGCTTTTCTAGAATATTGGACAATTGTGTGGCTAAGTCTTTACGCAATGCTTGTTGCCATAGTGGTTCCACATGTCAATTCACCTCTCATTCAAGGTCTGGTCCTAAAGTCTTGAAGCCTCCTTGGATCGTTGAAAGCTTGAAATTTGCCCTCTGTTTGTCCTCAGCCTTTGTATTGTACGTGTTGTGTTTGATTGTTACAGCTTATGAGCCTGCGTTCAGGGTTGCCAAGTAGTAACATGGCCTGTCCACTACGCTACAATGCCATGGGAAGGTTCCATTGAACACTAATGGCGCAAACTCGGCCACTTACCATCCGGCTTTCACCTGACCAGTTTGGCTCTGCTTCTGTGTTGCATTTTCCTCATTAAGTTGGATGCTTTGCATCTGCTACAATTTCTGACCACTAACGCCCACTGTTAAGTCATAATAAAGTGGAGCTAACTCCACCTACACCTTGGCAAAGCACGAAGGGGCCTTGTTTGATGACACAAAGCATTATGGGTGCAACTCTCTCTGTAAAGATGTTGTTCATTCTTTGGAGCAATATGTAGATGATGGTGACATTTGATCCCCTTAAACACCTGTAGTATTTCACACTTGTTTTCTGCAGCGGCTGAGTATAAGTTCCTACGGTAAAATTTATCGAGCCCTAGTTGGGGATGCTTAGCTTCAACAAACATGGCGAACCCTGGTGTGTACCGAGAGAGATAGAATTTGCTAGAGTTTTATTATGATATAACAGTTGGCGTTAGGGGTCGGAAATTGTAGCGGATGCAAAGCGTCGCACCTAAAGAGAAAAACGCAACACAGAAGCAGAGCCAAACTGGTCGGGTGAAAGCCGGATGATAGGTGGTCGAGTTTGCGCCATTAGTGTTCAATTAGCCAAGTAATCACATGGCTTTTCCAGTATGCTACAACGACATGGGAAGGTCCCACTGAACACTAATGGTGCACGCTCGGCCAGCTACTGTCCAGCTTTCACCCGACCAGTTCGGCTCTGCTTCCGTGTTGCATTTTTCTCATTAGGTTGGGGGCTTTGCATCAAGTACAATATCCGACCCCTAGTGGCCAGGGTGGTTAGCCTGCTAGTGTAGCACATATAGCACTCAAGAGCCTCTCATCAGTGCCATCACGGTGAGTTTAAGCCCAGTTCCTGCTGGCTTGCTCTTCAGGCCTTTTGTGAGATCTGCCAGCAACCTGTGGATGATCGTGGGTTTTCCCAGCGATCTGCCCAGGTTTCCTCCTTCCGTAGTGTTGGCCGCTGTTGTATAAGTGAAATATTCGAGGATACTGGAGTATGGGGTAAAACAGCAGTCAGATAAGTAAATGAATAAATAAATATTGACAGAAGTGGCTGATCTCACCAGAGGCTGTGGACGGATATTTGTGTAGGTACTGTGTAATACGTTGTACGTTGTAACGGTACAGTTTGATTGGATAATGATCTTGTGAGGTGGTTTTCGTGAAGTGGATGTGTTGACTTGCAAATGCTCGTCACGTCCTATGCCCCATTGGGCCTTTTGAGAGGGTCAGCTTAATTGCTAATTAGGACCATTAGGCAGCCTTGATGGGTCAGTGTGATGGGCCTTGGCCATAGAGACCAAGATTTTGATACTTTTGAAACTATTTGATACTGTTGAAGTAATGTCACCTTGAAGCATAGGCAAACTTTAGCAAAACCTATAGATTTAGGAAAAATATAGTTTATTGAGTCACCACTTTCTTTTGAAACATTATTGCATTATTAATGTCACCACTTTCATAAAAGTTGTGTACGAGTACTGTCCATGGTTGTGTTGATTAGAAACTTATGTGTTGAGTCTTAATTTATACTGTGTGTCCAAAATCTTTCAAAACTTAGGTAAATCTTTTGCCATTTCTTTGTTTTAATAACTTTATACATGTGCATTGCCTTAGTTTGTGCATCTTGTGTTGCTATGTGGAAAGACCTTATTCTTTATGTTGGCTTAAACCTTGTTTGGAGCCGTCCAAATTGGAATCTGGGGCCCATGTCTCGTCCAGTTGGGGGTAAACTTGTGGCTCTGAGGCTGTCTGGAGAATCCCACACCCTGCTGCAGAATATCTGTCTTCACTCGGTAGATGATGTAGTTCAGTCATGTTTAATGCTGTCCCCACGGCCTGGTCTCAGGGCTCCAACCCTTTTTCACTTAGATGCCAGCAGCCTGCAGTAAATCTAATTCCCGCAATTTCCTATGCTGTCCATCAGAACGGGGATGTACAGGCGAAGACTCCCTGGCTACCTGTTGGCATGATAGATTTTCTTGTCCCCCTACCCAGGGGTTGCCAGTTGATCAGGCAAGGAATTAAATAACAGATCAAGGGAAGTTGGCTGTTATCGGCTGAAACACTGGAATGCTCGATGGGAATTTATGTGTTTTGGCTCTCAATATGTCTAGAGGGCTTAATACATGCTTGATGACAGAATTTGTGCAGCTCTTAACGGAGAGATAATTGGACAACTGCAGACATTAGGCTTAACCATCCGGGTGTCTTGAGGGTGTATAGGTGTTGCTAATAGAACAATCACGGATGAATGGGTTTATTGATACAATTTCATGATGGTACTGTCAATAATATACTTTATGTTGTCGCATTTCAAACCTTTTTGAAGTATCGTTGAGTTACACGAGATTTGGAAGATAAACATCTCCATCAGCAGTGCCATGTTTTATAGGAAAGTTCTGTTAATGTCTGTTATTAACAGATTTTTTATTGCTTTAAATATACTAATGGAATTCAGTACGTAATTCAAAGCCATGTGTACTTAAATAAAAAAAGGACAGGTGGTAGGATCAGTTTTTGTGTCTTGTCTGTAAGTTTTATTCAGTATATATAATTGGAGGGGGTCTCTGGGGCTTTAAAGTTGGTTAGTGCATTAGCACAGTGTAATGACCCAGGAGCCTGTCACCAGGGTGTTTTCTTTTTCAAGTTCAGTTCAAATCCAGCCCATGCTGGCTTCATCTCTGGCCGTATGTGCAAAGGTCTGCCAGCAACCTGTGGATGGTTATGGGTTACCCACAGGCGTTGCCCGGTTCCTCCCACCATAGTGCTGGCCGCTGTCTTATACGTGAAATATTCTTGAGTACGGCATAAAACACAAATCAAATAAGTAAATAAATATAATTGGGGTGACAGAAGGTTGCATTCTGCATGTAGACTGTATTGTGAGAATACTTCTGTTGATTTTTTTTTTGTGGTATGGTTTTGTGTACGTAGCAAATGTTTATGTGCAGTGCATTAGATCAGTGACTTAAAAAAGATCTTATTTAGAAGGAAATAAATGTTATGAAATGATACCTTTGCTAATGAAACTTTCATTTTTCTGGTAGCTTATCATACTAAATTTCAAAGTGACTTCGGACAACTTTTAAAGTCAAACAGAATTCTCAGAAATTTGCAACTTTTACCGGTTTAGAACTTCTTAGCTTTTAGAAGATATTAATTGTTGCTTTCTGTTTCAGGTGATATGCCCAAAGCTGAAGAGTGAAGTCCTGGGGGTAGTGATTGTGGAGTCCGGGTGGGGGTCCATGGTCCCCACTGTGGTACTAGCCAACATGGCGCCTAATGGCGCGGCAGCTAGATGCGGCCAACTCAACATAGGTGACCAGATAATCTCGATCAATGGGGTCAGCTTGGTTGGACTTCCACTGTCAGCCTGCCAAAACTACATCAAGGTACATGCCTGGACTGTTTCCTTGTACTTAGTTCTAATATGCTTGTTCTACTGCATTGCATATACACTGTAACCTCTCTATAACACGCTAGTCCGTGGACAGGTTGTGGACCGCGTTGTAGGCTACATCGTGCTGTAATGAAATGACATGGGGACCAATATATGGTTATGTTCAAAGTCTATGATTGTGAACTGTGTTTTATGGATGCAAAATATGTTTGCCAAAGGCTTTTTTGATTGCCAGTTTAATATAAAGGTGGGAGATTTTTATTACTTGAGGATTAATCTACTGTTTGATGGTATAGCTGTCTTTACGGACTGAACACAAACTTCTCAGCCTCCTCCCGCAGAGCTAGTCTGGTATCTCTTAATCGCTGAATTGATGCATGATAATATCTTCTAAAGTTAAATGTAGTTTTGCCCACTTTATGTATTTTTTAACAGAAAAAGCTACGGCGTGGCGGTTTTCCGTGCGGCCCAAGTCTGCTCATATGAATACATGTAGAAGCTCACGAAGCTATCTATGTCTCAAATTGCTAACCTGATCACATGACTGCGTTATAATTATTGAAGAGAAAAGCATGTTCACCCTTTAATATGTGTTTTAAAGCTGGCTACATGAAAACTTAAGCAATCAGTTAAGGAAAGAAATAAAAGGCATTCTTGAATGTTTGACCGACATGACTGAGTTCATCTCAACTCAGATACATGTGTGTCAACATGCTAATCTCTCCTCGAGTGGTTTCACACCTCGCTGTATAGCCATTCAGTAATCTGATGAAATTTAGAAACATTTACTGAGACTGAACAAATATTAATCCCTTCATGAGGTAGGCCTGTTACAGTGACCAAAGCTCTGCAGTGAGTCTGCACTGCCGACAAAGACACATTGGCGGAAGAAACATTGCAACAACAACGACATTGTCACATGTGGATTTGAAATCGGAGTTACATATGCACAAGGAAGTGTAACCTCTGTCATTTTGCTTGTCTGACATAATATCGAAGATTTTTCACCTCAAGTACCAATTGATTCATTTACTTACAACCAAAAATTGGATAGTTACACCTTCTACCTTAGGCGCGCTATTTAAGTTCATTTCTTGGTAAAAATGCTTGTTTGGTTGATTTTGTAGCTGTTGTCTCGTCAAATTTAAGCCTTCTCACAAGAAAGTACACCACATATTTTGGGGGTCATGATTTGGGTTACGATATATATGATTTTGCTGTACGTCGAGACATGTTATAGCTAGGCAACACTGTATTTGCATTTGTTGGTCTGTGAGTAATGTGAAATTCTCGTCAAGCAGTTCCCCAAAACTGATTAACTGCATGTATATTCAAATCTTACGCACAGTATCTGCATTGACAAATTATCATTGTTATTTGGCTCGACACTTTCTTGGTTGTTCAACTTTTATGTGTGGCACACATTCCAGTGCTGAACAGGTAACCTCTGTAATGATAAAGCTACATTTGAAATGACATTCATCAGTATGTTAGCTGTGTCATTTCTGATTAACAGATGAGTAATGTGCTTGCCATAAAGCACACCTGTTAGCTATTGCCAATTACTGTGGGAGGCCCAGTGGTCTAGACAGTTGGCATATGATGCTGGCGATTAGATGTCTGTAACCAAACACTGAGTAAGGTCAGGCAATTTTCCATGCGAGAGTCTGCCCTATACCCAGAAAGTTTAAAAAGCGATTACGGTGAAAAATGTTCTCAAAATGACACCCTCTAGTTTCAGTTGTTGCTAGATATTTTTAAGTGCAGCTTGTCCTTCATTTATGAGAGTTGTCTCATGTGTATAATAATATAGTGTATTCCACAGATGTAAGCCTGTTGTTTTTCTGTTACTCTTAGTCCTGAGGCTTTCTTTACACCCTTCACCACGGCTAATAAAACTAGCTCTTGCATCAGGCATATGATTCACATAGACTGGCCATGCCAGTCATTTTCAGACTGCGAATATGTCGGAAACGATTTCCTATCTCAGGTAATATCAGGATTACGTGTACGTAACACTGTTGGGGGGGAAGCTTTCCAGCTAAATTTGGACTAGCCTGGGGGGATACTCTGCCATGTTCCTCTTGATTGATAAATATAGACTGATCTAGCTTCTGCACAACCACAGTATTGAAAGGGAACAGGATATAGTGTCAAGTATTGTGACTCAAATTTCTGTACGCTAAGGCTTGTTTAGATCTAATGTTTATTTTTACCGTGATTAGAACTGATGTATAATGAGAACCAGCCTGAAGGTTGAGCCAGTAGTGTTCCATTAGTGTGCTGATAGTTTGCCCATTGAATGGTAATGGAAGGGTTAAAAACTATCAGCTTGTCATCATATCCACAGACCACAGATTTCAACGGTTACATTCAACCATTTTCCAATTACCATGCAGCCGTTGCTGTTCTATTTTTAATCTCCATGGTCTCGTAGTGAACAAGTTCATACGGTAGAAACCTTCTATTAAAGTGTGCTTGTAGCATGCATTTTCAGAACAGCCTGAAACTCATCCTCTAGTTTAATGATCACGGTGGTACTGTATACTAAGTCTCTATTCATTATGATGAACTGTTTTGGAAAGAATTAGGTCTGGAAAATTGTTTCATGATGGATGGACAGACAGAGAGACAGACTGACAAAAGGGGTGTGTATAAAGCTGGTCCAGTCCGCCCACACTCCTTTTTTAGTAATCAGGAACTGATATCAAATAAAGAAAATTGCAAATGCCCTGGAATTGCGGAGATGTGATTAATAAAACAATGTTTACTGGAGGATTGCATATGGGAGAACACTGATTACCATTATACAAGAAATGATCCCGTTTGGCATTTTTGGGAATTGGGATTGTTAAGGGAGACATTAAGTTATTTTCACCAACCGTTCTTTACCCTTTGCTTTCACAGTCTTTTTTTAAAAAAAACCCTTGAAAACAATTTCCAGCCCAATTAAGGATCTCTTGACAAATTAGTTAAATATTTGATGATGTGATGAAGCATTGTGCAACAAATAATTGGACATACCCTGAGGCAATTATCCATTCCTAAATCCCTTTGATGAGCCCTAAGAGAATTTCTCCCTTATTTTACCCATGGCGTTTTCTGTGTAATGATGCATTTTAAATGCTCTGAACTGGTTCAGATGCAATAAGAGAGGTTGACACGAACATCACATGGATCAATACGACAAATCATTTGTGCAAAGAGACTTGACTCCCTGTGCAAGTTGTCTTTGTAGTGTAAGAGAGATTTGGTGCTGTGTTGAGTGACAACTGCCATCATGGCCATGGCTGTATGGGAAAAGCCACCAGGTGCGTGCTTTGGGATTTAGGAGGGCTTACCTAAAGAATGAGGTGAAATAAAACTTTCAGAAAGAGGTACCTTTTTTTTCCCTTTGCAAGGGCAAATCTGGGCTCATGGCAGATTGACTGTTGTTTTCTTGGATTAAAATTGTACTGCATAACCAGTTACCCCAGGACTCATCATCGCGGAAGCATAAAGGAACAGTAGATGAGGCAGCGAAGACCAGCGTTACAGTATGCTTACATCATGTCAGCTGTCATTTCAAGCACTCAGCTCAACTCACATTTATCATTCTGAATTTGAACTGCAATTTTATCACCTTTTTCATGGAAATGACAAACAAAAATGAAAAAAAGCAGGAAAGGGTTGCTTTTAAGCATTAGTATATTTCATTTTGTTGTCTGACAAGAAGTACATGTATATGTGTAGCTGTCATGTCTATGGACAAAGATCAAATGATTAACTGTGACTTTTGGGATCTCACTCGGTGGCAGTCTTCGTAGAAAAGGGCCTTACAGAAGTTAAAATGCCTAATGCTTCTCTTGCATAGTCGTTGTGGTAGCAATATATAGGTACATGTAGCCAGCAACAGTAAGATCAAGGTAGGAGGTGAAAGCTATTAAAAATCAAATTTTTGAAAACATTTTGAGGTTGAAATTAAATCGTTTTGTTGGTATTGAAATGAAAAGTATCCATAATAGTTGTATTACTGTGCATGCATTTTACTTAAATCTGGGCTTATAAAAGTGCACAGAAGCACATACAGGCCTTGAAAGGACACATCGGATGTATACAGTGAAGTTGTTTTGATAAGAAATGATTCAAACTTTGCAAAAATAAAAACTTTTTGAGTAGTTCTATAAGGTGGGTGAATCAATCAATATGATACAAAATCTGTCACTTCAAAAAAGCTCCTTAGTTTTTCGGTGGCATACAGGACGTTTGATTGGAAAACTTTATGGGTATATGCTTAATTTGGCAGTGGAAAAATTGGTTTGTTTTTTCAAGCAAAGAGCAGAGAATTAACTTTAAAAATCATTTTGAAAGAAATCATTCACATTTCTGGACACTTTGCCTCATGTCTGCCAACAACAAGGTTCACCAGTATTTTTATTAATTTGTATAGGCATGATATCCTGCACTAATTAAGGTGTCAAATTTCAAATCAGTAAACGAATGAAGAAATAGACTGGTTGAAGCCAGGCAGAATTCCTCATTTACTTTATGTCAAGAAAAACTGACCTGTTAATGTTTAACTTCAATGTTATTTTGGACAGGGTGGTTAAATGTTGGAAGTGTGAGCTTTAGTCATACATTGATATAACCTGTTGCTTGTTGCAGGCTGCCAAGACCCAGACAGTAGTCAAGTTGACTGTGGTGCCATGTCCTCCTGTGGTGGAAGTCCTTATCAAAAGGCCTGATGTGAAGTATCAACTTGGCTTCAGTGTACAAAATGGAGTGGTAAGTTGGCTTGTGTGATTGATGTGCCATCATGGTGGTTCAATGAAGCAGCTCTATGGGTACAAGTAGGTTGGAATGACATGTGTCCAGTGAACCTGCAACTAAAAAAGCTCCGGCGGCGACAGCCTGTGGTTTAGCGAAACACAATCGTCAGCTTAGTTTCCCTCGGGCTCTGCCCGGTTTCCTCCCACCTTAATGCTGGCTGCTGTCATATAAGTGAAATATTCTTGAGTAGAGCGTAAAACCCCAATCAAATAAATAAATAAATAAATAAAAAAGCCCCGACTCAGCCCCACCCAAAACAGTGTCATATGACCAAAATATTAAACTCTGATCAAGCATGGGAAGAAACAAAGAAACATTATAAGTCATTTTGTACTATATATTGCACATCTTGTTGAAATACTTGTTTTTTTTAAATTCCTATCTACCTGTCTATTAATGATAGATTTTCCCAAATCCGTGAAAATACATTGAGGCTGTCTTCTTGAGATGGTTGAGTAGACAAGGTATACTGTAATTCTTCAATCTTTTCACATGTTTGCAAGGTGATAATTCAGGCATATTCTGAAGACGTTTTTCTGCGTTGACTGATAAAATCATACTTTTTGTGAAGCACTGAAACTGGCAAATCCAACCAATGTAGTTTTGTCTCCAAAATCAAATTAAAAATGTGGAAAAATGTGACTGAAAGTTACTGTTTCATATGCGAAAAGGTTGAAGAATTGGGGTACACATGTTCGCGAAGGGTGATCTGAGATTGGAGCTGTTTTCAATGAGTCACTATGTATGTTTGCTTTCTAAAACATGATTATATACTACTTTGTCAAGAACAGTGAGTGTAAATGGCATCTATTGAATCATGACAGTAAGCTATACTCCCATGGAGAGCTACATATACATGATTCTGGCTGGCGTTTGATGTGGATTATACCTCAGCATGATGCCTATTACTAGTCTGGACATGATGAACTGCTGACAAATGACAATATTTCTCCATGACTTCAGATGGTGGAACTAAGTATGAAGTCAGTCCAGAGTCTTGATGGCATCCGCTATTATACTATCAATTTCAAGGACTGAAAAGTTGTTTCTTCTCAAAATTCACAACGGATAAAGGAAAGTTTTTTTTCTCCTACGATTGGGCTGATGTTAAGTGTTCCAAGAATCTGATGACAGGATTTGAAATGCTTTGATGTCAGAGTACCTGTTGGCAGAGTTTATTCAGCTGGCGAGGCTGGAGTATTAGTGCCATGTGATATTGCTCTTTTTTATTCACAAATTGAATACCTTCATCGGAAGTTGCTCAGGATGATTATCCACGTGCATGAGGGAGTGACTTTGGTTGTTGGAACAGCCACTAGACCTCACCTGTATACTTATACGTATGACAGAACGGTTACATGCATACGGTAACTATAGGATTTCTGTATTACAGCAGCAAATCCTGTTTCAGTACTGAACAGAGTTGCATCTTATAACTGTAATAGCGACAGTATTTACGAGAACTTGGCTTCGTGGCATAATGGGATGATGACAAAGCACCTTTGACAAGTGTGTATGGCATTACTATATTCTCACTTTGTGGGTAATGCCCTATTCATTTGTGTTCAGTATGGAGGAGGAAATTGGGCAACACATCAAAATACGTTGACAAGTTGATTGAGACTGGGGGCAGACTTGAACACACAGTGACCGGATTAGTAAGAGGTTAGGGGGCATTATGTCGCGCCGGCGCGCTAACCGCCTTGCCCATTGAAGGGCCTCTATTCTGCATCCAGAGTACAAGTGCTAATATAGTAAATACTTCAGTACACCTGACTGTAGGTGTGGAGCGTACTTGATGTTAAATCTGTCCCACTGACAAAGCTTATCTCATCCTACTGCAGTCACTAACCATCTGGATTTAGGAATTCCAAGCAGGCAGCAAATTCCCGTTTCTCTGGATTGCCGTATTAGCACATTAATTTGACATACAATGGAAAACTAATGAAGTGTTCATTACAATACTTCAAAGAGTTGAACTTGGAAGACTGTCGCCCACAATAACATCTGCAGGCCTCAGTCAGTCACTTCAAAGATTGTTTGTTATTTGTCAGTTCTGCCAGTCTATTTTTATTTCACCACATAAACTTCTATTCACCATCAACCTGTTTTCAATCATTGCTGGCTTTTATGTCCGTGAAAGGGTCGCAGTAAAATTTGCTCTGCATCTTCCCAGCACGTCTATTTTTTTGATGTTTGCGGAGTTATTTAGAGCAGTGCTCTCCGTGAACTGTTACTACTGCACCCCACTGAGCGTTGCATAATGTAGTAGCCGTGAACGACGGTGGGTTACGCATATTCTTATCAATCATTAAAGGACTGTCAGAAAGCGAGTCTCCACGCAGCATTGATGGATGGGTCGTAGTGTACAGGTGAAGGTTCCACAAAGTTTTATGTTGGCCACAGAAGACTCTCATTGACCTTGCTTGCTTGAGGTCAACGCCAGTGTGGAGCCACTGTGCGAGCATTTTGGGGGATTGGTTGATGCTGTTCCCGTCTCTTGCCTCGTCGCTGTCGGAATGAGAGAAAAACATGGTGGACAATCAAAGGGTTCAGTTTCGAAGATGTGTCACTGGCCAAAAACTGCTGCTCTCTCCTTCATCCTGTTATTAATTCCTGTCTAGACCCCGGATGGCACAAAAGCTCCCTTTTTATTGACAGAGCGGAAGATGTAGTGAAAGTAAAGTGAAAGATGATAAAGCTTTTCGGAGGGTCACGCCCATTAGCCTGTCTGAAAATGAGACCATCCCTTAGTGCTAACAGTGTAGGTCAGTAGACTTGTGGCCTTGGTAACACTTAGTATGTCTTGTTTTCTTGTCACTGCTCTGTGGTGGTTGAGAGGTCAGAGTTCTTCACAGGCCAAATACCTGACTCAACCCCAAAGTTAGGGAATGCTTTGAAAATGAATAAATCTTGCTTCTTCCTTGCATAAGGGTCTGGTTTGTCAGAATATCAGATAGACTATTGGTCAGCCTTATGTATACATTTATTCTTTATTTATTCATTTGGTTGTTGGTTGGCCAGCATTATGGTTGGAGAAAACCTGGCAGAGCCCTCAGAGAAATCCATGACCATCTGCAGGTTACTGGCAGACACCTTGCATATACATTTATCCTGTCTTGGGCATAATTAAGTTAGAAATTAGAATGGCATTACATTGACGAAGCCTGCATATATTTTGTAAAAGATCTAAAAATTTGTCTTGAAATGCACACAAATAAATGTCATAAACTATTATTTCTGGCGCTGAATCTTATGTTGATCTGGTAGAGGATCATCTTACCTTCCAAATAAGCCTCAAAGCAGCCGGACTAGAGGATTAATGCTGAACTATAATATATCCTTGTTTATAGCCAATATTGGTTCCAATACCCTATGCTATTTTAAAGAAATGGTATTCCAAGTGTGTAATAGTAATCAGGGAACTGCTTTCATGTCAGCTAATAGATAGAACAGTAGCTCTCCAATGTCACATATGGGATTATTTATTTATATATTAATTTGTTCAGTCCCTGTTAGACCATTCTGATGAAGAATTTATCCCCCATATTTGAGAGCAGTTGAGAGGTTAAAAAACAACAGACAGACAACCCCCTCAAAAATATCCCGTGTATCTTCTGCCAGACATGTCCATTATTGTACATATAATGTTTTATTCTAGTGGTTGACTTCTTTCAATTTCAATTTAGCTCTTTTCAGTATGTAAGACCATAGGTCAAAATACAGTTTAACAGACATTTTCGATCACTTGCACATGCACTTCGTACTATATACCAGCGATTTCTAGAGCCATGTTTGGCGTATTTTTAAGACTGTATGAATGGTCTTAATAAGAGCTTTCACAACCATTACATTCTTAGTAAACATGAGCATATTAAAACGATTTAAGTGTCTATCTCACAAATTTCTGCGGTAACAGATTTGCACGCAGGCTCTCATTGCAAGGACATTTAAAAAGTACATGAACTTGATTTTCAACCAAATCAGAGAAACACAAACGACAACATATGGACTCCCGGGGGGTACTTCGAAACTTGCCAGAGTCTGTTTCAAGGCCTGCTGTTGAACACATCCATTTTCCTTTCAATGCATTCATTTATATACCTTTATTTATTTTATTGTCATTTATCCCCATACTCAAAAATTATTCCCTGTTTATGATGGCCATCAGTTTCATGCACAGAGGAGCCCGGAATGCCTGGGGTAAGCCATCAACCTTTGGAAAGTTACTGATGAACTTCTTTACATCGGATTGGGGATAACAAGTTGTCTTCAATTCTTTGGTAGAAAAAGGCTGTCAGTGATACTCTTGGCATCAAGCAGAAAATAAAACCATTTTTTAAACCTCCTAGCAGAAGGTTGCTGCGAAAACGGTGAGATCAACAGTTGAATATATATGGACTCCCCTGAAGCAGTGCATGGCCAGTGAACTATAGAAAATTTAATTTATTCACATCCAGTATACTCTTACAAAACTGGACCAGAGTGGTGTGAACTTGAATTTTCCATCAGTGTGAAATTATATGGAGCTCAGCATATACAGCCTGAATGATTAAACTTCCAACTTCCCAAAGCAACCAGGGGTAGAATGGAAGTTACTTTTATGTCACTGGCCTTCAATTCCATCTTCCGCTAATGGACAAGCACTAATCATAATGTCATTCATTTCTAATTTATTTCTGAAATTGAGCCCAAGCTGTCGAGCTTCCCTCTTTTCTTCACCAATTCAGTTATATTTCAGGCAATTTTATCGACATTTTACCCTCCTTTGTGGCTGCTTTAGAAAAAAAAAAAAAAATGGCACAGTGAAGAAAAAAATTAAAAAAAAATGGCACAGTGGCTTTATGTTAACGACAGGATGAATTCAGTGAATTCCAGAGATTATTGATTCTTTTGATTCATCGTCCGTGACAAATTGAAAGAACTTTGAACTGTTTCAAAAACAGTGAACTGTGTAAGATCCTTGATCTCTAGGGAAGACAATTTAGGGAAAGAATAGAAAAAAGAAAGAATGGAAAAGAAAAAGTCTTGAGAAATGTGGAAACTAACTTGAAGACATGCAGTGAAGTAGTTTACACTCATAACATAAGTTGAGCGAATTTTAAATTAAATAGTCTTCAGATTGCAAAAAAACATGGTTTTTAGGGTCTTGTAAACCTTTTGTAAAGCAGAAGATGACATTTCATTGGTGTAATTTCTGATGAGTTGGGGGTACAAAAAGATATAAGGTGTTTAATATTGTCCATAAAGGATTCATTTGATAACATCAAAAGATCTTTACTTTTCTGTGTAAAATTCATATCAAATGAAAGCATATTTTGAAAAAAATCCAAAACTACATCAGTTGTGTTTCTGACTTGCTGTTATACATCTTTATATTAAAGCCGTCTAACCTTTTTAGTTTTGTTTCTGTTGAAGTCTGTTAACCTTTTTAGTTTTGCCTCTGTTGAAGTCTGTTAACCTTTTCAGTTTTGTCCCTGTTGAAATCTGTTAACCTTTTCAGTTTTGCCTCTGTTGAAGTCTAACCTTTTCAGTTTTGTCTCTGTTGAAGCCTGTTAACCTTTTCAGTTTTGTCTCTGTTGAAGTCTATTAACATTTTTAATTTTGCCTCTGTTGAAGCTGTCTAACCTTTTCAATTTTGCCTCTGTTGAAGTCTCACAGTTGTGAACTGACTATACTGCCAGTAAAAACCTGTTTATTGATATGCGATGTATGTAATGCAGCCTTCAAGAGTTGACACTCAAATGAGTGTCTGGCTTATGAATACGGGACACAGCTGTGCTGTAAATATTCCTGTGAGCTAATGTCACTAGTACCTGACAATTAAACCTCCTGACAGGTGCTACTGCTGAAGTAACAAGAGCTAGATTTGAGCCTGCCCAATAGGAATATCTTGATACTGTAATTATATGAAATACCTGTGAAACATTTCTCTGTACATCTGCTTTGGTTATCATGGCTTTTTAGGTGTCATCATACTTTAATGTAAAAAAGACTGATGACTATAAATTGTTTTCAGGCTTGTCTTTTTTGTGGATGATGGAGGAGTCGGGTGGTTGAGCTTTAACATGGACACTAATATTACTGAAGTAATGGTGTACATATGGCTAGTCCAGGCATTACTCAAAAGGATGCTAATATATGTAGCACACTAGCAGCAGGCTAGTCTATCTTTTCATGGCCTTTCTGGTGTGGCCTTCTGCTGTGGTTTGTGGACATATAGCAACCAACCATTTAGCAAGTGAAACTTTAATTCATTCTTTCTTTGGCGCCAATCCACTGGTAGACCATAGACAAGCCACTGTCACACCACAAGCAGGCCATTGGTACTAACCACCTAGTTGCTCTCTATACTTTCAAAGAGCAGACCACCATTTGGTGCTAATTCCAAGTATGGTCTTCATTAATTTTTGGAATTTTTTTCCCAGTGATAAAAGCAGAAATAAAGATTGAGGTTCGGTGGTGGACACTTTGAACCCTATTGAACAGGCTGAAGCAGATTGACACTTTTAGATTCATAGGTGTATTTAGCAGTTAAACATCCTCTCATGACTATAGACACCTGTGTCTGTAGTTAACATGGAAGTAAATACAACGATTACAGCATGCTTAGGGGCCAAAAAGGAATCTATGACATCAGTATACTTCAGCCTGTTCAATACAGTCCACGAAGTCTGCTGTAGCACCTCAATTTATATTTCTGTTTTAATTCTGTCCAAAAAATGGCAAACAATAACGGAGACAACATTTGATATCAGCCTGAAATGGCCTTTTAGATGATGCATACTTTGTTTAAATGCGATTTGTTTTTATAACATTCTTAAGGGTTGTCTGTTGATAACCTTTACATTGGTTTTTAGTATTTTGCACGTGTCTGTCCCATGTCATTGTAACATTAGTTAATGTTTGCTGTTCTGCTGTGATTTCAGATTTGCAGTCTGCTGCGAGGCGGTATTGCAGAGAGAGGGGGTGTAAGAGTTGGCCACCGGATTATTGAAATCAACAACACCAGTGTTGTGGCTGTACCTCATGATAAAATAGTGTCCTTATTGGCCAATTCGGTCGGAGAAGTAAGTAAATCGTGGCCTAGAAAACATTTTCTTGCACCCCTTATAGCCTCTAATGATTCAGTGCTGTGTAATGATACATTTATGTTGAATCATTTAACTTGAGAACTAATGTATAGATGGTGCATGCTGTCAGATGGGACATCAGGAATTGCCAAGTGATGTTCAAGTGATGACAAGTGTTGTTCAAGAGATGACAAGTGATGTTCATCTCCTATTCCATGCTTGAGTTGATAACTCCTAAATGTTCCATCTTATGGCATACACTAAACGTTTTATTATACTGAAAAAAGTGGAATAGAAGTGAGTAGAGTCTTTGAATTGCTGAACTTGGGAGTTGTTGCTAATTGAGCAAGCAGTTGTCTGACTGTTTGCGGGTAGTTTGCAGACAAATGCATGATGGAAAGGTTGGCCAGGGGTGGTAACCTCATAAAAGAACGGCACAAGATTGTTGGCTGTTAGCGCTTGAACGTTGAATATGGCCTTGTGAAGGCTGGA
Organism: Acanthopleura granulata; assembly: GCA_016165875.1. Classification (NCBI taxonomy): domain Eukaryota; kingdom Metazoa; phylum Mollusca; class Polyplacophora; order Chitonida; family Chitonidae; genus Acanthopleura; species Acanthopleura granulata. The sequence continues at coordinate 13,647,765 of JABBOT010000005.1, read as the reverse complement.
TAGTACTCTGTGAACGTGACATTGCTTTGCTTGTTCGGGTTATTGTTGTACATCATGATTTGTGGAATATCATGTGACCACGTGTTGGCCCACAGAAGCCAAGAATCGTGCTGTGAGGTACCATAATCCAAGCGTTTACAAACTGAGGTTTCGGTTGCGATCTGAATAAAAAATGATTTTTGTTTTTGCGTTAATGGCTCACAGATAGCTAGGTTTAAGTTTTATATTGAAACAATTGCTCTGCAAGCTGTTGGGTTTCTTTAATGTCTCTGTTTAAGGTTGTAAAATCCATTATAGGCGGTTTTATTTTCTCTCCTTCTGTTCCAGTGTCAAATGGCATGGTCCATGGTATCTCTGCTGATAGACTTTTTCAGGGGTTTATGTTATCAGATAGCCTCAGCCTTGGTACGTTTACATCAACCCAGAGTATTTTTGCATAAAATGATCGTTAGGCTGAGATTTACAGCAAAATCAATTAAAAGTCGGCTGGGAAGTTGGTGCAAGAGTCGTGTAGCTACGCGGAAATCCCTTTAGACAGGTGTGGCCCAACATGTTTGCTTAGTGTAGTTTTCTGACAGGCAGAATTGATTCCAAAAACCTGCATAATCGGGAGGCATTGAATGGGTATAATTGAGCTGTCCAAAGCTCTTTGGTCGAATGTTGAAGTAATATAAGATACTATTTCGGCCTTTAATTGATTACCTTTTGCGTTAAAGCGGAGGAAAGATCAAGATAAAAGGTGCAAGGAATGGGTCAGAAATCCCCGTCAGCATTGATTTCTGTCACGGGCCAGAAATGAAAATGGCGTGTAGGATTTGCTTACAAAGGCCGTGCAGGCAGATCTAATGGAACTTCTATGGTTATGGTTCCACGTGAAAACCTTTGGTACTGAGGCGGTTGCCACAGTCAGCGTTTCTGCCCAGTGTGTGTGTGTGTGTCACTGCACCAGCATGCAGCCACCGTACCAGCGGTAATTACCGTGTGTGCAGGGCGATGAATAATGAGCTACCATTGACTAATCCAATAAAACACCCGTGTGATGGGATTTCTCCCCCGTCTCAAAATTGTTATTAACTACATTTGTCACGGGCTTTTCATAATACCCATTGACCTAATACTGTTCATGTGCCATTGCTGTGAAGCTGAGTGACAGGCCTGCTGTACTTAATGGTCGTGCTGAGCAAGTCCTTTATCTGTGTACACATTCGATCTTCAGCAACTGGGAGGAATTTCATCTTGCTTGCCATCATTCCTTATTAATTGCTGTTTGATTTTTGTCAAAAGTTGTGGATTAGGGAACATGAATTCAGAATAGCTCTGACACCCAGGAAGATCAACCATCTGGGAATTAGTCAATGAAATGTTTTGCCAACTAAATCAACTGTGTATAGGGTTTGGTGTCACCTTGCACTGACCAGTCAATCATCTATGTTTATAAAAGGAAGGGTGTCAAAAATGTGACCAAGCAACCAACAGACAGACGTACAGCGTCTTATACATCAGTTGCTTATCACAGCTCAGAAATCTTACAGATTGCTCACTGTTCAGGATTCTACTCATTCATAGTTTACCAAGTCAAAGTAAAAGATCTCAGCACTGCTTCTGCTTCTTTTATGAAGCCAATTTTTGTGTCAGGACCTCAGTAGTAGAATTGATCTATTGATTGATTAAATAATGGCAACTGAACCAGTGTTTTGATACAAGAATTGAAGCACACAACCTCATTTCATGGTTAAGATGCACATGTAGTTCACTATTCTAGGCTGGCTGAGCATCTAGATTCTCAGCCAAGAGCACCAGTCGTAGGGTCATTTGGTCAGGAGTTCAAATCCAACTCTTGCTCGCCCTGATGCAGACAGGATTGTCAAGTACCTGATCAACTTCTGTGATTAGCTTCCCATCTGATCCTGTGCTTGTCTATTGATTTCTTTCCAGTAAGTCTGCCTGCTGTTAATAAATAAATAACTGAACAAACTTTGTAAATAGTTAGCACATGGATCACTCTTGTTGTTCAAGACAGGATTCTAATTTCCTTGTAGTACTTAACAAAAAAGAAAGTGTTGATAAATTCCTTTGTGTACAGGTCACCTTAAATGCAAACATAACTTCAACAGGAAGTTTGACTTCTTCTAGATAGGTGGATAGATTAGGTGGATTTCCTATCTCTGTGTAATTCCTACTGAATGACCATGTAACCATATATGTTATTAAAATCATCTTGACGGCGGGTATGTCTGCGGCTAAATGACTTCACACCAGCTGGATAGTCTGGCTCGGCACAAGAATTGATGTGTGTCATGTGTCGGTAGTGCCCACCTATAGGGGTATCCAGGAGGTATCCAAGTTCCCACCACCTGCAAGGAACAGGGAAGAAACGGGATTAATTCTGCTCAGACACCCAGAATTACCAGACAGCCTTGAATGTTTAATCGGCTGTTTGAGTTATTGCACCTTAGAGCATTACACATGATAGACGACCACAATCGGCTTTCCGAAAGCCGGCATGCAATTGGTTAACTATAGGCTTTGGCTAACCAACACCAGCAGCTGGGCTACACCGTGCACGGGATTACAACACGACCAGCAGAGCGGGGCCACTCATCATTTGTTACCTTCTTCTATCGGATTAATGCTTGCCCATTTTGTCCTCAGTGGCTCTTAGTTACCGATCACCTGTCGCTCTGGCTATCAGGTGAGGGACGTGACAAGCAGCAAAATCCTAACCAAATATTGTCCGCTCTGTGGGAGGCCATAAGGACACGCTTTAAATCACATTCGTATAACTCGTCCAGAATTCCAACCCTTTTATACTGTCAAATATCTCGGTCAGCTAGTGATTTATTTTTGATGGATTTTTGTCTTGCCCTGGTTACTAATGCTGAATTTGTGGAGAAAGTTTTCTCTGCAGACAAACCCAGTTTGGATTATTGTGGATATCTCTAACTTTTTTTTTAGCAGTTTTTTTTTTTTTGACGGAATATTGAGAAGGCAAATTAACTCATTACATCACTGTTGCAACTAATAGGTTATAGTGAGTCATGTGAATGACTTAATCTGAAGCCTGGCATACAGTACAGTGAAAGGCTGGATGCAGAGACCTTCCAAAACATTTTCAGGATTGGGATACCTTTCCTGGCTGAAGCAGTTCTGGCTCAGACTGTGTTGTTTATTGTTCATACCTCTTTGTGCAATCATGATGATGATTTATGGGTGAAGTAATAAAATATTACCAATGTATTTTATAAAATAACAGAAGTCAATCGGGGGGCCTTGGTGGCTGAGAGAGTTGGCGTGTTAGTACAGTGTAATAAAACAGGTGCCTCTCAACAACGCGGTTGCTGTGAGGTCAAGTCCAACTTATGCTGGCTTCCTATGCTGGTTTTTTGAAGGTGGGAAGGTCTACCTACAGACGGATGATCCTACGGATGATTATGGGTTTCCCCCGGGCTCTGCCTGGTTTCTTCCCACCATAGTGCTGACCGTGGTCATATAAGTGAAAAATTCTTGAGTACGGTGTAAAACACCAATCAAATAAATAAATGGCACAGTGAAAGGTTGGATACAATGATCTGCGAAGAAATTTTCAGGATGAGAAACCTTTTCTGTGTTAAATAATCCTGATCCAAGCTGTATAGTCTGTCATTCATTTCTGTCTGTGTAGTCATTATGATGATTTCTGGTAAAATATTACCCATGCATTTTATAAGGTAACAAGAGTAAAACCTGATTTGGACCTGAGTTGAAATTGCACTAGAAGTGGTTCTCAATTTTGGTTGATAAGGATCATCATGCAGATTACTCATTAGTATTGAGGTGCAAAAACTGAAACAATATGTGGTGAAGATTGTCTCATTATTCGAACTAGAGTAATTGAGCCCTTAGAGTTGCAGGGTTAAAATTACAGCTGTGGACGGAGTCATTTGATATGCAGGAGCCATTTAAAGGTGTGCAGTATGTTAAAACTTATGTGCAAGTTAGGTTTTTTGTCCAGTTACTGGTATTAACCTTCACCCACCCCTTGAAGTCTTTAGCTTAGTAAGGTCTCTGACACCATATCACACAACAAGTTCTTCTGTGGAGGGAATAGCAAAATCCTGCTCCTGCAACCTTTATCATAATTTCTGAAGGTCAACTTGTTTCTCATGACCTTGAGCTAGTTTTCCAGTGTCGTGGGCGATGTGCAATGTTTGGACACCCTTACTATACATTACATGTACTTCCCTGCATTGGCTGGTGGATGGCCAAATGTCATGATGAGCTGTATGTGAGTGGGTTAGCCAGAGCATGACAAGTGTCTTCCACAAGATGTTCCAGTGAGGCAGCACTAAAAATGTTGTCATCGGATCCAGTCTGCCGTAAGGAGATGCCACTGTGGATTGCCCTTGACTGGAAAACCTGACCGTTGACTTAAAAGTCGATATTGTTGTCCAATTAAAATCAAGATGTTAATGTTATTCTTTTGATTTTCCTTTCAGATCCACATGAAGACTATGCCCACGTCCATATTCCGTTTGTTAACTGGTCAAGAAACGCCACATTATTTATGAGACTAATCAGTTGATGACCTCACCCGCATTGGCCAGAATTTAAGGAAAGGATGGGGTTTTGAACTTCGGTCCCATTTTTCTTGAAGTGAATTTCAAGAATTTGTGGCAGTGTGAAGAAGACGCTTCGGAACAGAGTTGTCTCCCTTCAAAGTTTACAACAAGAGAGCTTACACACCACAGTTTTGTGTGGAGAAAATAGATCTAGCGCCATGGGAATTGCATGACTGCATGTTAAGACAGTATGTATTGCAGGAGAGCTTTGGGTTATATCTCTTAGCTGGACTGATTTTCGCTCGAAGTGTTGACTCCCAGGGAACTTTGTTTACCTGAGCTGAGCAAATAAGGAGAATCTGTTGGAATCAGGAGATGTGTGGAGTATGAAAGAGAGGAGAGCCGGAAAATGACACTGCCATTAAATCTGGCTGGCTGCGGTGTACAAAGCACAGGGAGACGAGCGCATCAGAGCAGCGCGGTGCTGCATTCAGTCTGTGACCAAGCCTCTGTTGATGACTCATCGATAAAACTGAAACAAATGGATGAAATTGTGTACAGGTGTCGGCTTGCATGTTTCCAGCGAAGCATTAAGTTTTTGCTAATGAAATGGAATGAAATCTGAGGCAAAGCTTCCATGTAGATAGGTGGAAAGAAAGGCAAATGCTTACCGGTCTATTGTGTTTGTGTTTAAAATAATGAACCTGCATTGTTCAGATAGCATGACTCAGAAATCTGCTGGACTGATGGATGCATTTTAATGTGCAGGACTTAATGTGAGCATGTAAGGATTAATAAGCTTTGGCTTTTTACAGCTACCTGATGTTCAAGGTTTATGAAATTTGAACTGGATGCAGCTGTAATATAGTTATCAGGGAAGACTTCAGAAACAATTTGTATTGATCAGTAAATATAATTTATAAACGACAGACAGGTTTTAATGACTGGTCAGAGGTGCAGTCCTTGTGAATTAATGAAAGAACCATGGCATCCACAGGGAATATATTCTGTTAGACACAGTGTTTATACTGAACATAAGCTGTTTTTACAAGTGAAAGAAGAAAAAGAAATGCAGGTGGTTTCTCAGTATTTAGGCTCAGAATGCAGAGAGTGTGCTGTCAAATCTTGCTTATGCCTGATCAAGTGGCTGCTCTATATTATGACTTGGGGATACTCAGTTCAGGTTTTTCAGCCTCTTGAGTTACTACCCCTTAAATGCAGAGGTAAGACATTAGCAACAATCCAAATTGATGGTTCAAATTTCAAGCGTTTGAAAATAAACCGAAGAGCCAAATTCAATTCCTAAAATGAAGAAGCAAAATTGGATTAGTGAAACAGCAGACGAATCAGGAGTCTGTTTTACTTGAGGGTTAGTCAAGGGATAAGTCATTGAAAGGATTGGGAGCTAAACTCTGGCTCTAGGGAGAATCGAGTGTTGTCTGTAGGGAGGTATATTTGACTATTAAATCAAGATGCAATTATTTTCTTGGGCAGGGAAGACTTGACGGGTCATTTCCTTGTCATAGTATTACCTGTAATCCGTGACCTTAGATGGATCTGGTCCCATGGTAACAGGCCGTAGGTTTACTGTCCTTTTTTATCTGGAGGCTTAAATGTCGTTGATTCAGTCTGGCACTATTGTCTTCCTGTAGCTGCACATATTTATCATTGCTAGACGTAGATGCTGTTTCAGGTGAAAAAAAATTACAAAACCTTCCATGTGCAAGCATTGTTGTTTAATAGTGTGAAAAACAATTATTAACAAGACGTGCAGTGTATCTGATATGCCATTTGATTCCACAAAATGTCAACTCTAGACCTCATTACTGGCCACGTGCATTAGGTAAAACAGTTTGTGCAGGCGGAGTGCTCTCCCTTTGTAACAGGAACTCTTATGTGTACAAGTTTTTGCAGAAAAGAGAGGACGCATGTGTCATTTTATATTCGTAATTGTAGATATACATTGTGTGCAGCTGTGTTGCACGAAACCTAACTTACATTACATATATGTAGGGAACATATGTATATGAAAATGTGCAATCAGTTTTGTCAGTTACAGACATTGTGACAAAGTAAATGTAGGCCTAGTCCTATTTGCGACTTTCTTTTTCTTTGAAGAGCAGAAAAATGTATATGCTTTTATTAATTGAAGTTCTGGTCCCCATAGTGAGAAAAGTTGATTCCTGTTGCTTAGACATGTAACCGGTAGTGGCAGTTAGTTCTATTTTTTTTTTTTTCCTTTTTTCTCCAGGCGGTTTTTCAGTGTAATAGCCTGGTTTGCACTTCTTTTAATTTATTGTAATTGAAACATCTCGGACAGAAGCTCATAAACAGAAATGAAAATTTACAAATGGTGTTAGATTTTATAATCTGTAATATGTATGTACATCTTTAAGTTTTGAACAAAAAAGAGTCAAGTTGAGCTATATGTATAAAATACCCTTTGTCCAATTTTCAAGAGATTAGGACTTCTGTAAACCTGCAATACAAGCATTAATCTGAATAAAAGATGTGTATCCATTGTAATCTGAGATATAAAAGCAGAGGTTGATGCAGGTGCAGTTTACCAGATATATATCTTGTTTAACCCAATGGCAGAAAGGGAACTGTCAACCGTATTTACGAAATTATCTCTCTGAAGTTTACTTGGCATATTTGCCCTTTGATGAATTTTCCAGCTGGATAAATTATTCTGCTGACTAAATTAGTATGTATAATGTATGTACAAATGGTATGAATGTACTCTTGTTAAGTTATAAGTGTTTTGGCTTGAAGTGCAAGATCGTTGGCAATGAGTCAAGCTGTTATATGACATAACCTTCACTAAGATACATGTGCATGTAAAAATGTCAACATCAGTCATATTTTGGTACTCCAGTGCCTCATAATTTACTCTGTGTACATAATTATCATCCCATGTTCATTAGCTATGATTGTAAACTGTATTGTAACTATTGTTTAATTGTCAGGAAAAATCTGATTGCCCCCTTTTTTTTCTCATTGTCCAGGTCTGTGATTCCAATTCTTGTGTAAATAGCTTGTGATCCTTTAAATGTGAATCTTGATTACTTTGTATACCTTATCCTGTTTTATTATGCTGGCTGTGTCGTCATATTACATTTACCTCCCTTAGATCTCCAAGAATGAATTTTACATCTGTTGCTTTTATCCTCCTTCCCTCTGTCCGTCTTTAGTTGGTGATATTCACGTCCACACATGGTGCTACTGTGGTTCTCTGTTCATTTTATATACGGTATAGTCATTTTATTAAGACTCAGCCAGTGCTTTCGTTGCTGTTGGTGGTTATTGTTTTATCATGTTATGTACAATTTTGTCTTGTTCTGTTATAAAGTGAAGCCTATGCCCGGTATTTATTTGAATATTAAGAGGGGCAATTCTAAATGAAAAATCACTGCAATCTTTTGAACAACAGCTTCTGAGAAACATAGACTGTCTTGCATTGTCTGGTACCACTCAAGCTAATGACATATGATAACCCTCTCCCACAGACGTCACTGAATGAGGATAAAAATTTTACCTCCTGTCACCACAAATAAACAATCATCAGCCATTTGCTGAGAGAACATGCAATTGTGGTTATAGATTTGCTAGTTCACCAAGCATAGGTTTGCCTTTTAAGCAAGCCTCTTAAACCCTCACCGGGCCTCCGTGGCCGAAGCCTCCCACCCATGCGGTCGCTGTGAGTTCCATTCCAGCTCATGCTGGCTTTCTCTCCGGCCGTATGTGGGAAGGTCTGCCAGCAACCTCACCCTTAAATAAATAAATAAATAAACCCTCACCCTTTTTTGTCAAATGGAAGCCACTGTTATTGGTTGAATCTGCCATTAGATGCTTGTCAGCACGATAGCTTTGTGCTTTAAGTGACATTTAATTCTCTAAGTCATTTGTAAGTTGCAAAGACTGTGTCCAATGATGTTGTGTACCAATTAAAGCCAATTAAGACCTTTTTGTCAAGTTCCCCTTAGCAGAATTTGATGGGATGTGTTCCAATTGTGTCCAAAGTTTGGCTACATATGGCTTTCCATTTTGAGTTTAAGTATTATCCAAATGTCACATTAATATGCAAAATTACAATGTCAAGACCTAATGCAGGGCCTGTTATAGTCATTGGGACGCAGTTCGACCAAAAGAATGCTTTTTATATCCCCCAATAATCATTTTCTTTGACTTGGAATATACCTTTGTATGATCAAGGTGTTGATTGATAGACATGAAAGCCAATAGATTACAAGAATTCAGGGTGCACATGTATGCCATGATAAGGTCATAAGTTATCAAATATTTTGTGATTCTGTGCATGCAAAAAACACAAGTATACCTGGTCATATAGATAAGGTGTAAGACTCTAGTAGACATATTCCTTTGCAGAACTGTAATCCTTCTTCTTAATTCACAACAGGTAGAAGTCCTGTTTGATATCTTGTTTGTTTTTTGCGTTTTGTTTTAGACAAATGGATGGGTTATTAAAACAATACATTTATGATTATTAAGGCTCAGTGTGTTTGGTGTAAAAGTGAAGCATGTAATTCTGATGAGTGCTTCGCAATATTTAGCAGTTATGTTTTATGTCCCATTAACAGTGTATGCTGTTGATGTTCGTCTTATCTCGATGGTATTTTCGAACAGATTCTCCTAGTTAAGCGGAGAATACTGCAGCTGTTCCAGAGGATTTTCGATTCACAATTGATAAATGTGCTTATTTAAGGATGTACATGGTGTATGATCATTACCATAAATATGATTGATCTACGGAGAAGGGGAACTGAAAATTTATTGATTGTAAATATGCATTTCTGAATATGTGAACACAAGTACCTGTATATTTTGTGTGTATGTGTACAGTCTAGTATGTATGAGGTGTGTACGTGTAGGTAGTTCCGAGCGCATAGTGTTGTTACATACATGTACATATACAAGATATATGGCGACCAATATTTGAATGTCCCATGCAAATGAAACACAACATGATGGGCCCGCCCCAAAGTTTCATGTTATATGGTCAGTAGAGTTTAGAGCTGTACTCGTGTTGCTAGCCCTCGGTGTTGTGTCCCTCTTGAGTGTGTGTAAATCAGTGTACATGTTCTTGACCATCTCTTGTTCACGACAGAAGAAGCTGTGCCGACTTTTAAGTTCGCTGATCTGAATAAAATTTGTCTAAGTTATGGACATGTATGACTAGTTCTTTTTATACCAATACACTTCCATTTATCAAACATTGCAAAAGAAAATATTGTGGCTTGTTGTGGAGCAAATGGTAGATCTGGGGCTCAGTCCCGAAGAACGACCCGAGACCCAGGGGCTTCTCGCCAATGCAGTCGCTGCGAGTTCAAATCCAGCTCCAACTGACTTCCTCTCCAACTGTACCAGGGAAGGTCTGCCAGCAACCTGCATATGGCCGTTGGTTTCTGTCCAGTTTCCTCCAACTGTAATGCTGGCCGCCATTGTGTAATTAGTGAAATATTCTTGAGCGCCGTGTAAAACTGCCATCAAATAAATCATGAGTTGAGTCAAGTCTGGTAACATTGGTAACCTTGCAGGCACTGTAAAGTCACATGACGCTCTGCTTAAGAGGAATTCAGATAGACTGATGTCACATTATACTGGCATCGGGCTGACAACTCTTGTTTCTTTGTTCTACCTGTATTAACGTTTTAGTGCTGCGTGCCAAGTGAGGCTGCAACAAGTGCCTCTTTTGAAGTGTTTGGCATGGCACAACCTGGGACTGATTCCGGATCTCCCGGCGTCAAGGCAGACGCTTTAACATGTCTAATCACCAGACTGCCAAGTTGGTCTGTACAACTGAATATTTTCAGTTTTTTCACTGTAATACAGGTATATCTTGGGGGGTGAGTCTTCCGAGTGCAAGTACTGTGGGTAGATCTATCTTTGGCATGTCACAGTTGAACTTTCACTGCAGTGGCGGTATTATGCATACCATACTGTTGAACAGCAAGGGATTATCATTGAATGTTAGCTCCCACGGCAGGTGGGAGCGGCTTGAAAAAGAATATCAATAGAAAAAGAAAACCAAGCCCATATGCTAGGCTCATAACAAACATCTAGTGGTTTAATACATGCATAACACAGCATATTTATACAGGTTTGTAATTACACAAGTGGCACAGAGCTGCATGGATACAGTATATTTACTTACTTATGTAGTGATAAGTTTAACAATTAACTTCTGTCTTTGTACATGTATAGTCTCACGTATGTCACACTTTTATATAAAAATATTAACCGCTCAATTGCAAAAATGGTGCAAATACGAAACAGGCTATGAGCACATAATATGTAGTACACCACTAGGCGCCGACCTTGAAAAATGGGTATGTGAAATCCGAGGGACATCCCACAGAGGCCTTTAGTCCACATACCCATGTTGCCAAGGCAACCCAGTAGAGTATACAGTCACCATGACTTAAACTAGATGAAGGTATTCTGTTTTAAAACATACAGATGAGGGCAACTGGAAGTTATCTTACTTGTTCTGTGGATTGTGTGTCATTCACATTACAAAGTGATGTGTCCTTTGTGATTTGTAGCCTATATTAAAAAAGCGCCGAATCTACATATATGATTTGTTTTACCCATAAAAACTCTGAACGTTGCCTCCAAAATCTACATATCTGAATAAAACGCAACATACATGTGTCTCTTAAAGACTAGATCAGTGGATGTAGTTACATGCATGCACACTGTACATATACCGTCAAATTTTGTGACTGCCTGAGCAGTTTTCATGGCCGGAATGCTTGAGGGCAAGTTGGTAAAACAGGGTATGTATGTACAGGTGACCATATTGCCAACAGTGATTACAATTTTCCCAAAAATGTACGGGTAAAACGTCTTCGGAAAAGTGGAATGCTGGAATTTCACTTACACTGTACACTTGTTATTCCACATAAAGCTGTTTTATTTTACCAGTATCCAAATACACAATCATGGAGGTTGGTGGAGTGAAGAAGCAATCCATGTGTAAAGCCAGAAAGCCTGTTAGGAGAATGTCCACTCATGTTGCAGTGTTTTCAAAATTTCTTAAAGCACAATATATTACATGTATTTTAATATCTTGTGATGTTTAAGCAACATGCAGAAAACTCTAAAATGTAACTGTGTATCATGTAATTTTATCACACCCTTTAACAAAACATGACCATGGACAATTTGAGTGAAATATAAACTCTTCTTGTTGAGAACTGTTTTGCTTTTTTTCCCCACATGATACAATGCATATCACCGGTGCAATCATTTGACTGCTCACAGGAGTTAAAATTCTAACTCCAAAAACCTAAATCTGCGATCAGTTAAACATTTGGTGCAGGAAACACATGTACACATGCATGTTTTAATGTCCAATTATTATCTTTGTTGCTTGAGACATTATTTTTAAAGATGTCCCATTTTGGGATGTCAAAGGATTCCCTGGTTACAATCACAATACAGGCAGGCAAAGTTTGATTAACAATCTACCATGAATACTTCCCAGGATTCAGCATTTTGCGAGATGCAGCCAAATCATCCAGTGGTACAGTGGCCAGAACCAGAGGTCATTAGCACAGAATGTAGTATTTGACATCACAGTCAACTGGGTGTAAAGAATTGTGTAGCAAAAATACGGGAATTGTTTTTGTCTGTGACAAATTCAAATATCAACAGTTTATTAACGATATCACTGTCAATGACACTTGTTTTTTCACCTGGATTTCAACCCTCAAGCATAAGCCCTCTAACGAGAATTTACTGAGTAAATCTATCGATTTGTACTTGCAAGTTTGAATAAATTTACACCAAGTTAGAATGACGATCTTAATAACATGCTTTACAATTTAATATGTGATATTAAAACAAGTGTTAAACTAGAGGATAACTTTTCACAATGATCATCAAATGGTCATGTTCCACTGTTATAGTTTCCTCAATTCCTAAACAAGTCGACCTGATTAAACTGATTTCATGATTGTAGATTGTGTACTGCAAAGCTTGTTTGGAATATAAACATAGATGAATAATGCCTCTTGCTGACATTTTCCAGATAAACAGATAAGCAATTGCAAATGCTACCTTTTAAGACCAGAAATGATGTATGAAAACTGACAAAAAGCTGAAAGTAGATAACAAAACGTAAATAAGAATACTGAAATCTGATAAGAACTATTGTACAGTCAGATATATACAAGCACAGAAAGTATGGAGCCCTACATGTTAAAAGCAACCTGGTTTCTGCTAAGGTAATTGTAAATCAGCGCCTGCATACACCATGAGGTGTTCAATAATTTGACTCTTGTAAATATACTGGATATAAAAACTGACATGGCTGGTCATGCAGACAGTTATGTCTGTTTTGCAGGGCTAGGCAAATTTAGGTGGAGTGTGCCACGAAATACATTCACAAAATATTCATATATTATTTTAATCAGATCCCATACGTACACTCAACGTAGAAAAATAATATACATGTATTTAACTTCATGGAAAATGACACAATATCAACGGCATACAAGCCACCAGATCTGTGTTCCGTATATAAATTCAGACCTGAAAACTGTGTAATAAACTCCATTTTCGTGTTGGTGGATGATTCGTGCATCTTGATATAGTCTGATGGCCAATTCCTGAGCATCTAACATCTCGATTTCCTCATGGTGTTCAAGTGTTCTTCTGGACGGAAGGTCAGGCATCAGTTTTTCAATTTTTGCATCACTTGGGTAGCGGCAGAAGTTCGAAGTGGAACGTATCATCTCATTTTAGTGACGCTGAACATTTGACGGCTGCGTCAAAAGCGCCACGTCACCATAAGCACACCATATACTGTACACCATGAATAAAACCACAGCAGCAACAAGTTTGACATCGTGCAACGAAAGACTTTTGACGTAAAAGTCCTAATTCACTGCAGCGGCACCAGTTGGAAATGGAAAATCCGCCAGAATCCCATTATTGTTTAACATGCTATTTCCTATAAAAATGCATGAGTGGGTGTCCTATAATTTTAACTTCAACTATGAGTGCAGCTTCTCTGCACTGTTTACCAAATTACACATATACATTGTAACACAGGTGGTAATCATGTAGTAGTTGAAATTCTTAAAATGAACAAAACTGTTTTGTCACAAACACACATGTATCCTTCAGTAAAAAATGGGCATGCATACATCACACTTTGAGATTTATTATAACACAAGGGAAATAACTGCAGCAAAAGACAGGTGTTCATGTCTCCATTCAGAATACTGTCTTTCAGTTCTAGTAAGGAGGGAAAAATAGGCGGAACTTGTTTCTGTCGGCCTGTTTTCATCCACAAAGGAAAAAAAAAAAATCAGTATCATTCACAATGGCTGTCCCCAATAATACAGATCTACATGCGGTCACATGATCTACATGTGGTTGCAATCTGATCAACGGCTTATTGTGTACTTGATCAATTTACTGACTTTCATATTTAAGCAGTTTTAAGTGCAGCACAGACACGAGCTATCAGCCTAGAAAAACACCTCTCCTGCCTGTCTACTAAGCACTTTACTCAAGTGTGCATACATTTTTGTTGAGATTTTCACCTCTTGAGGTCTTCAGAAAAATATCTTATCATTACTGTGGCTAACAATTAATGACCGCTCTTATCAATACTGTGGTTGACAAGGCTAAACCTTATGATTTCTGCGGCTAACAAATCTAGGTCTTACCAGTACTGTGACTAACATGGCCAGACCTTATTATTACTGTAGGTTTTATTATTACTGTGATCTACTTCCAATCCGAGGTTTCATTACTGTGATCTACTTCCAATCCGAGGTTTTATTACTGTGACCTACTTCCAATCCGAGGTTTTATTACTGCAACGGGCACCACTGCTGATTGATACACATTTTGATTTCACTTCTTGGGGTTGGGGTGGGATGGTCAGGGGCAGGTGTAAAACAGTCATGACACTCCTGTGTTTGGCTCTGACAGCAACACCTGTATTCCACACCCACACAATGCCACCATCACCTAGGTGCAGGTGAAAATGTGTATATATAGGTTGTCTTTGTGTAAAACTTGTATTTGTACAAGTGAATTCTGATGTAAACACACAGATCTCAAGCTCTCTTTTATACAGCATAAAGTCATAAGCAATTTCACTGAAAAGTCCAATATACACACAGATCTCCTGGTTAATATTTACAATTCAAAACAAAAGCCTTTACCAAAACTGCTTCATAAACAAAAATCAGAAAACATGGAAACAATAAATACACATGCACTTATAAGCAATATCAAAATAAGGAAAGAATTAAACATTGTATATATCTCAAAATCTAAAACAATGATACCTTCCTTTCGTCATCAGATAAAAAAATGTAAAGAAAACTTCTATTTGTATATGAAAAGATGGCAGGAAGTCATGGTTGCTGGGGTGCATGGTATCTGGATAATAGTAGAGAACTACGGCCTGAAATCATGAGATTTGAAAATAAATGTTATTTAGGAAATATGAATTGGTGTTGAGAAATAAAGTTGTACTGTTATAACTATTTGTGTCAAACAAAGAGTGGTGCAACACTTTACTGGATTTTGAGTGTTTGTGGAAAAACTGCACCAAGTTTCATGGACACAGGTTACACATACACTGTCTTCTCCTCACTGCTAAACCTTAACTTTAATGATCCACCTTTACTCTCTTCCTGCCACCTTTTATCAAGTACATGTACATAATCAAAACAGAACCAGTAATAAAAACACAGAATAAAGACAAAATATCCAAAAAGAAAGAACTTCCAAAACAGAGATGCAAGTAATAAACTATCAAATGAATATCACTAGAGCCAATCTTCTTTACCACCAGAAGAAAGCATGCCTGTACCTGTGCATGGGGAAAATGTAAATCAGATAAGGCCAATATATAAATAATATGAACAAATGTGTTCGGTCTTCAAAGCATGCCTTTGTCTAGCCTTAATGACTATGTTAAAAAATTCATAAAAAGTAACTCGAAATGAGGATTATTGTTAAGGGAGAAATGACATTTGTTTGGTCTTCAAAGCAGGTCTTCCTCTACATGTAGCCATGCTGACTGTGTTTAAAAAAAAAATCCATGAAACGTAACTCAATATGAGGAATTTGGTTATGGAGGAAATGAAGATTTTCGGTGCATATTTTATACCTTTTAATTTATATTTGTCCCTTTTATGCTTATTTTCTATCAAGGTTTGGAAATGATGCGAAAGGTGGCCTTACCTGGGACCAGCAATACAGCTGTTTTGTGAGCTAAATACATATGCATCCTCAGTGATTTTACGACACACTTCACTGCAACTAGCTGCATTTACACATGTACACTGTATCAAATTTCCGGACTAACCAATGGGATCTTTACTTTTTGTATTTGATATATTTTACGAAACATCCTAAACTTTCCATGAATCCTTTAAAGTATTGAAAAAACTGAAAACAAACTGCACCAGTATGCATGCTATAAACAATGTCATGATAAGGCAGAAAATTAGAAGCTACTAACAAAAATCTGTTGTCATGATAGAGTTTCATACACGTTCAAACACTTCAAACTTTGTACAGGGTATGGGATTTTGTTAAAAAAACTTAAATATGGATCATAAATATATGTTTAATGGGAAAAAAGTGGAGAAAACTATACATATATATATATATATATATATGCATACAAATACATTTTTGAGGATAAACTTGAATAGTTGTTCTTTTATGGCATTTTACTTACATTTACACAGCTATTATCTCCGCTCGGATTTGGCATAAAGATATATATAATGTAACAGTAAATATCAATCAGTACATACACTGGTATTCCATCATGCATATGATAGTCCTGGCTAGACAGAGGTACACCTGTATGGCATAGACGCTGTGTATTTACTTATTATATTATTAACCATAACATAATTTGTGTCTGACTTTGTACTACAGAATAAATGCAACATAACCGCATGAGTTTATGGATGTCTAGTACATGGTATATACCACACAGTGCACCATCATACTATTTTGTGACCTTGAATGATATATATATACCATAAATTTTGACATAAACTTTTGCTAAAAAAGTGCATTTTTATAGATGAAAAAATGTCACAGAATGTTATTTCCGGTGCTGAAATTTACCTTTTTCCAGTAGGATATCATTCTACCTTCTAAACAAATCTCAAAACACCTTTTCTAAAATCTACAGAACTCTCATTATCATGACAAATGAGCAACTTAGTCATGGACGAAATGTTCAGTCATTCAGTGTATACATGATGCTATGAAAAGAGAGTTTGGCAGAGCGAAGTATTGTTCGATGCATAGGTCTATACGTATACACGTAAAAAGTCATGACAATTTTAGGATGCACACTTTGTGCTGCATACAAAAAGTATAAGGGTTTGGGGTACGTGTATCTATCACAAATGTCAAAGAATAATATCATATGCTGCAATCCAGATCTCCTTCTCACAAAAGAACACTTCATTATTCTTTCTTTAATATCCATTGATGAACCTTTCGGAGAAACCACACACGACTGTGCGATGTTTTTAAACAATTCTGATCTTAGTATTTCCAATAAAAGTCAACGGATACCTGAACTTGCTCAACTAAGTTAAATATTTCCTTCAGATCATGTTATTGGATGGCTTCACAGGCTGAATGGAAAACCAATTTCATTGGCTTTCCAGACCATGTGACTAAAATGCTGACTGACCAATCAGGCACTAGAGCTTTTCATCATCATCGGCCATGTTAAGAACCTCAGGGCAATGGGTGAGGACTTTTGCTACCAGTTTATCTATGTAGGACTTCATATCTGCATTGTCCTTTTTGAGGTCTGAAAGAAATAAACACTGAGTCAGGTCCTGAAAACTGATACTAAAATGGGTGGTTTGGCAGTGTGGTGGTTGGGGCTTTGTATTCATCTGTTTGACTGCGTTTTATAATGCCATAATTAAGAATTTTTCATGTAATTTCAAATACTTGTATGATGGCAGTCAATTTTAAGGGCAGAAGAGACAGGATTGTCTGGAGTAAACCTATGCACTTTGGCACATTTCTGATAAACATTCCCACGTGTCACTTACTGACTTGAGTGCCATATAGTATACGGAAGTTAAAATCAGCTTGAGGCTGTGACACAGTGGCTCACTGAACAATGAGCGCAGGGGAATGTTGAAATTCCCTGAACAATGAGCGCAGGGGAATGTTGAAATTCCCTGAACAATGAGCGCAGGGGAATGTTGAAATTCCCTGTACAATGAGCGCAGGGGAATGTTGAAATTCCCTGAACAATGAGCGCAGGGGAATGTTGAAATTCCCTGAACAAGCACCTCTTAGGCTAGCAGTGATGGACCTAGAAGGTGGTGGAAGGTTTATGGTTCCAAACATTTATTTAATTGATCGGTGTTTTTACGCCACACTCAAGAATATTTCACTTATACAACGGTGGCCAGCTTTATGGTGGGAGGAAACCAGACTGAGACCGGGAGGAAACCAGGCTGGGACCGGGAGGAAACCAGACTGGGACCGGGAGGAACCCATGACCATCCGAAGGTTGCTGGCAAACCTTTCCAGGTATGACCTGAGAGGAAGCCAACATGACCTAGACTTGAACTCACAATGACCACATCGGTGAGAGGCACCTGGGCCAATTTGCCATGCTGGCACACTAGCCCAATCCAAATTTATGACCTGGTATTGGCTTTAAGGCAGACCTTGTAAAATTCACCACATTAGATCAGATCAGGTGAGACAATTAAATGAAAAACCGCAAGGTTTAATTTTATAACTGTTACAGATTAAGACTATACTGAAGGAATAACAGAATGATCTCACTGAAATGGGGTGAAAAATAAAAAGAGGGGAGAAGAAAAATCTTGAAACGTTTACCTTTGTTTTCCTCCTCTAGTCGTTTCACTTCGGCCACCAATTCTGCTTTTGACCAACCTGAATACAAAAACAATTGCGTTATGTACTCATTTTAAAGGTAATAATGGAAAACCAACCTAAAATTTCCTCAAAACTTAATTATGACCTAAGAATGAAACAAAAACTGTAAACAGTGTAACAGTGTTTTCTCCTGCGACCACACAAGGTAATTCAAGATTTTTGATGGACAGTAAGAAAAAAAATACAAACATGTACCATGAACCTATTTAGATACACTAAATTTTGGCTTCATGCAATATAGTGGCATTTTGTATCAAACATTTGAAATGTTTGCCTTCCAAAAATGAACACAAACACTCTTATCAATTAACTTGTAGAAAGTAGATCTGGAGAACTGTGGTGTCTGTTAACTAAAGGGGGGTAACTCTGACTGACCAGCGTATCTACAGTTTCCTATTGCTCACATGTACAATACACAAGATCTTATACAAACATGCAAACACAAATGTGCAGTTCTCTCTGTATTTATCTAGTTACATGTACATGTATATGCACACGGAAGTAATAAGCCATAACAAAATCTTTTGACTGGACTCTATGGGTAAGGCTCTTCATAATTGTCACAGACACAAACAATTACAAAAAAAAAAAAACAAAAAAAAAAAAACAAAAAAAAAAACTTCGGTTATCCAAATCAACAGCAAGCAAATGTTCTGAATATATATCTATCTGTATACAAAATGTATGCAGTTTGGATGGAAGCTTTGGGCAGCTATAAACAAATTTTAGATTCCGTCAGTACGACATGTATGTTACACAAGCATTTAATACCATATAGGGTTTATAGGTTAAATTATCTTCACAATACATGGCGCTATGGAAGTATATTTTTATGTCATTTACTTTTTATTCCATTGCAACTTAGCACCATAGTTCAGAATTATTCACATTCTACAATTTCGCTTAGGGAGTGGAGAAAATGGGACTAGTAAGGTAACAAATTTTCCTCAGTGTGTGACCTACAGATATGCAGATCAAACCGGTGAAAGGTAAGTGGCCTTCAATGAATGTTAGACTGAGTGTCCTAACGTTCCATGACAGGTGGCAGCTGGGCAATGTACAAATACCCTGCCAATGGGTGGGTTTGAACCATCATCTCGTGTGTCCTAACCACAGACAGGCCTTACACCTTGAGCATTCCATAGCTAATAATTATTAACATTATCTGTTACACAGAAGTTTGTTCCAATATGTCCACAATGAGAGTTCATGAATGGAACAACTAGTAAAGACTCAGTTTTACAGCAAGCAGAAGATGGGATGAAAATAATGGAAATAAACAGAGTTGTATATATATATATATATGTATGTAAAAAAGTGTGAGCATTACTTCTGCAATAAATACATGTGAATGTAGAACAGTTTTTAACTATTTATAATATAAATTAGAAAAAAAAAAACAGCAAAGGTGAATGGTAATAAGAGACAGAGAGAGAGGATGACACATGAACAGAGGAAGATACACTTGGTGGTGAATGGAAAAGAGAATGACTGCTGTATAACGACAATTCAAAGGGTTTATGGTTTTCATATACAATTTGCAGGGTCAAGTCAGTTAGCTCAACAGTGTCATTAGCAGCTACCTCAGTGACCTGAGCGAAGTGAGATTCCTTAAACGCCAATTCAGCGTATCTGAGCACAAATGTGTCAAATCTGTTCGACAATTCTTCGGTGTTCAACATGATCAATCTACAGCCCATCATGACGCTTCATTAGGTTTGATTGACGCACAAATGTGTTATATCCTTTTTATAGCTTTTGTTTTCAGGCTGATATAAAAAACCCAAAAGACATACAACCGTGCTGCACTACGTGATACTAATTAATGCATAAATGTGACAATTTTTGTTTAATACAGACTTTGTGTTACAACTGAAACAGGAGGGGGAACAAGCAAACACACAACATGTTTACATGCTGCACTATATGTCACTAAATGAATGCACCTGTACTGTTGTTTCCAAATGTGAGATAAAACCAACTGTTTTATCATGATGAAAAATCATACCTTTATACAAACAGTCAGAGAACAAAGGGAGGTAACTGAGGATAGACAGAATTAACAGACTGGGTGCTTTAATCCAAATAAATAGATGGCAGATGAGTAGACACGTGTCAACAAGAAGCACGAAACGAACTTCATCGTGGACTTACTTTTGTCAGTTTCTGTCAGTAAAAAACAACAGTTAAAAGTATCACAGAGCTGTACAAAAATTTCCCAGTGTTTCCTACTTTTCAGAACTGTACCCAATAATACCCAACTATAACCAGGATAACCTGATGATGGACAATCTCCACATTAGTTTTACTTGTCTAGTTGTGTACAGAACCAATAGCTTTCCATCAGTTAATTTACATCCTTACATTCTACATTTATTTATTTGATGGCTGTTTCATACAAAAAATTATCCATTTTCAACAGCTGTCTCATTGGTGGAGGAAAGCAGATGGCTCAGGGGAAAGCCATCAGACTTTGGTAAGTTACTGACAACCTTTCACACAATATGTGGGTAAAGGACAAGTGATCCGTAAGGCTGCGCAAATGGACACATGCGCGTCACCTGCTGCTTATTGCTTTTAAGGCCCCATGAATAATGAGCGTGTGGAAATCTAGAACTTTCCAGTCCAATCCATAGAGATTTCCATATAAAGTGTTCACCTCATTGATTAAACTGCAAACACCATTTCCTTCTCAGTAGGGAAAGTCACAATTCTAAACAGTCACCAGTAATTGTGTGGTAGGACTTTGCCATAAAATATTTCCAAGTTGTAAAAATCAAACGACGCTAATGCAAAAAGAAACAAACAATTAAACAAATAACTAGCTTAAATATATTTCTGTAAAAAAGAAGTCACTGTGATCAAAGACACCACTGAAAACCGTCAGATGATAATGGGTCATTCAGTTCTGATCTTTCACTTTACCATGTGAAAAATAAGATAAAAAATATATACATACTTCTCCGACTGTTGTCATCTCGTTGAAAGATTTGAGATTCGCTGCTCCGCCTTGCATGATGTTTGACCCCTTTGTTGTTATCCTTTTTTTTAAATTTGTTGTCTGAGCCTTCGTTGGACCTCTTGATGAACAGGGACTGGAAATTGAAATAAAACATGAATAACATTTACTGCTAAAAAAAGAGTTCGATCCTGTTTAAACTGAGGAAAAAGTTGTTCAACTGAATCCGAAGATAAGGTGAATACCATCAGCTTGATTATTTTACAGTTGACTTCACTTTGACAGAGAGCGCTATTGCCAATTAAGACAAATGGAAAAAATTATATCTAATAAATCCTTCATCTGCATACCACACACATCAGGCAATCTTTCCATATACACTTATAACTTAGCACAAATTCTTGCCACAGGTTGGTGGTTTACTCCAGTCACTCGGGTTGCAGTTTATCAGCTGCAAAAGTTTGTAGCTGCCTCTTCATCAATTTCATACATGCAAGAATTTACACCTGTAACTCTTCTTCTTTCCTTTTTATCTCAAACTGATGTTTTTTTCTTAAAAGAACAGGCCATCCTTAAATAAAACACACATCATCAAAAAGGACATTACATGCTGATTTCAAAGATGGCCTTCATTATTTTTAGCATTTCTTCCACAGTAAGTAAAATGGAAATACTGAAGTGACTTTTTGGATGCTTAATGGTGTCTGAAGCACAGTGACATCCCAGATTCTTTTATGCTGCTATACGTCCTCTGATTGCTACATGTCTAAATGTATCTACTTGTGGCACTACAGGTGTATGTGCATTTGATGTGCATATATAACAGTTGAAGCACGTTTTGCTGCAAAAACAATCTCTGACGTCATCCTGCATCACTTTGTTCAATATGGTCCAAACAGTCCACCGCAATCTTTTATTTCCCATTTAATCACTGTAAAAAAAAATGCCCCCAAAATAATGAAGACCATGCATGTGTACAGAACTAGAACGAAGTGGCCATGATGTGTACTTTGTTTAAAGGTGGTCTGTTCTTTCAAGAGAGAACTACACATCTTCATAAGAGCTCAGAGCAAACGGCTACACCTTTTGTGAGTTTTTACAAGTACTTATAGGGGTAACTTGTATTTCTACCACTCTAACAGGACAACAGTCGCACCTAAGGATCATTACTTGTTATGTATCAAGTCATTTGAACTTAAAATTGCACTGGGTACCAGCAAATACAAAGGGAGACAATTGGTTTCTGATTTATCTTCTGATATTAGTTCAGAAATGGCCAGTACACTCAAGAATATATGTTACCCTTACTCGCAAACTCACAGGGTCTGCATGAATCGTTGAACACTACTTATTAAAGCTCTGATGAGTCTCTTGACTGCAACAGTAAGCAAACATAAAAAAAAAAACCCAAAAAGAAGAAAACAACTACCGAAAAATATTGACTGTACTAAAGATTCTTCGTTATGGTCACCTTTTTAGTTTCTTCTGGAGGGTTGAGGGTATCTTTTCCAGCTTCAGCCAGGTTAGGCATCGACTTCATCACCATGTTTTCATTCGTGAGGTTATTAGGGCTGGGGCTTGGTGGTGCTGCGTTGAAGACGATTCCATTATCGTTGTCATGGGGATCTGTGCTCGACTCCTCAAACCCATCCACATGGTCAATGACGGGGCCTTTCTGAACGAATGTGAACGCGTTTTCTAGCACATGCTGGCCCCCGGACAGCGTCCTTATCACAACGTCCCCTTTGCCCGCCTTCCAACGCTTTGTCGTGCAGTAGAGTCTCATGGGTGATTCGTACTCCAGGGTGTCCAGACAGTCACATCCGCAGACGGTAAGCCTGGTCACCTCGGCTAACTCTGCCCCGAGATGCTTGCCGATGATGACTAGCTGAGTTCCCCCCGTGGTCGGGCCCTCCTCCGGGGTAACCGCGGTCAGCTCAGGTTCCTGGCCAATCTCCTCCATGTAGTTGACACTGACTGCGCGCTTGCGCAGTTGGCCGTTGGCTGGTTTCTCCTCCACGCCCTCTTCGTCATCGTCGTCACGAGACACACGGGAAATGTTAAACAAATCGTGGAGCGACTGAGAGAACTTCTTGTTGAGGTTGGACAAGGTGCTGGATTTGTTGCCCCCAGTGTGTTTGGCCTTGTGGAATCGCTGAGGGAGAATTGGCGCCGTGGCCAGACTGTGCTTTAACTTGGCAAAGCCTCGCCGTGGACGGGATGTGTCTGTGTTGGACCCGCGTATCACCGGGGTTTGGTCCGAGGCCCGAGTCTTGGAGACGTATAACTGGTAGATGAGCTCGCCCTGAGGGTGGGGGCACTTCTTATGGGGTTGAAGTGGGGCCTTCGTGATGCGGCCCTTGGTGGACTGTAAGGATGTGAGAGGGAAGGACAAATGGCCCAACACATCGTCTTTCTCTGTCACCGTAAAGAAAACACTGTCCTCTGTGTTGTACACTTTTCTGTGCAAAGACACATAACAGGAAATATTTACATGAAATAGTTACATGAAGTAATTACATGAAATAATTACATGAAATAGCTACATGAAAACGTTCTACTGCAAAGTGAAGCCATACAGATAAACTGAGCCATCAACACACCAATATCTACCTTCCCCACCAATATGACCAAGCAAGTCCCCATTCAAACTTGTTTCTTGCACAAGATAACTTGCTGGGTAAAATGATAGCTTTAACAAATATCAACTGTGGTGTATTATTTGACTCGTTGAACAGATTATTTTAACTGATGGCAGCAATGGGTCAAATCATGTTCTGTTCAAAACATTAAACTGGATGGAGAATTTCAATTTTCATCCACTTGAAAAAATAGCCTGTATTATTAGAACTCTAAAATACTCTTTAAAACTCTTTAAATATGCAACAGAAATGCACTGTATGAAATGGTGCATGCATCACTAGGGACGTTACTCTCCTAAACACAGCAGTTCTAGCCTGAGCAAAAACACAGAATTCCCTACTGGTCTTCTGCAGAACCTTGAACATCACTGTGCCTCTTTTGTTTTACCAGCACAACACTGATGAAACACTGACATATTACAGAAAAGAACAAAAAAGTATTATTAAAAATATTCTGACTTGTTTTTCAGAGGTTATGTCCCACATTCAAAGGATACTGACTAAAATAACAAATCAGCAGAGTTAACAAACACAAGAGAAGAGTCTGTCTGCCTGAGTTCATTTGCAGATTTCCTGAGCTGTATCGCTCCAGTGGCCCTCAGGTGTGGTGGTTATGACTCACATTGTGGACTCCTCATTCCAGTCGGGGCAGCCTGTGGGGTCCTTGACTACATCGGTACGGTACTTCTTCCCTCCCAGCCCAAATATCACAGAGTACTTGTGTCGTCCTGAAAAACATAAAGATGCACATCTAGACGTATAGATGATCTATGTGCAAGAATTCAACGCTGATTAGTTTAACACTTATTAACCATGGATACAGTGACAGTATTTTTCTGACGCCAAATGCGTTTGTAGAAAAGTTTTAACAAATTTCATGAATTTCGGCTTGAAGAATGAAAACACTTGAAAACTGATAAAGAAAATCTCATCAAACACTGATGAAGACACCGGGAATCAGGCAAATATTGGCCAGAAACTCAAACGAGGGTTTGATTCCGAAAAACGTTACTTCCAAGTCGTCACATCTGTATTGTGAGCTCACACACTGAAAGTTTCCACACATGTATGAATACTGTAAATCCATAATTTCTATAATTAATACAACTATGATTTCATGGATTTTTCACTAACTACACCTTCTTCCTGTGTGAACTGTACTACACCAGCGTGGTCGGCTGGTGAGAAATCAGGCGAAGGCGTAAGTGATTGACTGTTAATCACTTATCAATTCACATGACCATTTTACCAGCCAACCACCCTGCTGTTCTACACTTTGTACGAGCAGAGAGATTTACAATCGCTGTGAAAATCCATGAAATTCTGGGTGATATTATCCCTGTACAATACACTCACCTGTTTTGCGACCTTTCAACCCGCGGGCTCCATGGACTGAAAATACAGGAGGGCAAAAATAGTGTTCACGTAGCAAAAAGTTTTCAGTTCCATACAAAGTAGACAAAATTCTGATATATTTTAACTAGGTATAATATTATAGTGTAGAAAACTACAGACTATCCATAACCTAGACTGTTTGTATGGTAGTATTATGAAATCAATGCTCCAGCACTCTTCAATACGGAGACAAATACTGGACCCAATTTGCTCTAATTGTGCATGTGTAACCTAACAGCTCCAGTCAGCGCCACTGAAGGGCAAGGGAGATAACTGCACAACCACAACCATAGATATAGACGTACAAAATATTGGACCCTTTTACATGATAAGAGAAATGTGACTGTGAGTGTAAACCTGCCTATGATACAAATGACACATGCAGGGTGGATCATTGCTGACAATCATCTTCCTTGTAAATATATTCAGATCACAATGTTTACAACTAATTTTTGTTTCCCAGCCAGTTCAACTGTCCGTGTGTATATTTTATTTGTTTCTTTGACTAATGCTTTAGGCTGCAGGCCTGCTCAAGAGTGTTTCAGTTATAGAACAGTGACCAGCATTACGGTGGGAAGAAACCGGGCACAGCCCGGAGGAAACCCATCTGCAGGTTGCCTTCGGACCTTCTCACATCCTGCACGAGAGGAGGCCAGCTGGAGCTAGGCTTGAACTCAAGTCATCGTACAAGTGAAATATTCTTGAGTACAGTGTAAAGCACCAACGAAATACATAAATAAATAAATATTAAGCAAACTGGACAAAAACACATCAAACTGTCACCTATCCAAAGAAATACATAATAAGCCACACCCTGCAAGAACCGAATTTCCTAATTCAGTTGGTTGTACTATCAAGGCAGTGACCTGAAAGAACACCACAACCACACTGCTGACAGAACGCTAGTGTCTGTGTGCATGGCATGTATGTGTATTTACATATAAATATTTCATGAACAGGCAAACCTCATTCACCACATCAAATTTCTTTTCTTTTTAATTTGCATGTTAAGCTGGCAGGATGATGTGATGATGATTGTTAGGTACCAGTCGAAATTACGTCAAGCATGAGCCTAACTAAGCAAAATTAACATTTCTTCGCATGAGCAATGTTTACAAATGTGCACACACATGTATAAAGCTTAGATTTAGTCAGGCAGGCGATGAAGTCACACATGCCATGAAGTCACACATGCGGAAACATCCTGGAAACTCAAGTGCGCATAAATCTAGGTTAATGAATTTTGAGGAATGAGTAGTACATGGGTATGTCTGTACATTTAAACAAGCCTTTGTATTGAGGTCACTAGGAAAACGATCACACCGATCAATACAAACATGGCCTGTGTACACCATCTGCCTCAACACAGAAAACCCACAAAAAATTAAACTCGCATTTTTCTTTCAGCCTGGAGCATGTTTTGCGTTTTTTTTTTCTTTCTTTTTTTGGAACATATGCAGAGTTACAAGTAAATAAGATAGAATGAATCAGGGTGGGAAAAGGCAACATGTCTGTCAACAGCTGGACTGTTGTACCATTCAGATGGTAACTTCACTGGATCTTATTCCAGAATCTAAGCGAGGTCCTACATCCATGAAGCATCAAATTAGGTCAACTCCACATCTGCTTTGTTGACTCCTTTCATCCAGGGCTGATTTGTGAGCTATTTCATTTGTTTCACAAAACTAGATTTATGATGGTGTGACCCAAACCATGAAAAGGATACAGCTGAAACAGTAAGAGAAGCTCAAATGTAAGGACATGCTGTCTTTACTGGCTCTGGTCTGTAGCTTTATTAAATCAAACTTTATTAAAACCCAGTACAGGTGAGGCCCTGGGCTGTAGCTGAAATGTAGCCTATTAATTACCAGTCCTATCGGTGAGGCCATGGGCTGTAGCTGAAACCCAGCCTTTTAATTACCAGTCCTACAGGTGAGGCCATGGGCTGTAGCTGAAACCCAGCCTATTAAACAGCAGTCCTACAGGTGAGGCCATGGGATGTAGCTGAAATGTAGCCTATTAATTAGCAGTCCTACAGGTGAGGTCATGGGATGTAGCTGAAACCCAGCCTATTAATTAGCAGTCCTACAGGTGAGGCCAAGAGCTGTAGCTCAAATCCAGACTATTAATTAGCAGTCCTACAGGTGAGGCCATGGGCTGTAGCTCAAATCCAGCCTATTAATTAGCAGTCCTACAGGTGAGGCCATGGGCTGTAGCTCAAACCCAGTCTATTAATTAGCAGTCCTACAGGTGAGGCCATGGGCTGTAGCTCAAACCCAGTCTATTAATTAGCAGTCCTACAGGTGAGGCCATGGGCTGTAGCTCAAACCCAGCTTATTAATTAGCAGTCCTACAGGTGAGGCCATGGGCTGTAGCTCAAACCCAGTCTATTAATTAGCAGTCCTACAGGTGAGGCCATGGGCTGTAGCTCAAACCCAGCTTATTAATTAGCAGTCCTACAGGTGAGGCCATGGGCTGTAGCTCAAATCCAGCTTATTAATTAGCAGTCCTACAGGTGAGGCCATGGGCTGTAGCTCAAACCCAGTTTATTAATTAGCAGTCCTACAGGTGAGGCCATGGGCTGTAGCTCAAACCCAGACTATTAATTAGCAGTCCTACAGGTGAGGCCATGGGCTGTAGCTCAAATCCAGCCTATTAATTAGCAGTCCTATAGGTGAGGCCATGGGATGTAGCTCAAACCCAGTCTATTAATTAGCAGTCCTACAGGTGAGGCCATGGGATGTAGCTCAAACCCAGTCTATTAATTAGCAGTCCTACAGGTGAGGCCATGGGCTGTAGCTCAAATCCAGCCTATTAATTAGCAGTCCTACAGGTGAGGCCATGGGCTGTAGCTCAAACCCAGTCTATTAATTAGCAGTCCTACAGGTGAGGCCATGGGCTGTAGCTCAAACCCAGTCTATTAATTAGCAGTCCTACAGGTGAGGCCATGGGCTGTAGCTCAAACCCAGCTTATTAATTAGCAGTCCTACAGGTGAGGCCATGGGATGTAGCTCAAACCCAGTCTATTAATTAGCAGTCCTACAGGTGAGGCCATGGGCTGTAGCTCAAACCCAGCCTATTAATTAGCAGTCCTACAGGTGAGGCCATGGGCTGTAGCTCAAACCCAGTCTATTAATTAGCAGTCCTACAGGTGAGGCCATGGGCTGTAGCTCAAATCCAGCTTATTAATTAGCAGTCCTACAGGTGAGGCCATGGGCTGTAGCTCAAACCCAGCTTATTAATTAGCAGTCCTACAGGTGAGGCCATGGGCTGTAGCTCAAATCCAGACTATTAATTAGCAGTCCTACAGGTGAGGCCATGGGCTGTAGCTCAAATCCAGCCTATTAATTAGCAGTCCTACAGGTGAGGCCATGGGATGTAGCTCAAACCCAGTCTATTAATTAGCAGTCCTACAGGTGAGGCCATGGGATGTAGCTCAAACCCAGTCTATTAATTAGCAGTCCTACAGGTGAGGCCATGGGCTGTAGCTCAAACCCAGTCTATTAATTACCATCCCATACAGGTGAGACCCTGGGCTGTAGCTGAAATCTAGCCTATTAATTACCATCCCATACAGGTTAGACCCTGGGCTGTAGGTGAAATCCAGCCTATTAATTAATTAATTTGTACAGGTTAGACCCAGGCTATCCTCTGAGAGGACCAGAACACCACAATGATTTACTTTACAAATTACACTTGTGTTTGATGGCAGCTGAGGAGCAAGCAGTGAAAAAATGCAGGCCACAACCCTCCAGACTTCCACTCCTGCTGTTTGAAACAATGCCACTGTAGTAGGAAGGTGTGAGTTCAAATGTCAATGGGAGCCCTAGTTGGGCCAAGAGCAGAACAAGTAAAGAAATATCTGCCAGGTCAAATACTCATGCATATACCAGTGGTCATAAATCAACTGCAACAGCACACATATGTACAACACAGCATGTCTGTCCATGCTGATCAAGGGCCGATTTCTAAAGCCAATTGATAAGGGTCAAGACCTTTATGGTCACATTCAGGGCATGTGATCTACTGTTCAAATATCCAATGTGGATCATTCTGTAGGTTATCTTTAAGTGGTATACTTGTCTACTAAAACATTAATTAACATATTTTACAGACAGATTCTGTATTCACTTTGAACACAAGGAAAATAGTGGATTAAGCTTCTATATTTAGTTGGTTATGTTTCGTCACAAGAACTGAGCAACTTGTCACATTTAGTACATCACAGATACATGTGAATGTGCCAAAACATGTAGTAAGATCAGAAAAGTCCAAGAAATGTTATGTCACTACATAATTCAATGGAAATCTGCTTTTAAAATTCCATGTACAGCTTGGGCTTATCTGCCATGTGAGCATACTGAAGTTCTCATTTGTCTGCTTTAACTAATCTGAGACATTATCCTCATGCATTGAATCTTTTGTTTTTCTTCACTTGTTTCTTTTCTTCTCTTTTGGGCCTATGGCCAAAAAAAAAAAAAAAAAAAAAAAAAAAAACACTGTGCATTTCAATAAAAACCCCTCTGTCTTAAGCACATGTAAAATGTAACCAATAGATACAAATTCCAAGTGACATTATTTAACACATGAGCCATTCATAAAATTGTGTAGGTGTTGTATAAATTTGGTGAATTTGGGACAAACAGTTCTATTGATATCATGTTTACAAACCTTTTGTAAAATTTAACATAAACATCCCCAATGACTGAAGACAAAGTCGAGGTCCCAGAAAATCAATGGGGTTCTTCCTCATACAAATGTGGAAGTGTGGTGAACTTGGGCTAAACCATTCTAGAGAGAGAGGGTTTACCAGCTTTGTATAAAATTTTACTTAACTGACCCCAATGGTCTTGAAGAAAAAGGTCAAGGTCTCTGAAAATCAACAGGGTTCTTCCTCATACCAATGTGTAAGTGTGGTGTAAGTTTGGTGAGCACTGGACAAGCCGTTGTAGAGATAGACTGTTTACAAGGAATATAGACAGGCACATAAAGACGGACGGAGGGACCCTTCCTGCTACAACAATACTCCTTGGCCAAAATTGGCTAAGGGGTAAAATGAATTGAAAACCCAAAAATATAAATAAATCTTACAATCAAAGGACAAAAGCTCAAATCAAATGCAAGTATCAGTCTAGTCAACCACAAATGTCGTTCAGTACCCTCCGCATAAATGCTGCCGAAACTCAAAACGCACTCAGATTATAGTTAACCATTAATTGTGAGAGCCCTAATGCACAGAACTTGTGTGACTTGGCTACATATAGGTGACTGCACTTCAGGAATTGCTCACGCTGACAAATTCAGCACGTATAAATATTCACCTCCAACTGAATACGACCCACACAAAAAGAGAACTTATTGAGGACTCACAGGTCTTAAAAGCAAATGCGCTATAACACACATAAAAGTAGGAAGGGCTAAATCTGTACGTCAGAGAAATGAATGTAAAACTGAGGACGTCATGGAACGCCTTCAACAACAACTCCTTAATTAATCAAACATCTTGTCTGGCAATGCTGAGAAATTTTGTACTCGAAGACACGTAGGCCAACGAGCAGTTGTATGTTGTCAATCAATGTCAATCAAACAATTTTCACAAGTAATCTGTCACACATGTACACGTAAAACTTTATAACACTCAAAATTCACAACACAAATACGTTTTACAAACACCGCCATTACATGACGGTAACAGAAAAATAACCTTTTCTCCACATGTAGAAACTGAAAATGTTCTTTTTCTCATCCAGATTAACACTGTGTAGTCTGACAACAACGTCCAATTCTGTACAACTACTGATTCACGGTCTTATTTACTTTTCAAATATCAATTTTCTCCGAGAGCTGGGAAGAAAAAAGAAAGGCGCTGATATCATCAGATCAGAAGGTTCTGCTTGAGTGCATCTCTTTACATACTACAGATACAGTGTGCAGCTATTTACTTATCAATCTATCTCTATGCACTAATACAATTTGCCTTCTACAGTGTATGCTTACCTGTACAGTACATGTATGTACGATCTTACCAGGCCTGTGTTACAAGCAGACTGCTAGAATTCCACCTGAGCGTGGATCTAATGGCAGTAACATGCGCTAACTGCCAAAAAGTCTGGTGTTCCAAAACTGAATATGGAGGCTGAATGTTTTGGATAAGTGATACATGTATATTAATTTAGCAGGGTGAAATGTTTACATATATTCTATATCGGCACAGATTTCAAGGCACTGATGTGTAACTGTAAGTTTGGGAACAGATGAAATGAAAACAGAGGTTTTTATCTTTAAATATTACCTTGGGCTTAAATGCCACACTTGCAATTACTTTACTCATGTAATGACAGTGGGCTCTAGAAGCAGGCCTGTGTAACACATGGACTATGATAGTATTACATATCAGAGCTCCAGTTGTGAAGTGAAACCATGCCAGTGTTTGGCTGATATAATCATCATATATGAACACTAAGACAGGAAGCAGAGGCAGTAAGAAGAGTGCCCGTTTACTTTTCACTCATGTGACAGTTGTTTAACACCACATTCAAGACCTTTTTGCTTACACACCTTGGTATCCACTATTATGGGAGAGGGAAATTGGAGTGCATAGACTAAACCATGCAAGCTCCTTATAAGACTACAGGAAAAGCAGGGTCAAACAAGGTCCAAAGAACCATGCACAGGGAAGAAAATGGACACCAGTCTAGATAAGTAAATTGTGTCTACTGGTATGCTACAATATGAGGGACACTGAACGTGTAGTACAGAGCCCTCTTACTAACTACTATACAGTGTTTCACCTAAAGTTTGGCTTTTTCAAGTGGCACATTGATTCTGATTAATTCTTCTACCTTACAGGGAAACTTTTAGTGAAGTTTGAAGAAGTTTTTTGTTAGAAAAACCTGATTGTTGGCATCAAAAGTTCACACATTTATGTACTTCAGAGAGTGTATTTTATGAGCCACACTTTTATGCGCAATACAGTAATCCAAAGTTATTAAAAGCTATTTGTCTACCAATAAAATACCTGCTGAGACACCTTATTCTTAAGGACTCACCTATGACTGAGACCTCCTCTGGTTCCATGGTCACCTCTTTGGAGGTCATCTCGCTGTAACAGGCCAGGGGTCAAAGGTCAGAGGTGACCAATCATGCGACCCGCTGCATCGGCCATCTTTGTACAACCCACAGGTCTCTCTTCACAGTGCAACACTGGGTTTCTGTATGGCAGGTTGGCCAAACCTAAATGTAAATCGCGATCTACTGAATGATAATTACTAAAATGACTGGATTTTTTTGGGAACTCATGATTCGTTTTGCATGGATATCTAGAACTCATCACAGTCACCGACACACAGTGGTGATAATCATGCATTTATGTTGATACATTACATGTAGTTTATCAATAATGATAAACACATGGCTGACATAGTCAAAAAAACACATCCCTAGACCTGGTACAGAAATTTTGCATCATCAAGTTGAGTCCAAAAACAGTTCACATTAATTGTTTTAATCTCTGAAAGCTCAGTAACCTACAACTAATTTAAAATAGGTACTTTCAATGAGGTCATTCAGGACTGCATAGATTGTAACAAAATGTGACTTTCATTTGACAGAGACTCATGCCAGTACATGTACATTATGCCAAGGAAACACACATATGAAAGCCTTCCACACCCTTACAAACATGCTGCCTTGTAATATACGCATCATCATCCTGCAAGGTGTCTGTCAAAAACTCCAACCAATCACCATACAGTATTCACACAGTAAATAAGCACATGTATGTCAACCTAAACCAATGTCCACACAACGTAGCTGCACCAGAATCCACACCACTCCTGTGATATCAACATGGTCATCACATGTATATTACCATGCAGATCAGAACTAAATAGTACACTGTAAGTGAGCGAAGTCAAAAGAAATACAGAACACCTTTTGATTAAATGATCAGTGAGTCCTACATGTAAATAGAAGGCTACTGTGACAAGAATCAACATGCTGTTACAGCCTACCCTTTTCTCCTTTCTAAAATCCCTGCCCTGGATACAAAAGAGCTGTGATCTTGTCGCATGGTACTATACCGGTAGAATTAATATTTGTCTAGCCTACTGTAAATACCTAGTAATACTACACTTTTAACACTGTACATATAAAACTTTACCTGGAAAGTGCGTAGTTCTCCAGAGGTAAGATTTATACCTGGTCGGCTTTCCTTTCAGATCAAAGCCAACGTGTCAATTTATGTCTGTCCTACTATTCTTTAATTAGTCCCCAAATCAGCTGATCCAGATCACCATGTGTTCACAGCGGAGCATGTTTGATGAAATGGCGACCTACATTTGTACATGCAGGTATGGCTCCCTACAGAAAATATGCCTGTGAAAAGAGAAACAGAATACATGTGGGTTATACAATCACCTGAGCGTGACTACCTACACTATAATATTTATACTGTTAATAATATAGTGATAAAACATAGATGCCTTATCACTGTTTTATACCCATAGTCTTCATCTGGGCTTTCCATTACACCTACATTATAAGGTACATTTGTCTTACCACCCAATTAATCACACCTCCTTGATTAATGGCATTATAATATGGTAATGAGGCTTTCAAGGCTTGATTTGCTGCCACGTATGTTTTAGGTAAAAATCTAATATACACAGAGATAAACGTGCCTGTATGTGTATTAGAACATGTAACAACACACTTGATCGCAGCTCACAGCAAAGCTTTGGCTTTTACGGTTTGTTGGTTTGCTTGTGGTTTAAAATCTCCTTCACCATAATTACATGTGTAACTTTCTGTTACAGTCGCAAGCAAAACTCACTCAAAATGCCACGTTCTTCACAAAATACCGAGCTCACAGTCTTTTATACGACTTTGCTCTACATCTACACAGACACGACCACTACGCGTACCGTTCCTCCCATCATTTTCGCTACACGTACACATTCACAGGTAAATACAAATCCAACCATTCATTATCATTACACACCATGGCTCATCAACACATCCTCAGGCTTCAGTCATACGCCGATGCAATCAGGATATAAACTTTTACATACATGTGTACTTTGCACAGCGTAAACTCCTTGTGACCTTTGGTCCTTTACAGATGCATCAGCACATGAATCCGCAAGACAAATCTTTTTCTTTTTTTCTCACTGATTAATTTGCATTCACTGCGGGTTTCGACCACCCTCTTTTATGACAGGCTGAATGACTGGTATTTTCCCTGGTCTTCACATCCCTTTAATTGTTATGCATCTGAAATAAGCTAGGTTCTTAACACTCAGCATGAAATGTAGTCACTTATCATTGATTTTACCGGGTTACCTGGAATGTACTGAGAGTACATGTTAGAGCATGGAGGCAGAGGTCAATGGTCATATAATTCACAGCACAGGGCCTGCATATCACTAAACTAGTAGAACAATTGCTAAAGTGATTCACACTTGATTCCTTGCGTCCTGTCATCACCACACGTCATTTCACACCTCATAAATCAAAACTCCTTTCATTTTTCACCAGAAATTATCACAAAAGATGAACGTATCGCAAGATCTAGCCAAATAAATGATGATGAAAACTGAAAACTGCTCCTTGCCTGCATAAATTTTCCAAAATATTGAGACAGGAAACAAGGGATCAACTGTCAATGGCCTTATGTCAGCCATATTGGAGGAGTATTAACATTGGCTGGGATAGCAACATCCTTCCAACATGGCTGCTGAAGTAGGACATACAAACCCTGTATTAAATGGTTTGATTATTTCAACTGATTGTTAAATGTGGGGTTTAATGTCAACCGACATCAAAGCCTATTAAAACACCAGTATGTCAAAAGTTGAGTCAAATTGAGAATATAAATTGTCAGACCTCAGTGTTCTAAATCCATGCTGGTCTTTGAAGGAACCAGGGAAGTTTCTAGAGTTATAATTATATGTCATAAATTAGGTATACATCATGGTAAACAACAAATATCAGAACATATCAGCTTTGGTGTTGAAACTTACAAAACACCTTTCTAAAGGTCAACGGAGCTCTGAGCATCAGGCAGAATGTGCAATATTGTCGTGGGCGAAATTTGGGGTTATTTATTGT
Source organism: Acanthopleura granulata (assembly GCA_016165875.1). Taxonomy (NCBI): domain Eukaryota; kingdom Metazoa; phylum Mollusca; class Polyplacophora; order Chitonida; family Chitonidae; genus Acanthopleura; species Acanthopleura granulata. The sequence goes on along the minus strand of JABBOT010000005.1, from coordinate 13,612,162 downwards.
GTTTGACAATGTCAGTGCTGCATCATTTACAAATATATGGAGTAGGAGAACAGGCAGCACTTTGCTCTCATATGTAAGGCAGCAAACAATACTTATTAATCTAATTATTTGAAGGGTGGGGAAAACCCATGGCCATCAGCATCTGCAGGTTGCTTCCAAACCTTCACACCTGTCCAGAGAGGAAGCCAGAGCTGGACTTGAACTCAGCAGCAAGGATACTCTTGTTTATACCTTGAAGAACCAGTTTGTGAAATATGGTTTTTGCTAATGAATATTTGTACATGTATGTATCATGTGCACCCAGCAAATGATATTAGAGGTTAACAAAGCTATACCAGCCAGCCAGTAGTAAGATTTACAGTGATAATAATCCCTGATAACCCTGAATCAGCATGCTCAACACATATTCCACTGTCATGATTGTTACTCATCTGCAGTTAGATTTCCACCAAGATAAACTAACTGTGTCTACATGCATGTATGTATTAAAAAACAGGATATCATAAAGATTTACAATATGCAATTTACCAGGAAAAGTACATGTACACTGTAATTTAGTTTTTCCACTAAGACTTTACCCTCTCTTATGAGTTCACATGATCCCCACGGTCAGAATGTCTGGACGAGGATCAATCTTGGACATGGGAGTGACTATACAGTCTTTAAACCAGACATTCCAGAAGCGTGGATGTCTTCGTTCTTTTAATCTACAATATACATGAGCAACCACCACTGGTAATCTGGACGATTACTCACACAGCTATATACCCCATGTCACTTGGTCCCTTTAAGTGACAATGTGTAAACAGATAGACATCTTAATAACAATTGACTACGCCTAGCATACCATATATCAGGGCTACATGTATCTTTACACTTCATTACTGTAATACAAGTCGGTAAACTTCATATAATTATACTTTGTCTAATTTGGTCACACACAGGTACACTCTGCATGCATTTATTTATACAAATATGGTCTTATCCTGCACATAAAATCTGGCATGTCTGCAAAGCATGCTGTGCACACGTACATTTCCTGTCAAGAATAGCTACATGTATAGTGTTCACACATGGATACTATTTAAAGTGTCAGGCCATATACTGTATAATGATCTGTCCGCATGCTACACAGTCATTTACAAAGGTTTCCTCACACACGTCAGGTGTATGTAGAGTAGCATGACACTATTTAAAATGTTAAAACATTCCTCGAACGATTAAATCACACGCTATAAAGGAATGGTGTAAAAAGTACAATGTAAAAGCCGCACTGAATGGAGAATTCGTGCAACGGTACAATAGCACATATGCACAACTTGCTTACATGTACGTAGGAAATCAACCCAATTACACATGTTCTAAGACTGAGGTGTCTAACCCTTGATCAGATTCCTCTTAGACAACATTTTAGGCCTTCAGAAAACTATGCATGTAAATAAACATGACAAATGACAGATTTACTGTGCATGTATAGACTTTAATAATGGTCAACACACAAACAGACAGATCATCTTAATTATACACAAAATGTTTACCCCTTGGGAATGCCAGGGTGTGGGGGTGGAGGGGCTGGGTGGAAGGGGGAATCCTTCATGAATGTTGCAAGTGATATGGATATGTTGTTCATTAGACACATTTTAACCATGTCAGTAAAAGGAAACTCTGTATTACTGTTACAATTACAGTACAGTGGATTAACAGGGCATACCAGATGTGGCAAAAAATTAGAAGAATTAGGTTAATCACATTATGCACACCCACTGGCCCGTGATACTAACCTGGCCAGACAGAACTGACAGAAATGATCAAATGTGAAATGTCTCAGAAAAACTCCATTTCCTCAGACAGGGAAGTACCTGTCCACGTGTTCTGTTTAATGACTACCTGTGATGAGACAGGTGAGCTGAGAGAGCCAGGAAACTGACATCCTGGATGGCCTACTATCTCAGGTAAAATCGTGGACACCTGTCAGGAGTAACTACCTGTCAGGAGTAGCATACCTGAAATCTGACGACATCCACGGTTTACAGTAATGCAGTATGCTGTTATGCTTTCCAAACACGTCTTTGTTCTATACAAGCACAGGACAATAGGATACACGTAGACGAGTCCTGATTGCAGGGTATAGGACAGCAGTCTATGATCATTTGACTACGCCTTGCGTGTAATACGCGTACACACTAATATGAATAGGACTCTAAGGTTCTCATGGGGCAGGAGATACGTGTCCATGCTACCAATCGTTCCTGTGCTCTGAGCCTAATCTTAACTACAGTTTCCCACAGTATCAACAACATAATAATCAGACTGAAACATAATTGCACTTAAATTTGATCTACATTTAAGTCCATGTACCAGATTGACTTGTTGGGTAGGCATGGCTACCTGTAGCCTGTCACAGCTTTCCCACAAAAGGCAATCTTTACAAGAGGTCAGATTCTTGGCTTATTTGCCTTGACTTAATCCTCTAAAGCCTCACAAAACAGCTGCATATCCAAAACAAACACAACAATGAAAGCCAAAGTAAACTCGGATGTAAAACTGCAAATCGCAACAAGAGCATGGCAGACATTCAGGCTAGTTCTACGGTGCATATATCTCGTCCCATATGTATTTAGTCTGCATCTAACTAAACACTGTTTGGAATATTTAACACTTCGTTCAAGTGAATTTAGCACTGCATGTACAGTTTAGACGCTTGTCTTTCATCTGCTTGCAGACACATTGGTTCAGTGCTCATCAGCAGGTGTGCCAGGTGTGTCCAATTCCAGCCTCAGATAGGAAATTTTCAGGCTATCCCTGACCCCAGAGCCCTCAAGACTCTTACAGGACCAAAGTGACTTTTACCTCAAGGCCTTTATTCGGTGGTCTCTCATAAAGTCTTTTATTTTGTGACGGTTAAATTATGCCACTTGTTCTCAGCAAATACCCTAAAATGCCGGCACAGTGATCAACTGGTTGGTCACCAGTCAGATAATCACAGCCACTACCACATCACCTAATACACACGTATCATAAAACATGCAAACTTATATTGAATGAATCAAAGACTGGGATTTAATGCCACACTATTTCAGCCATGCCACAGCAAAACATGTAGATGGATCTCAATTATGTACACATTTATTCAATTACAAAATGAACTAAGGTTTCTATAAGTTCTATTTCAACAAATGTGTTTACATTAATTCCTACCCCTTTTCACCCACGAAAGACCCAAATTTCAGTGTAATCCGTGCGCTGGTTAAATTTGATTTTGGCGACCAAAACTACATTGGTTGCGGTTGGTCTTCACAAGAAAGTAATTTCTGTGCTTCACAAGAAAGTATACTTGCAGGTATGTAGAATAATGCCCAGTTTCTACATGCTTGGATAAACATCACCTAATACACACGTATCATAAAACATGCAAACTTATAATGAATGAATCAAAGACTGAGATTTAATGCCACAATATTTCAGCCATGCCACAGCAAAACATGTAGATGGATCTCAATTATGTACACATTTATTCAATTACAAAATGAACTAAGGTTTCTATAAGTTCTATTTCAACAAATGTGTTTACATTAATTCCTACCCCTTTTCACCCACGAAAGACCCAAATTTCAGTGTAATCCGTGCGCTGGTTCAATTTGATTTTGGCGAACAAAACTACATTGGTTGCGGTTGGTCTTCACAAGAAAGTAATTTCTGTGCTTCACAAGAAAGTATACGCGCAGGTATGTAGAATAATGCCCAGTTTCAACATGCTTGGATAAACATCTTGAAAACATGCCAAAGCATTAAAGAATTATAATAAGTCAATAAACCATGTTGATGTAAATGCATGAACGTTTAACTTTGATGAGCACTTTAAATGCGCTATCTTCACTTCAGGGATACCTCCACCAGCATCATAAATGATGTGTAAGTATTTGATTTACATTCTACATTTATATGTTTTCTGGGCCTTTTCTATGCCTTGGGAGTTTCATGTAGCTTAGGCTTTGAGTGGGAAATTCAAGGCTTACGGTGCGCAACTGTAACATGATATAAAACTAAATATATATACACACATTAAACTGCAATCGACCTCATTGGTAGTTACAGAGAAACTATACGTACAACATGTCTAGATGCAGAACTGCTGCTCTTCATGACGGAGGGATATAGCAACAACTGCTGCCATTAGGCGGCTCTCGCCCAGTCCAAGACAATGCTAAATGGCAACATGGCAAGCTACATTAGGAGAGGGGGTACATGTACCTTGCGACGATCAGAAGTATTTATTTATCTATTTATAACTGACTGATGCTTTACGCCTTACTTAAGAATATTTCACTTATACCATGGTGGCGAGCATTACAGTAGTAGGAGAGATCAGAAACATCAGCACCATATGAAAGCTGTGATGAATATCTACACCTTAAAGGGCAGCGCAAGAAATGGCTTCATCAAAAACTTTTCTGTAATGGCAAGGATCCCTACCTAAGCTGCTAACTCAACTCTCCTTTTATCAGAGTATAAAAACGAGAACAGCCGTTCTGTATCCGTAGTCATGCCATGATACAATTACCTGCACACGTATACACATATTTATGTATATATTTTTTATTGTATACAGAACTGTGATCAGTAATAAGCTACATGTACATGTTAATATAATGAAAAGCCATTTATATTCAAAATAACCCCTCAGTTTTATGAAAGTGTATCATCTATTTAAGCTCAATCCACATCTTAAGGTAGAGTTTGATAATGCTTTGTTTTCAAGAATTGGCAACATATCCGAAATAAAAATGGAGGAATGTTATTGAGTCTGGTATCATGTATTGTAAAGAGGACTGTTTCGGGGTGAACTTTATGTGAATATATACTGGCACTATTTATGGCGTCTAGACGACCAGCAATCCATGCTGGCTTTCAATTGGTAGATTTAAACAAATGTCAACACGTACAGCTGCATCGTAAGAATACTATAAATGTAATTCTTATAGTCACCATTTTGTGTGCTTGTGACACCATCGTGCCCTAACGTCCATGGATTGACTTTGAACATACTACATGTGTCATAAACCACCACTCACTGTCACACACTTCTATTTCGACACTCGCCTTTCACACTCACTGACTCTTGTGATTACACGACGTTGTTGTGGTTCCCGCGGTAGCCGTTCGATCACTACATCGTAGGGTCGATTTCGATCCTTTTGATACGTAGAAACAAAGAAGCAGGGGAAAACAGAGACAAAGTGTGTCTAAGATGACTGATTAAAGTGCCAGAAACACACAACTAACACAAATTTGACAGCTTCTTTTGAACTTACCGACTCGGTCCAGGTGCACTCCGCTTCTGAGTTTACGTTTCGTTCGGACAGCTACCTGATGTTGTTACATGGCCTCTGATTGGCTAGGCCAGCATATGTATATCCAATCGACATGATTGTCACATATCGTTTTCACACATACCACAACCTTTCATTTGATAGGCTCTGCTCCTTGCGACGCATGTGGCCTAGAAAAAACATCCTCAATGGCAAAAGACTACAACCCCCCCCCCAAATTAAAATAAGACAAACCAAAACAAACAGACAAAACAAAAAAAAGAACTGAACAAAAAAGCTCGCAACATGCGCGTTTCTAACGCATGAGTTATACATGTATTACCTTTAGAAAAGAAAACATTCGAAAAGATATGACGACAAATTTTGGTGCTACGGGCCTACACCAATCCAGTGACCTAGGCCTATTCGCCAGGAAATGATTTCAACTGTGTTTTTCGTCATAGAGAAAATGAAAGCGAAACTTGCTGATAAAATTGACCAAATCTAAAGGACACACTTGTTGGTCTACGACCACGGGCTTTCTGCTGAAGTATACATTGCTAGCATTTATTGGATGATCGATTTATTTATTTATTTGATTGGTGTTTTACGCCGTACTCAAGAATATTTCACTTATACGACAGCGGCCAGCATTATGGTGGGAAGAAACCGGGCAGAGCCCGAGGGAAACTCACGACCATGCGCAGGTTGCTTGCACACCTTCCCACGTACGGCCGGAGAGGAAGTCAGCATGAACTGGTCTTGAACAAACAGCGACCGCATTGGTAGGAGGCTTCGGGTCACTGGAATTTCTTAATTTTGTAGAAATCGTTTTCAGGCATGCTCTCTTTTTCAAAGGTCTTTATTTTGTTTATTTTTAGAATAAACAGTCGACATTTGTAGATAACATATTTGTGTTAATATTAGCACATGTCTTGTGAATAAAAAAATATCCAGTTTCAGTATCGGGGCTGGCTAAAGTACTCGTGCAGGCCTGCCATAGGGCTTTGGGTTGATGGGGGACCCGAGAGACTATCAAATCACCCGATACATCATATAAAAGACAAGCAAACTTTTTATGACATGTTTTGCGCGGTGTGTGTATGGGGACCTAAAGATAGGCTTTCCAACAGCTCAGGCTTATCTGTATATGCCTGCCGAAATGTTATTGTGATTGTCCATAATAAATGGACATAAATGATAATTACAAAAAACACCTTCTTTTTACCAACAGGCCATTGTTGCATCTACACCTGTAGCCCTATGTATGGGTACGGTTTTTGCTGTAACGCTACCAACCGGCCAAGTGGTTTGAGAATCCGCCCAGAGGTCGGGGGGTTCAGATTCCAAAACAGACCGGGTCATACCAAAGACTTTGAAAACGGTACTTGTTACTGCCTCGCTCGGTGCTCAGGCACCTGAGAGGTTAGTGGAAGGAAACAGGACTAGTCGGTGAGGTGTCAGTATAATCCGACTGGGTGGGGTGTCATGCCTGGTGTCTGTGGAATGATTTGGCGACATGCGGCGCCAGGATAGAAGAAGACACACTATATGCACACCAGAAGGATTCGTCGTCGTCATATAACTGAAACATTTGTTAAGTACGGCGTTAAACCACAAGGACTCACTCACTCACCATACCGGCACATGTACTTGAAGGGAAGTAACTCTCGTAGGCATAAAACAGTCACGGTATGCGACTGGTCCGTCGACCATATGCCATATATTTCCAGCAATTTAGCAACAGAAGGTCGATAAATTTACGCGTTAACACTTACAAAGTTGGAGTCCAGCTATGAAAATGACAGTTGTGTTAAATATTCAATTTTGTGTGTTTATCCATTTCACAATGAATTATGCTTCCTGTCAGCGGCCTCCGATCATACCTGCATGGGAAGGTCTGCAAGCAACCTGTGGATGGTCGAGGATATCTATCCGGTTTCATCCCACCAATAAATAAATAAATTAATAAATAAATAAAAAAAAAAATAAATAAATAAATTTATTGGTCAATGTATTTTATATTCATTCACCAATATCCATGGCTACAAACACGTTGTTTTCAGTGGTAAAATAATGATTGGCAGATTGATTTGGTTATTTGATTTATTGATTCATTTAGTTTTCACTGGCCTTTGGCAAATAATTACCGTCAACGATCTAAAAGATCGCCCAAAAATGTTCATTTTTATAGGCAAATTGATTGCGTAAGATGCAAAAGCTTACATTTTCGCACTAAGATATCATTCTTATCTTGCTAAGAAACCACAAAACACCTGTCTAAAGTCAAAAGAACTCTTAAAAATCAGGGAAAATGTCGCAGTTTAGTCAAAGAAGAAAGTTTAGGTCATATATAGGTTAAGGACAAGCCCAATTAAGTGATCTGGCCTTCCAAGTTTGAGTGGATCAGTGTCTTTTTTTGGTCGAGGGCAAATGATCGTCACCGAACGTTATGTAAGGCCAATAAACGGTTCTAGTGCTATTTTAGGTCTGCTGACGGTCGTTGAGGTCAGGACAACAACAGGAACAACCACTCCGGAAGATATTATACTCATATATACCTATACATGAAATACATAATCAATATCACCAACGAGATAAACGCTGTCAAATTCTTTCTCTTGGAAAGTTGTGGAAGAAGCCAATGTTTCATGTAGTGAGTGATCCCTTTCATAAAATCTTCTGCACGTTTTGCTGTTGCTTTGAAGACTTCAAGCATAACAGCTGAGTAACTGTTTCAGCATTATGCAGATGTAGTGAGATTTAAATTTCAAGGTATGACGCAAGGGAGTTTCTGACGTCACTCTTGAGGTCTACTAAGTTTTTCGGAGAAGACAAGGTGGTGTTGTATAATGTTAGAGTGGCGTTTCAAGAAGGGTTCTATATATGCAACCTTCCCCATTTTGGAACGAACTAGTATACTTGAAACTAGTATAATAGTGCAAAACAAGGACTTTTCGTCCCGATCAGCTTCGATGTATAGGCCTATTACACGATATCCTCTTTAAGATATGGGTTTGAAGATTACTATGATCCATTGACACAAGGGAGACAATCGAAGCAGGATTTCGTCCAAAAGGTGATTGTTCACCAAACATCGTCATCTGACAAGCAACGGTGACTGTGACAAAAACAGACGGTAAGACTTTGTGTTCCCTTAGTCTGAAAAGTATACAGCACTCTTCGCGAAGAAGATAAATGTCTGTCTTTGTCATCAGAATGACTTTGAACGAAGTTCTACGCAGAGTTATCCATCAAAAAATACGTTCTAGGCAGAAACAAGAAAACAAGCGGGGATACTCGACATCCTGCCAGATCGTGCGCATTAAAAGAGCCGACAGAAATAAAACCACTAGTCGAAAGCACGAGTGTATAATATCTATTAAATAAATTGAAAAGAAACATGAATTAAGTCGTCTAGAGGACCCAGGAGACTGACTGCTTTTGAATGTATAGAAAACGGTCTCTTCGGGGCGTCCCATCCATCTAATTTTGTTGTTACACAACGCCCACACAGCCTCACAATAAGTCTGATCTCACTTTGCAATGCTCCGGGTCAATAAACCGAAAGTCTTATCATAAACATAAGACTGTTATATTTCCGTCGCCAAAATCGATCTAGCTGTGTTACCCTGGCTATTAAACTATATAAAGGTTTCTTTCCTCAGTTTCTGTCCTCTTTCCACTACCCGTATAAACTTGACTGCAATTGTAGAAAAGAAAAACTCTGGAGCACGGCGTAAAACACCGGTGTTTTTCGCCATACTATCATACGTGTACACCGTGTTTTAAAATGGAGGTGTATAAAAGATGTTTCAAAACAAATCGTGTGGTGTTTTGCATCGATAATGCTATCATGATTAGTTTTCAATTTAATGTCGTGTTCAACAACATTACTTCATTTCTTTAGGGTTTAACATATTGTAAAAGGTAATATTACAAATATTAAACCATCACCTTTTGAGACAAAGTGCGTGTTACGAAATATGGTAAACATGCAAACATGTTTCAGAAGTGTAATAGAAATGGTGTTTTCATAGTGTGTAATATCAAAACATCTGTAATGTGTGGTGTTTGTTCAAGAAAAAACTGATAGCGTTTTAGTTTTCTCCTGGTTTCACCTCATATGCTATAAATGATTTAGGTTCCAAAACTTCTGGAGCAAATTTGACACCTGTAGTTCAAATAAGATTCATAAAGGTACTGCTCAGAACTGTAAATTCTGGCTAATTCACCAATATTTGTTATTCAAAGATATTCTTCTCGGCGGCTGTTTAATCATCAATGCCTCCATACTGGAGAAGGTCTACGTCTTGCTCATGCCAACAGTCGCGCTTAGAACATGAATAAATACTTGTACACGACTGTTAGACTTGTATAGCATATCCACGTATTAATAAATGAAAACTTCGTCTGCACACGATTCTCAGTGTCAGAGACATTGATACATACATCCCAAGGTGATTATTTCTTCAAACACAGTTCTCTGACGAGCAACTGAAGTTGGTCGTCACGAAAACAGACATAAGTAGTTTTGTTCCGTTTGTCCGAGAAGCAATGACAACGTGCACGAAGAAAATGAATGTCTTTCTTAGGCTCTTCATGGCAAACAGAGGCAGACAGCGGAGAAACCCGTCTACTGGTCGGGACGTGGGCAATAAAGGGCCAGAAGTGATGGGACAACAAGTCGGGAAAATGAAATCACATCGATTGATAAATTGATTGTTTCGAGGTATGAATTCGTCTGTTGGACCCATGCAGCTATCAGAATCTTATCGTCTGGGAAAACGACATTAAAACCGCCTCATTTTAAACCAGTCTTCGTCATTTCGTCAGAACTCAGACACGATGGGCAAATGTGATTTTCTAGTAGTAATGGCCGATGTATGTGCACTTGAATGAATAAAATCTATTACCAAATGCAAAGGGCCATTCGATTTCATGCCTCAGTGCTGAAAAGATATAAACTCTAAAAGACCACAACAGACAGGTGTAAAATAGTGATATATTTCCACAGGATAATCAACTCAGACCATATAGTTAGGTAACGCTTGAGCAGGTATATCGCCTATACAAACACCTTTGCACCCAATGTCTGTCACCTCGTTTAAGTTCACTCAGGAAACAGGCTCTGGTATTCTTCGAATGTCCATCTAATTCAATGAACCAAAGTGGCAGACTTTATTTTATATATATGTGACGCGTGAGTTTCAGATTTGTATATATGTGACGCGTGAGATTCAGATTTGTATATATGTGACGCGTGAGTTTCAGATTTGGCGTAGACTACCTGTTCTTCGGAGCTATGCTTAGTAAGTAATTGTATGCGATTAAACGTCACATTTATTCTTGGTGCTTTAGATACACATTTATGTTACACGTGGACAGCATTTATGACACTGGAATATATTTCTGGAAAAAGTTCTTATTTATGTGATATAAAGTGGTAACCGCCCTGTCACAGTGTATATACATGCACATACTCAGGACAAAAATTGTTAAGTACATCGTAATAAGATGGGAAATAGATGGGAAAATAAGATGGGATAGATGGGAAATAATTTGGATGATTACGTTTAAAAGTCCTGGATCTGACACTTGCCTATTTCATCAATGGAGCACTGGCACAAGCATACATCTGTCTTTATTTATGAAGGGAAAAGCTCTCAAGCTTCTAACATCTTACGTCGGATTTTGTGACAAGGATGTCGACATTCTTTAAACGTCTTCTCCATTCCAAAAAGTTGGCGGACAACGTATAAATAACTCTCTAGATTAAAACTGTAATTTCTTCAGATCACAGTGAAAAGCGGTCTTAAATATTTATACCTGCTTTTCCTTCGTCAATTCCTATTGATTTAAAAATGTCTATAATATGAGATGCAAGAATGGGAGATCGCAATGCACAAGTGCAGTGTTGATCATTGTATTATGTGTTAGATTTAGGTGAAATAAACAATAAAACAAATCGTCTGGAGGGACGGCAGATAAAAGATAACAAGTTTTATAGCACCACACTTTAGCATATAGACTGATAATAATTAAACTTAATTGAAAACATTCTAGGAAATGCTATATTTAATATAATTATATAAAGAGCTAAACTCGTAAATATCTGCCCAACGAGCGTTGGCTTAAAGCTTGCAAGGTGTCAAATTATGATTTAAGATCATCGTTTATTTTAATCTAATCGTGACATGTTATAGACACCATGTGTTTTTATCCATATAGTTGTCCTCTCAATTTACATCAGGCATTAAGGGATCATTTATTTGTCCGTTGTTTTTAATGTGCACGTCGTTGAAGGCAGCTTATTAAATAATGAAGGGAGAACAAAAGCCGCCCTCTCCCCCCCCCCCCGAGAGAAAGCGAGACACATTGTGGACATCAGTAAAACAAGGAAGTATTTTCTTTCCAAATTATGAAGACAGCCAAGTAATACTACAAATAATAATACGATGAAGAGACTTATGTAGAGACATGTTTTCAAATAAATTGCGATGTATTCGTAAAATGTGTTGAATAAATTTAATCATTGATGATCCGAAGAACATACTATTCGTGTGTCGAAATGGCCACAATGCTGGTTGAATGCAGAGAAGTTGAATGTATAACAAGGCAATTACAATAACGACAAGCGTATAATTTATCCTCACTCTGATTGCACATCAAAGTCTGGTATCAGTTTGAGATAAAACACGATGAAATTTGTCTTGATGCAAGCCAAAAGACGAATGTTATATCATTGTATCTGTTGAGAATGATTACTGACATAAAGAAACGATCTTTCAGGACAGATTATGTTATATTAACAACTGCATCCAAAGAAGGCTGGGATATTGTCAGATAAGACTAGGCATGATCACAATAAATAAAACTCAGAATGTTAATAATGAAATTGTTAATTTTGATTTGACTTCATAAACTAGCAACGTAGACGATTTGGATACTGATTTTATTCATCCGCATAAAACATTCCTTGTGACTTTCCTATGTGTCTTGAAATGTTGTTTTGGAAACTGGTCTAGCTATTACTGGCCCGGATAATCCATTTCGGTTGACGGCTAGTACACGAATGTCGCTTCAATGAATAGACTGGAATCGCTATATTCGAAGATTGGCCAAATGAGGCCCTACAAACTTAATACAATTGTTTCGCACAAAACATCTGCACGCCTTCATTTGCTAAACTGGCTAACTTATGTTACACTATTACAAAACCTATTGGCTATAGTGTAAACTACAGTCCTATTTGATTTGCAATAAGATGAGGCAGACATGAGATCTTAAGTCCAGCCTAAGAGTGTCACAAAAATGTCAAATATTTTAAGAGGTTCTTTTGTAGTCAACAAATTACAGGAAGAACTGTACTGAACTGATTAAAGCACTGTAAAGCCTTTCCTATCATTATCTTTTAGCCAGTAGCTATAGAAAAAGTAAGAAACTCTTGATCTCGGCTATCTGCTAAATGTATCAATATTCTTTTTGAAGATAAATAATCCACTGACAAGGGAGGCAATCGTGGCAGGGTTACATCTCTAAGTGATTATTTCGTCGAGGGCACACATCTGACGAGCACTGGTTCCTGTGACTGAAACAGAGGCTATGATATTTTGTTCCGTTTGTCTGAGAAGCAAATAGGTGCTTTCATAAAGAAGATGAATGCCTTTATTTGGCACGAAAATGACACCGGTAATCCATCAATAGAAACCTTCCTGGCAGAGAGAAGCAGGCAAGCGGGGAAAACCGTCATCCGGTCGGCACATGGGCAATAAAGGGCCCGCAGAAATGTAACCACATGTCGCGAACGTGGAATCATACAGTATAAAATCCAGTAGATCAACTGACAGGAGATATATAATAACCAGCTGAACCCAGGAGTTACATTGCTGATAGAATTACGGTATCCCACCCCTCCCCCCGAGACGTCTAAACTACCCCTTTTTAAAATCCATCTTCGTTATTTCGCCACAACTCTGGCTTCTTCTCCAAATTTGACTTTCAAGCAATAAATACCGATGGTCGCACAAAGCGCCCATATAACGTTTAGATGGCATCTGTAATCGCTTTGATTCCATTTACTAATGCTCCTTGTTAACTGAAGCCCCTATCACAAACCTATGACACAGCTTTACTTCCTTCGCTGAAATCGATTTAAGATTTGGCTGGGTAACTCTGGCGTATGTTTTCCCGCGCATTGGCCAATCGGGCTAAAGGTGACTTTATTGTTTTCTGGCACTGCACGAGTACTACCTTATCAGTTTGCTCACAAAACGCCGTCGTAAAAATGCAGGAATGATCAACGGACTAAACAACTTTGGCCCTAATCGGTGATAATTTTTGTGCTTATTACTTAATAGGATTTTAGCCCAGTGCTCGCTATTGTCAGGTGCTTAACTGATTGGTTAGATGATCATCATAATAATTACGTCTGGGTCTTGAATGGCCTGGATCAGCGTCTTGTCACGCTTTTAACCATACACAGCTACGAGTACAGCTGAGTAGTGAGTCCTAGGAGAATCAGGCCTGGTTAAAGAAACAGACTGTCACCTGGTCAGATACACTGGTGTACAGGGCATCAATTACCGTTCAGCGCAGACGTTCTACCACGTGAGGTCATCGGTCTTCCAGTACAAATAAGGTTGCTTAGTCTGAGTATCAGTCCGTTTCTTCAACGTCCTTCGTAATGTACGTTTGCACGTTTGACTCAAACAACGGACCGGATGTTCAAAAGACTGTTCGTTTATATTAATACAATCAATTGAAAATGAGTCTGAAGAGAGCATTGGACATTTAGTAGAATACGTGACATACACCAAGTGTCACAATTTATAAACAAGTAAGGAACGAACCCACATACCTGCTAAATTGATGTGGTGGATACAGCATCTGCTCCGTAAACGGTTTACCCAGGCTCTATCCCGAAACAAGTGACACCTAAGATTTTAACATCGATAATATGGGCACTGACTGGCCCTTGTCATGGTAGAACAGCGAAATTATACTGTAAACATGTTGACAATGGGTTTGGTGTGCTGCACTGTCGTGATATGACCAAGATATTGATGGAAGCCACGTAAAGTTCCAATGAATGAAACGAATAGTTCAACAATACTTTGTGTCATGAAGGCTGGAGCACACTGGCAGAAATGAAAGTTTTCATTGATATGGTTTTATATTAAGTCAACTATATGTGCATTACAACGTTCAGCATAGAGTTGGCACTATTGAAATGTTTGCTTTCGAAATATATTATGCTTTTTTACGGTTTGGATATCACTATAAATGTTGAAACCGAAGCCGAAACTCTGATTCTGGAAATATCTCCTTAATGTATATAAACTTCGCAGAAAGAAAAGAAGCTATCCTCTTGTTACGCGTCCAAGTGATATTTATGACATCTTTATTTTAACCGAACCAAGTGATTCCGGGGGCCTCCGTGGGTCAGTTCGCTAGGGGGCTAGCAAAGCGCAATGAAGCCTCCCACCAATGCTGTCGCTGTGGGTTCAAGTCCAGCTCATGCTGGCTGCCTCTCCGGCAGTACGTGAGAAGGTATGTCAGCAACCTGCGGATGGTCGTGGGTTTACCCCCACCGTAATGCTGGACGTAGTCATATACGTGAAATATTCTTGAGTAAGACCTAAAACACCAATCAATTAAATTAATAAAATCCAAATGATTTCCCAGGAGAAAACTATATACTGAAACTTCCTTACGGGGGGATCAAAGCACAAATCGGCTCATCTCTCGGAGGTTGCCGTTGATCACGTCTGGATGAGCCACTGACATGTGATGTCCTCAGGGAACACACCAGATGGCGTACTCCTCTAGACGTTTTCACAACAACTGGTTTGTTATTTCGCTTGAGGAATAATGTCGCTTACAGCAGTGTTTTGGTTATATCACGATGGTGTCTTTTTGTAGCAGACTAGTTCAAAGGCGGTCATGTTTATACGATGATATACCATCCGACTCGAACAAGATATCGATGGAAAAGACATAACATCTGTTCAAGGGAGAGAATTCTGAAGCCAAGACAACAATGGTCGTTATGGAGGACAACAATATTGCCGATCTTAAACCGCTGGGAGATACCCGACGGGACTATGATCGAAGGTCTTCCACAATCTAAGCGGATGAACGTCTCAGTCTTCGAATCATGTCAACATGGGCTTTGCCTTAGGAGCTGTTTT
The DNA here is from genome assembly GCA_016165875.1 of Acanthopleura granulata. Lineage (NCBI taxonomy): Eukaryota > Metazoa > Mollusca > Polyplacophora > Chitonida > Chitonidae > Acanthopleura > Acanthopleura granulata. Next base: position 13,596,660 of record JABBOT010000005.1, on the reverse strand, counting down.
TCTTTCTATTCAGCGACATCGACTTCTGATCGAATTCAAAAGGGGTGATATTATTAATTTATTTATCTAATTTTGTGTTTAATGCCCTACTTAAGAAGTTGACTCAAATACAACGGCGAACAGTTTTATGCCTGTAGAAAAGAGAAGTGCCCTGAGTAAAACTAGCCTCCTTTGACAAGTACCTGACAAACGTTTCTGCTTGTTACACCGGCGCTTTCGCCCATATAGAACGAGTTCAAAGTGTATGCCACGTGGAAAGGCAAGTGTTCTCAAACAAACTTTATGTATGCGAGGTAATCAGCCTTACTTACCGCTGTAGACGGCTTAACAATGGATATGGGGGAATCTCGAAGATTCCCAGACCGGGGCTGGGTTTGAACCAGCACTTCATGTAAGTTAGTGGCATGACTGCTGTTTATAATAACTAAAGTTCACTTTGTTTAACTTTATATGAGATTGTGTATATATTTATCGTAGTACAAACAGTTGTGTAACGAAGGAGACATGAACGTTAATTATCTCCCCTTTCTTGCCGGGGTTAGCAGGATTTTCTTCACCTTGTTTCTAACAGCCAAAATACAACGTGTAAGAGGATTTTGTTGGGTCGTTCATGTGAGCAAACTAGGAGACCGAACAGAAAAGCCGAAGAAAAAAGATCATATATTGATCGCTTCGAAGGGTGAGAGGCTGTAACTGAGCTGTGGAAAAATTTTGCCTAGCACGGAGATAATTCCGTTATACCTGACATCAGTGGCATTCAGTAGAGCACGGGGAATTTTTTGTATGTCCCTTTCTGCCTCATTCCCGAGAGTAATGACATGGACTTTCAAGATCAACCCTATTCATAATTTAATGCGATCTGCTTTTACCTTATGAGCTTAAAGACACTCGTAAGTCATAGGAGGCTTGATAAATTCTATCATTAAACTGTTTGTTATATTATAAGAGTCAACAAGTACAAAAATAAAATGCTAAGATCTAAGAGGAACAGGAGACGTCGTAAATCAAAAGTTCCGATAACCTTGCCGATAAGATCACACATGAAAGACAGCGCTATCTATGCATGTACAATGTTGCATTTTTCTTTTGGATCCCTTAATCTAATATCGTAACAACTAGTTGAAGGTTAAGACATTCAGAAGAGCTGCCTCTCTCAGCGGTTTTAGGGATTTTACCTCCGATCAGGTTGGTGTCTCCTAGTAGCAGAAGTACTGGGGTCACTTTTACAAAACTTAATCCAGAAAGTGGCGTGTTTTACCAAAAAAGCTACGGTAAACTGATTTACAAAGTTTTGAGTCGCAGCGCAGTCTCACTGGAATACGATGCAAAACAAAACATACGTACTTATTTAATTGATTATTAATTGCTTAACATAATGCTCAAGACATTTTTTTCTTATAATACGGCGGTTAGTTTTATGAGTGGAGTAAGCAAATGTGCAGGGCGTAAACCGTCGGCTTTTGGCAAGTTACTGACAAACTTTCTCACGTGTGACGTCGACCATATTTGTGGACGACCTGTGGCCTTCTGCGAACGTTAGATTGCGCGAATGACCACACCAGTGTTCTCGACCGCTTATTGGTATCAATACCGCACAAGCATTGACCGCGAGAAAATGTGCAAATTCCCTCTCCAAGGTATTCGGTGTTTTTTACCGGTGTCTCGTGTGCCCCCGTCTTGTTGTCCTGAAAACCTTTTGTGTTATTGCCTTTACTGATCACACACTGGATAATAATGTCTATATGTTGAACTACAATGAAAAAAGACTCTCTAACGAAAAGATTACATGTATGTATAAAGCTTAAATTGCAAATAAATAACAAAGACAACTGCGTATTCATTGTTTGATTCTGTAACCATTCATCTGTCATATAATTGTACTAGTCAAGGTACAAATCGGACTGGTGAATCGTCTCATTCATTTGGATCCTGAGAATACTTTCGAAATGTTAGAAGAGACAAACAATTTGGAGAAATGTGTTTCATTCTGATCACGAAATGTAAAAATGGCCGAGAAACACTTACCCAAATCTGCAACTAGCTGGTGTGGAATACTCCAGGCGTTTTCCACAAACTGTATTGGACTGCGATGTACATGCGCGGAATGAATTTTACGAGAAATGTAATACGAGTTTACGCGCTCATACCATTGTGATACAAAAACGCTTGTCGCGAAGGTAATTTACCACAAACCTGATACAGATTGGTTTTCCGTGGCAAATAGAAGTTCGGTGCATAAAAAGGCAATGTCAGTGACAAAATTATACAGTGCGGATCTGAAGGCAATACAAAATCAGGCATGTATTGGAGATAAAACAGGATGGAATTTTACTTTAACTGAAGCTATACTTCGAGTGACAGATTACTGTATCTCAGATGAATCAAAGAATTTAAGGATAGCATCCTGAAGGTAGATTATGTTACGTATCTGCTGAGATTTGCTGTCGGTATAATGACAAATGCATAAAAAGTCTGAGATCACAAATAATGAGCTGCCTTGCTTCGATGGTATATGGCTAAATCCCAGGAGACGCCAAATGAGTCCTGAAGTTCCACAACTGGTTAATAGCAGGCCGCACAACGTTGAGTTGCGGAGAGGAAAATATACGGTCAATTATTCCACATTAATTATAAGGAATAGCGTCTTTGATGGAAAGCTTATATATAAAGTTCAAAATTCCATATTACAGTCAAATGACTAGTGCATGTACAGTAAAACCAGGGAAGTGGAGACAGGTTGATAGTTGGTAAATGGTCCCAATTGGCACATTGTGCTTTGTGTTGCTTGCAGTTGCTGCATGCAAGATCTTTAATTTAGAGAAATAATGAAGTGAAGGCGTGTATTAATTTGTTTAAAATTGATATTTGATTTTGGACTCATTTATGTCATTTTTATAGTATTCAAAGATCTAGGTCACAGTTGTTCAAAACTTTAGCAGGAGTTAGCCAGAAATTAACTCGTCTGGACAAAAATCCAATTTTATAGATGTGAAAATTATTGGCGTTCCAATCTGGCAATGCTACAAATATAATCAAGAAGACAAGATACAAGAAGACACAGGCTCATAGAAAAGGAAGCTGAATAATGATCTTACTAACAGTGAAAAACTGCCGAGGAGCATTATTGTGTTTAATCAGACAGTTCAGCTTGCGAAAGTTTCATCGTTTGACCCAGAAAATCAGTAACTTACACATGGCAGGCCATTCCCTGTTTTTCTATATCGAACATTTATATAGGCAGTGATATGACAATCTGACCAGTCTAAAGTACTTGTATAAATGTGTAATAGGAAAGTCCGTGTCCGCATGGTGAATCCGTATTTTAGTAGCAGCCGGCGGCCCACACGCACCAACCGACTCAAATGTCGTACGGTGATTTCATCTAACGCTGTAACTAATAGGAATAAACTCTCACTCACAGAGTTTCCACATGTCCTGGAGTTGGTGTTAGTTCCTTCCCGCCATCAAACACATCCACTAGATTTATGCCCCGGGTTACAGTGACAGGTTTTAAATCTCATCAAAATGGCCCATTGATGTGTGAAATCCTTTGTCGTAGTTAAATTTTAATATTCCCTCTTTCATTTTTCTTATTTTTCTCCTATACAGGCAGAAAAAGGCATCGAATCTCCCCAAGGAGAAAGGATTCCCGGGATCAGACTCAGGCGTGTCAATACATCAAACGGTTGATAAGCCTTCTCATGTGCCACGTGCATCATGGAAAAGAAGTGAAAAAGACCGTATTAAAATATGAACAGGATGGATCCGCCAAGACGGTGTCGTAAATAAAAAGTCCCCATCTTTCATCTGCTCTGGGTTACTGAATACCATTGATATCAAAGATAAGGGGTAATTTACCACAACATGCATTTGACATATTTCGCACGACAAAATTTTTAATCATTAATGTTTTCAAATCTAAATCACGCGCTCTCGGCGTCTGAAGCGATCAGTATGCAGCCTTTCTTTACTTGGCTTTAATGTTAGAACTCCCTTTAACTTCCATATCAACACTAAAATCAATTCATACCTTGGTATTAAGCAAGACCGCTTGTTGTATTTTGGTTAATATTTTTGGTTAAATACTCCTTACACATGCAGCGATGTGGCTGACATTTAGGCTTGATCTGTTATACGACAGCAGTCGCATCATACCATGCAGAATAGTGTCTCTTGACATAGACTGACTTATTCACATGGTCTGTATGTTTTATGAGGGGGCTTTCACCAAGTCCTATTCGTGTACTTCAGTTTTCAGGCTGAATAACCATTTTCAGTCGTTGTGGACGACAAACTCTCAGTCTCCTGTACGTCCTTTTTTTTCCATGAAAGCTCTGCTCATTCAGACGTACGTGATCTCATGCTTAGACAGATGATCGGATTGATGCTCTCATCCTCTTATAAATATAGTAGTTATTTTTTTAATGTAAATTCTTCACCAAAGCCGTTTTTTAAGCAAGAAGATTAGTGGACCTGTTACAAGGGGATTTTCCGTATTTGTGATCACATCAAAATGGTGATATGCAAATATGTAATTATGTAGAAAAATGTCACTGATATCCCCAATGCGATGTTTTACTCAACCCTTTCCACGAGCAAATGACAATGTTGCTTGACGCTATACAGCGTTTTTCACTTTTTATCACATGTATATAATATTACAGTTATTCCTGCGTGAACAGAGTTCTGTAATAGTGCTCTGAATATAAAGTAGGATGTTTCAGTAGGGAAAGTTATAACGGTCGTGTCGAAAAAGTCCTCTGAATTCAAAGCCAAAATTAAAATATGTGAATGATACCGAATGAAAAAGCGATGTAAAAGTAAAAACAAAACGACCTGACTATACCTTAGTTCGAATTGTGCGTGGATGTTTTCGGTTTAGTACACAAGAGTCAAAAGAACTTTTAGCATTCCTGCGAAAAACCGTAGTGTAAAATGTGTTGACTTCTTTATGCCAAACTTTATATCACTAGCTGGCAAGGGTGTTATATTAGCTTTTGTCTTCCTTGTGGCTGGAGAACATTATTTCACCCATTCGCTTGACTATGGGCGTTTTGAGACGAAGAAGGAAAGAGACACTCACAAGATTTTTGTTTAACCATTTTGTACTTTTTATTTTTTCAGTTTCTTTTCGACCCCTGAAATAACGTGTGAAAAGAGTAGTGACAATAAAAAGGGAAAATAGAAAATGTTTTGTGGATTGAGGGAAAGAGATCATTCTCTTATTATAATACTTAAGTTTGACGGCTGATAAAGACGTAATAAAAGCAATACTTATATTTCATTTTTATGTGTTTTTTTTTTTTTTGCAACTACATAAAATACTTTATAAGACATAAAGATATGTGTGTAAAGGTTCATTTCAAATATTCGTCCAGGTCAAGTGAAAGGTACAATCTGTTTTTTTAGGAAATGCGAAGATCGAGAATGAAACGGTCACTCACCGTACTCACTGAGATTTATACTAAAGGTACACAAATGGCTGAAGGCAGAACTGAAGGTGGGAGTCTGTCAGAGCTTACTGTTCATCGACGCTCATCAAGTAAACACATCTAAGCAGGTAGATAGTCTGCTTTATACTGAAAGCCTGAGTCTTAAAGGAGTGGGCTACCTCTGGTTGATTTGCCGTCAACTTAATGCCACACTTGGGCCAACCGGGATGGGATTCGAACCTGCGACCTCATAGATCAAAGGCTATAGTGGACCTAAGCCATAAGCTAATTCGTTCTGCCAATGATACAGGCTACACAAACTTAGGAGTTACGCAACTATATTGATTCTGTGGAAGGAAATAAGACGCTGTCATAAGGCTGTCGGTTTATATGGAGCATTGGTGACTGAACTGAAACCGATTACCGAGGGCATCTAAAATCTGTGTGGGCGTCATGTAACGCCTTCATACACCCAGGTTCATGGCCCTCCTTAAGATTTTCAAATGTATCGATCATGGCCACATCCTGTCAAAATAACGAGGGTGGGTTTAATGTGAGACGGTTTGGACGGTTTGACGAGACAATTTTTTATATGACTGTAGTCTGATTGCTGGTCCTCGCAGACGTATTCATACCTCCTAACAGTCAGTCTAATCGATATTTTACTCTATGATTTCATTTCGACTCGTGATTCTGCTTGCGTGCTCCTACAGGAAGGTCTTTGTTGATGAATATCTTGTGTCGAGCTCCCAACAAAAGTCATTATGACGCCAAAGAAAGACATTCATCTTCTTCGTGAAGACTGTTATTTGCTTCTATATATGAAAGTGAGCAAAATTCTTAGCTTCTGTTTCTGTAGGTGATAAAAATCAAACGGGCTGCGTCTGAAGAAATAATAACCAGCGGGATGAATCCCTCTTGCTATTGTCTGAGCTTGAACAATGAGTTACTAATGATTGAAATAACAAAAGTGCGTATAAGATGATATCAAAACATATAAAATTTATCGAGATGAAATCATATGCTTATCTATATTCATCAATCAATCAATCAATCAAACAAACAATCAATCAATCAATCATTCAATCAATCATTTATTAAGTAAATAAAGTAATATATTAACGGTTTTTCTGTCTCATGAGCTAACAAGTAAATCACAAAAATGGTACAAAAAGTGGGCCCATCTTTGTTCATCTGAATCAAGCACTCGTCGTAAATCTATCTGATAAACTTCCCCAACACGACCCGGGTGTCCTTCGTGGGCAATGTACTGCAAATGATGACCTGAAGTTTTTTGTGCGTGCAAAATGTAAATGCAATGGGATGGTCAGTGTGATGTGTTAATTTAATTTACTTATCTGATTTGCTGTTAAACAGCGCACTTACGAATTTTACATTTAGGCGTTCGACGGCGGTGACTTTGATGAGTTGATGAGGGGAGGAAACTTGATTGCGCGGGGTAAACCATCTATCTTTGGGAAACTAATGACGAGCTTTTCCACATGAGACGTACAAGTGTGCAGGCCATATTGCTGGAAGACACGTGGACGTTTGACGACCAAGAGCGTTTATTGTCACTAACGCGTGACGAACACTGAGAGTGGGAATCCACATGTTACCTGTTCTAGGACAGGGTTGAGTCCACACCTCGTCTGCCCTAGCGACTGAAACACCACTCGGCTGCTGCCTAATGGTATGTGTTATTAAATTATATTGACTCTATGCCACCTTTTACGTACATGTGTGCGGAAAGGTAGAGATACACAACAAAACAACAACAAAACCGAATCCTAGTATCTTAAAAAGGTTCTCTGATTCCTTGATTTTCGAAGCTCATAATTCAAAGCATATCCTAACCAATGTCTTCAGCTGTCATCCGGAAAATCTGGCAGAATAAGGACGATTAATTCTATCAGATTTCCGAGACGTTTGAGGCAGCATGTTGTTCCAAAACTGATGAAAAGGACAGGTACCTGAGAATTTATCAGCGGGAAAGCTGTTTGAGATGAAATATTCATCGGCAGCTGTTCAAAGGAAGTTTTCCAAAGGAAAAACCCGAGTCGGTTAACTTATTTAACGAAGATGATATTTTTACCAGACTAGTACATCCGTGTGTGCTTAGCAGTAGCTTTCATTGCTTCAGCGTTCTGCTGTCCGCAATTCCAATGTTACCCAGTTCAGCATCAACAACACTAAACTAAATGAAAAAAATCACGAAAACTGTTGTGTGACCTGTGTGTTAGTTGAAACAGCGATCAAAGAGAAAGAGGTTTGGGATCTAAGGATTCTTGCCAATCTTGGAAAATTGCAAAATATTCCTTTGTGTAAAAATGTCGTCTTTGAATGACAATAGGCCTGCACGTGCAGTTTGTGATACTCTCCTTCGTTATGAGGTGGAATGACAAGGAACTGTCCTACTGACGAGGTTAAAAATCCGAGCTTATTAACCACCTTGCCAACGCCGGCAGTAGATCTATATATCGCTTTGGGTTCAAGCCCTTCAAGCTTCCTCTCAGGTTATACGTGGGAGGGTCTTTACCTTTTCTGTTCGCTTTTTAGATCGTACCTCAGTTTCAGTTTTGCACAAACTGTGTCTATGGCCGCACAGATCTAAGAGTCCATAGCTGTCGGACTGCATCACTTGCTTCGGTGTTGTTGTTTACTTCCGCGTCTAGATCAGTAAAGTCCGGCAAGAACCGAGTGCTCGACTAGCGGACCCCCAAAACGATGACGTAGTTGCACGTCAACATGGCCACTCCGGCGCGAATGACTCTCGACATGGTTCTATCGTCGAAGAGTTTTGTACCCGTGTGCATTTACTAGAGGCTGTGCGACCCGACAACACGGGACAACGAACAGCTTAAACATGTAAGCTACGGAAATAAATGTTTTATTTATGCCAACATCAAACTGAGAGGGACAGCACGGTAAAATACGGCTGAGGGGAGTAGGAAGAATGTAGGGCTTAGCCTCTACAGATAATAGTCTATGGGTAAGCCCACCAGGCCTATTACCGACCCTATGTTTTAACGTGTTTAAAGGGAAAGAAAAACGCAACAAACGATTACAAATCCGATTTTCTTCTTAGAGACAGAAAAAAAGACAAATGGTCTTAGAGCTTTGGAGTCTAATTACAACTGGAGGCCATGTGGATTATCTCAGGCTTTTCCAGGACACAGATTGACAGCCTGGTTTAAATTTAAGTGAAAGGAAAAGTAAAAAACAAAACAAAACAAAACAACAACAACAAAAAACAAACAAACGAACAAGAAACAAACAAACAAACAAACACAGAATAAACTGTATTCCTAACTGGTTTCCATTGAAAGATTCGTCAGCTGTGCTCATAAACATCAGGTCGCTCAGATAGCAAAGGAGCAACAGGCTTATGTGTTTTTTGCAATGACGGCATTAAATCTGATATATACTGAATTTTAAACGCTTTTTACGTATATACTCTGGTATTACATATCCCAGTTATAAGCCTCTATAGGCCTACTACGATCTGAGGACGCGTCTGAGTGACTTTCAGCGGATTAACACTAATGTGTGTTTACCGAAATCAGATATTTTCCAGAGCCCTCAGTAGCACCAAATACGGCGTGAAATTGCAAAATGTTTTCTAGGTCGACAAAAAAATGTGTACAAGTACTTAGCTACGGCAATTCGGAAAGGATTTGATGAAATCCAGAACTGAAGTAGAGCCCATCGGGTGTTGTACATTTCGTTATACAATACACCCCGGAGGCTATGATGAACACTTGATTCGGACAGCTTCAGCTCAGTAACAGGATATTCTCTTTCAGATATAGCTGACTGACTTTAGAGTGATCAATGATTTTAACCTGGTTTCACTGACTGGACATAGCAATGGAGGTTGACAAGATCTACGATGTAGGCTACAGGTATACAAATAGTAATTTCAGGTTGGGTAGGCAGGTAATTCTGTATTCCCGGGCTCCATGGTAGAAGAGGAAAGAAATGTAATTCCTGTCCAGATATTATCGATTGAGTTTATGCCAAAAAACTGTTGTTACCTATTTGCTTTGGCAGCGCAACTGTAGGCTACATTTTGGTCGAGTATTCATTAAACTGACGTATAAAACCGAAACTGATGTCAAGGAAGTCTCCTCTTCCTGCTGCGCAACTGGATATTTCATGCGTCGTTGCCTGGGGATGTTTATTGTTTAACACACTTTTGATAATGCATTTTAGAACATCATCACTAGTTACTGGTTTTGACAGTTACACTCTTCCTGTTAAACCGTTGCAATGAACCTTGCCCTAACCGTACCATCGATGGATTGAATCGATTACACGCATTTAGAGGTCAGTTTGTTTTAGATTTGTCACACAAGAAAACAAACAGCAAGCCATTCACGACATTACATTCACATGGCTTCGCAAAATTGTGTTCGTTTTATCCAAACATCGACTGTGAAGAGTAAATCTATTACACCCCCTTCTTGCTAAATTGATCTGTTTGAAATCAATGTCCTGGAAGATCCCGAAATAATTTCAATTCATCAATTCTCGTTAAGTTGGAGTGACGCTTTTAGTCCGGACACATCAGAGCAGATATTGGAAATAAGGGGCAAATGAAGAGATATCACCTGCATGCGATTTCTTCATTTTCTCTTCAGGCAAACATTATTCATTTTTGCAGTTTTCAAAGGACTTTTGCATAACCGCAGATCTTGCAATGCACTTTGACCATGTTTGACAAGAAAAAGTTCGTCTGCAGAGTATGTTGTGGCTCTTTATGTTTCTGAACCATGCTTCTCTTTCAAATCAAATAGGTAGAAAAACGATGGTTAGGACTGGCTTATTGATAATAATCGTTCTGAAGTCAGGCTACCGTTTTGAGGCAATGACAATGCTTAAATCTTAAAATAAATCTTATCTTAAATCTCATTTTTCTAATAAACGGCGGACATGCTATACAGCGAAGATTATTAACAAGTAAGAATTTTATTTCTGCTATTTTCAACATTAATCCAGTTTGTTATCAAGCCAACATTCTGCGAACATATCTAAATAGTTATTTGATTGTTGTTTTACGCTGTACTCAAGAATATTTCACTTCTACAACGAACTTTGATTGGATACTTCGCACATACCACGGTCTGGCCATTTGTACGTCCAGAAAGATACTGCAGTTGAAATTGGAAATAGATGTTAACTGAAACACAGTTCGCCTGTAAAATGGCAATACATCAACCAGTATACAAATCAATATGAAGTAATCGGTGATAATAATTATGTTCAGTGACCGTCGTCATTATTTTTCTCCCTAACCCTTTTCCATAAAGCACCATAATTTGTCCATAGGTGTCAAAATACGGAGGAAAATTTACCAAAACCACAAGTAAGGCGTACGTTCTCAATCTACGCGCAAAACCCAGACCAATAAAATGTCCAATAATGACATTCTGCTCCGTTGCTGATTACTTTGTTTATTGACAAAAGTTGTTGTTAGGTGCCCGGCGTTGAAGTCTGGCCGCTGTGATATGGATAAAACAATGGTGAAGCGTTTGACGCTCGACTCCAACCAGCTGATGACCCAGCACATATTGGAAACCAGGCTGAAAACGTTGAAATCACCAATCTGACCGGGCAGGCACAATCACTGCCACTTTTATCCGGCTACCTCTGCATGTCTAGACGTCCAAACTACAAATCAGTGCTTAAGAGGAATGGCAAGTCCTGTTTCCATGGATGTTACGGAATAATAACAAGGATCACGAGTGTAATTACGCTGTATTTTTATGACTTGGTGGAACCCTGAAGATATGAGTTGGTACAATCAATAGTCAGTCCCTGAAGTAGACACAGCCGAACTCTCCAGTATTAAGCAGAAAGATTTAAAGCATATACAAATAATATAGAAGGATTCGTTGAAAACATGGCAACGGTGAATGTCTTAATCAGTAGTTTAGACCAGCTGTAGCAAGGCTTTTGTGGAAGGATCTTGGACTATGATTAATTCCATAGCAACAAATTCATCTTGCTATCAGCGTCTGCAATATAAATTTGACCGATAAGCATTGTAAAATTGTGGTACCCAAAGCAAAACCAAACTTTCACGCAACAGACGCCATTCTCTGCCGATTCACTGCCTGGCATCAACATTTTAAAATCTTGTAATGTTACGTCAACAATAATCACCAACAATGGGCAGTGGTTTTACATTAAGGGGTAATCAGTAAGGAAAGAAAAGAGATGACATTCAGCAATGACGCCGAGGAAACATGAATAATCGGAATCAGGCTCAGATTTAAGTCCGTTTAGAGCTTTCGAACAGCAATGGAATATTCCAGATAAAACGTTTTCTTCGGACCTTGTTCACATTCATTCTACCAAGAATCTTTCAGGCACGTTTGATGAAAGTGTGATATTTACATACAAAGGGTATTAAGTATCCGAGTGGTAATCCATTTTAACACGATCATACAACACAGGAGGTCTCAGAGTGGCCTTCAGGAAATTCTCACTAATATCTGTTTACCAAAGGCAGATATGTTCCAAAGCGTTCAGTGACACCAAAAACTGTGTAAAAATGCAAAAACTTATCTAGGTGGACAACATATATGCATAGCAATAATAGTAATTGTCTTCAACGCTTCCAAAGGATGTGCTCAGTCGGTTAGCTCGCTAACGCAGCCCAATGACCCAGAAGCCTCCCACCAGTGCGATCGCTGTGAGTTCAACTCTAGCTCATGCTATCCTCCTCTCCGACCATAGGGAAGGTCTGTCAGCAACCTGCGGATGGTCGTGGGTTTGCCTAGGGCTCTGTCCGGTTTCCTCCCACCATAATGCTGGCCTCCGTCGTATAATTGAAATATTCTTGAGAACGGGGTAAAACAACAATCAAATAAATAAATCACAAAGATGTGATTAAATCTAGTCCTGAGGTGTAGCCCCATAAATTGGTGTACTACTCGTTGTGGAATACACCCTGGAGGCTATGCTTCACTATATAGACTGTGAGTGGATTCAGGCAGCTTCAACAGAATATGAGGGTATATCAAAATGATCTGTTTTACGGTGTAAGAGCTGACTCTGACTTATGATGATCCTTTTTGATGATTAATAATCCACTGGCAAGGGAGACAATCGCAGCAAGGTTTTATCCCATGATGCTTTCGTAAAGGGAGCCACTGATTCCTGTTACGAAAAAAGAGGGAAGGAGTCTTTGTGTGAGAAGCAAACAGCTTCTTTCAGGAAGAAGATGGTTGCCATTGTTTAGCATAAAAGTGGCTTTTGTATGGAGCTGCACACATGGTATTCTACAAAGGAAAGCTTCCCGACAAAGAGAAGCAGACAAGTGTAACTATATTGATTAGTGGTATAAATTCGTCTGCATGACCAAGAAATAATATTGCTAGATCTCATATGGGTCATCGAAACCTACATCTGTTTAAACCCATCCTCACGATTTCGGTAGAAATCAGGTGTGATTTCCAAACTTGAATTTCCAGCAGTAACTGGATGGAGAAAGTCGTGGACGTGGATATATATAGCCAGCATTTTTACAGGTCATCCGGTTTGATTTCCTTCACCAATGAAACGAAAATAGATCCAAAGTGAAGTTGAGTATCGTATGTGTCACTGTACGAACAAAATTGTAAGTTTACAGCACTAGTGGCTGGCAACCAGAATATTTAGCAGCTAGAAATGCATACATTGATATATACATATCTATACATGTATATTGTCACTTTACAGCATTGTGGCCTTTTCGTGTCACGAAAATTTGTGTACAGTGACAGTTCTTAATTTGTGTCCTGAAGAAACCATCATTCTTTGCAATAATGAAAAAAACCCACTGATTTACACTCGAGAATAGTGTTTTTGATTTTATATACGTACATTTCTTGCACAAATGTTACACGTACACTTACATTCCATCCTTGCACAAAAAGCCACATTGCCGCATACTTATAATACAGATCAATGAACATATACTCCTCTGCTTTAACTATACCACTGTAAGCTTACAGGTATGCTAATCTGAAATTGCAACCAAATGACAGACCAAATGTAACTGTACGTCTAGTTTGTTTTGGTTGGTAGCCTCATTACTCTCGGAGCCCCCGTGGTTCAGTCGGTTAGCGCGCTTTCACAGCACAGTGACCCAGAAGCCTCCCACCAGTGCGGTCGCTCTGAGTTCAAGTCCAGTTCATGCTGGCTTCCTCTCCGGCCATACGTGGGAAGGTCTGCCAGCAACCTGCGGATGGTCGTGGGTTTCCGCCGGGATCTGCTCGGTTTCCTCCCACCATAATGCTGGCCGGAGTCGTATGAGTGAAATATTCTTGAGTACGGCGTAAAACACCAATTAAATAAATAAAATAAATAAATCATTACCCTCGTATACTTGTATTAAGCATCATGAAACGTCTCAAATATTCAGAACATACAGGAACTTTGAAATAATGTTACTAAAGAACGATAACTGGAAAATATCCTTCAATCTATGCACAAAATATAAATGTGGTCGAGAAGCGCTGGTCCAAATGGAATTATTTAGTATCAAAGACTTGAGGCACTTCTTCTATTAGTAAGAGAGTTTCGAGTTCGAAATCTTTTATCGCTAAAGGTAAGAAAATGCTACTTTACCACCTGAGAAAAATGTTAGACAACTATTTCTGATTACATTTGCTATAACATGAGTGTATAACAAGTTGTCACAAAAAGTTATTTAGACTTGAACGAACTATGGTGAAAATTGAGGAACTGAAGGTTACTGAAGAAAAGAAACGTCATTTGTACCTCCTGAACACGGTGAGATTGGTGATCAGTAAAATAAAATCAACAAACGCTGCGCGACACTTTTGACAAGTCACATGATACAGTAGGACTCTTTTTACCTTTAGCGATAAAAAAGTTCGAACTCGAAACTTCCGTATTGGACTATGATGCACATGTGTGGCGCGTATTCAACGAAAAACAATACCAATTTACTCACTGATATTCGGATCAGTGCTGCACAAAACTGGTGGTACTTCGCCAGTATGTTGACACAGATTGTTTTGCCGCAGATAAACAGAAGTTATGTGCTTAAAAAAGGTATTCTGAGCCACACAATTAAACATTCCCTTTTTGAAAGCACCACAAATTCTAGCATCGGTTTGATATACATGCAAAGCACAATGGAATGTGTTTTAAGTGAAGCTATACTACGAATATCACATAGATAATCAGTGCAGAGGGATCAATGTGCTTAATTTATTTATTTGATTAGCGATTTACGTCGTACTCAAGAATATTTCAGTTATACGAGTTTCACTTATATATGGTGGCAGGAAACTGGGCAGAGCAGGTTGCTGGCAGATCTTTTGGATATACCACATCAGAGACAATGGTCATTCAGTAGCATTCGGCGAAATGAGCTTTTAAGATGACTGCAAAAAACGGCATTGTAAAATGTGTTTGTTTATAGACCGAAGTTTATATCACTAGCTGGCAAGGATGCTACATCACCTTTTGTCTCCCTGGTGACTTGGTTTTGGAATGTGGAACATTATTTCACCCATTTGTTTGATTATGGGTGTCTTGAGACGAACTAAGGAAAACATTCACAATTTTTTGGCTAAATCGCGTCTGGGATTTATGCTATAGGGAGAGAGGTGAAGGCAGAACTGAAAGTGGCAAAACGTCACAACTGACTGTTCATCAACGCTAATTCGTCTGCCAGTGATACACACTGCACACTTGGGAGTTACGCAACTATATTGATTTGGGGGAACTACTTATAACGCTATCCTGAAGCTATCGGTTTATGCGGAGCATTGGTGAATGAACTCAAAACGATTGTCGAGGGCATCAAAAAGCTGTGTGGGCGAGATGTAATGGGCTACGTCCACCACCTTCCGCCATTACTGTTGGAGTAGCAAGATTAGCGATCAAGTCTTATTTCTGAAAAAATTACGAGGATGCGTTCAAGGCGAGATGGTCTGAATGGCCCAACCAGGTTACTTTCTATTTGGAAGCAGCCTGACTGCTGGGCCTTCCAGGCGAATTCATACCTCCCATCAGTCAATGTAATCGATATTTTACTCTATGATTTCATTTCGACTCGTGGTTCTATATCTGCGGGCCCTGCATTGCCCATGTGGTGACAGGATAACGGGTTTCCCCGCTTGTTTGCCTCCGTCTGCCAGGAAGGTTTCTGTTGATGAATACCGTGTGTAGAGCTCCATATAAAAGTAATTATGATGCGAAAGGGACATTCGTCTTCTTCGTAATAACTTCGTTATTTGATTCTAATTCAAACTGATCAAAACTCTAAGGTCCTGTTTCTGCATATGATTGAAATCATCTCGTGAAAGCACTGAACGTCTGAAGAAATAATAACCTGTGGAAACAATTTTGAATCTCTGATTGTCTGAGATTGAACAGTTAGTTATTAATGATAGAAGTTACGTAAATAAGTATAAGATAAAATAAAACGTATACAGCTGATCAGGATGAAATCTCTCTGGCTTTCTGTGTTAATAACGTTTATCTTTCAATCAATTAATCAGTTTTTATATAAATAAAGTAACATATTAACAGTGTTTGAACCTGATAAGCTACTAAGTACATTAAAATGGGAACAGCTGGGAAAGGTCCGGTTCACAGCGCTTACTTTGTTCACTTGACGTCATGCATTCCTCATAAATTTATGGCGTATATTGAATAAATTTCCCCCAACGCCCCCTTGTTTCCTACATTTCAAATGTACTGCAAAATATGATATGGAACAGTGAGACGGAATCCACGTGACCTGTCCCAGATCGGGATTGAACCCGCACCTCGTGTCTCGTGTGCGTCTGAACCATCCACTCACGACCGGCTGAAATGTGTTATTAGATTATATTAACGATTTATTTTTTGAACATGTGTATGGATAGGCTGAACTGAAAACGACAGTGGCTACAGTAACGCTGAATCCTTACTCTTAAAAAAGTCCTCACATTTGCTGATTTTAGAAGTATACAACCATAATTCTAAGCACACCCGAATCAATGTCTTCAGCCAACTTTGTCATCTTCAAAATCTTTCAGAATAAGGGAGGTTTATCATGCCAGCGTCCCCCGATGCGTTTGGGTCGGTTTGTGATACTAAAACTGACAGAAAAGGCACGTGCCTAAGAATATTCCAGCGGGGAAAACTGTTAGAGATGAAATATGCATACAGCTATTCAAAGGAAATTTTTCAAAGAAACAACCCGAGTTGTTTAAACTTATTTATCGAGCATGACATTTTTTTTACCAAGCTTGTACGTCTGTTTGTGCCTTGCAGTAGCTTTAGTTCCTTCTGCTCGCTGCCGTAGTTAAGGGTCAACCACATTGAAGTGAATGATAAAATTCACCGGAATAGTTGCGCCAGCGGTGAGGTTTGCTAAAATCACTTTCAAATAGAAAGATGTTAAGGATCTGATAATTCTGGCCATTCTTGCCAGTTTATAAAACATTTCTTTGTATAAATATGTCGTCCATGTATGTTAGTAGACATGTAGGTCTTAGGATACCATTGCCCATTAGCCTATGAGCTGGGACGACCAGGAATAGTTCTAATGACAAAGTAAAAGCCCTCACCTTATTTGCCACTAGTACGGTCGCTGTGAGATCAAGTCCAGCTCATGCTGGCTTCCTCTCCGGCGGTACGAGTGATGGTCGTGGGTTTCCCCCGGGCTTTGCCCGATTTCCTCCCATCATAATGCTAATCGTATAAGTGAAATATTCTTGAGCACAGCGTAAAACGCCAATCAAATAAAGTAAATACTTAACCTCGGAGTAGACATATCATGATATGTTGTTTACAACTAACAGTATACATTTATCTTTGTATGCTTTAGCTTGCAGACATTGACGTGGAAGTAGTATTATTAACGGGTAGGTTATAGCTAACTACTCCATACCAATGCGGTCGCCCTGAGTTCAAGTCCAGCTGTGCTGGCTTCCTCTCCGGTCGTACACGGGAATGTCTGATAGCAGCGTGTGGATGGTCTGGGGTTTCCCCAGGGCTCTGCCCAGTTTAATCCCACCACAATGTTGGCCGCCGAAGTATAAGTAAAATATTCTTGTGTATGGCGTAAAACACCAATCAAAAAAATAAATTAATAAACAAATGGCTTAAGGTATAGATGTTGTAAGGGTCGTTGTAACTGAAAACGCTCGAGTATGATTTAATATTGAAGCTATGTCATAGCCTTGGGGTTTGCAACAGGATGACACTAATGACATAAATACAAAACAAAACATATAATCAAAATTTTGCAGTTGTTGTCGGCGCTATGTAGTATTCTATGAACCATGCCGAAGTCAAACAACAGCGAACATCCATCCTGTGGCTGAAAGTACACACATATGTGAGACCACTCTGACTTTTGGTCATAGATCTATCACTTCTGTACAAACACGCGCATTTTGATGTCAACCCTTAAGTGAATATCTTTCATGATCTTGATTATCCTTCGATCTAGTCGGATGTCTGAAATGAATGTAAAATAACAACGCAATAAACTGTGAACAACTTCATATTTTTCGGCTGCATCTGGTTATTTAGGTATTGCGGTAACTTGCACCGACAATAGTGCAAGCTGCTATAATATGGTTTACTCTTTATGATGTTAACTCTAAAATACAGGAAATATAAAGCAAAGATACTGATCGAAAGTTTTCAAAGGTGTGACAACATTCAAATGTTTTGACGAAGAGCATTATAGCAATGCTGACAAAACCATGGTCCATTAAGAATCACCAGGTATGAGTTAAATGCGCTGCCCTGTGGCTACTGGAGGCAGTAGTGGCCACTGACATGTCATTCCGTAAGCCACTGGAGGACTCCAGTGAGACGGGCAGCCCGAGTCTGACGTCCATGGAGTCGGTGGCGTGTATTGTAGCTTCTTTATGTGCGCTGCTAAATGATCACTTGAAAACTTGACAGAAAATAATATGCTGCGAGAGTCGAAATAGGGTGAATACGGGGTCAAAAGTCACTGTTTTTTCTATATATTTTGATGCCAAAAGTGTACTTCTTGAAGGCTATCACATGGTGGCAAGTGTAATGTAAGATGCTGCACTTTAGTACTTTTAAGTTATGTTTTGACTTCCGGTTGTCACTGAATCTGCCAGGGGTGACAGTCAGACCGACAAATGGAACACATCGCAGGAGGCAGATTTAAAACGAGGCAGTTTTTCAGGCAGACAAAAATGAGGTAGAGAGAAAAAGTTTTATTTGTGCAATTACCGAGCATTTTGACGTCAATTTGTATTTCCAGACACTATCTTTTAACATGTTTAAAGGGAAACCAAAAAACAACAAGAACAACAACAAGCGATTGCAAATTCGATTTTCTGCTCCGAGTTAGAAAAAAGGCACAATGGGCTTAGACGTTTGGAGTCTGATTACAACTTTAGGCAATGTGGATTATCTCAGGGTTTCCAAAATACAGATTAACGACAGGTATAAATTAATGTGAAGGAAAAAAGTAAAAAAACAGCATAAACTGTATTCCTAACTGGTGTCCAATGGAGACGGGTCTACCGGCTGTGCTCGAAAACCTGAGGTCTCTGATATTACAAAGGCACTGTATTATGAAATGGAATTTAAAATGGAAAACGTTATCCAGATCGACAAGAAAAATGCATACCAGTAATTAGCTACGGCGCTGCGCAAAGAATTTGATCAAATTGAGGAATGAAGTATATCCCATCGGGTGTTGTATTGTTCGTTATACATTTCACCATGAAGGCTATAGTTAACTCTATAGATTGACAGGTACACAAATGGT
The DNA here is from genome assembly GCA_016165875.1 of Acanthopleura granulata. Taxonomy (NCBI): domain Eukaryota; kingdom Metazoa; phylum Mollusca; class Polyplacophora; order Chitonida; family Chitonidae; genus Acanthopleura; species Acanthopleura granulata. Next base: position 13,577,448 of record JABBOT010000005.1, on the reverse strand, counting down.
AATTACATGTACTTGTGAGCTAGGCAGGTAAAGCTATATTCCCACACTCCATGGAAGAAGAGGAAAGACGTGTAATATAACATCGATTTCAGATCATCCCAAAAAGTGTTGCGACTTATTTGATTTTTCAACACATTCTGGTCGCTTATTCATTAAACCGACTTATAAAACAGAAACTGATGTCAAGTAAGTCTGCTATTTCTACTGCTCAACTGGACTCAACTTAAACTGTTGGGGGGGGGGGGGATTTCAGTTGTACTCTTCCTTTATAAACTGTTCATATGAAATTTGCCCTAACTGTAACATCGATGGACTGAATCAATTACGCATGTTTAAAGGCCATTGTGTTTTAGACTCTTTACATAAGAAAACAAACAGCAGGCCTTCCAGATAGGATAGTTTTCAAAGAAATACAGTGTGAACAGTGAATGCATTATGGGTCAGTCTTGATAAAGTGGTCACTTTGAAGTATTTCACTTTTACCCTTAAAGAGAATGTTGCGTTATTCAACTGGCTGAGCTAATTTCGTTTCATCAGTTCTCCTTAGATTGGAGTGAAGCTTTTAATTCGGACACATCACAGCACAGCAGACATTTGTACCGGTGAGTTGGAATTAGAGGCTGAGGACTAGATATCACCTGCACGCGATTTCTCGATCTTCCCTAAAGGTAAACATATTAACCTTTTTTGTAATATTCAGGGAACCTTTGTACATCCGTGCATCTTTCCATGCACTTTGACCACGTTTGACAAGCTTTTGCACAGTACATTGTGGCTCGTTATGTTTTTGGTCCACGCTTCTCCGTCAAAGAATTCCATGAAATAGACAGAAAAAATAATGGATAGAGCTGGCCTATTGGTAACAGTCGTCCAGAAGAGAAGATGCTTAAAACTTAAATTATATGGTATTTTTGTGCTATGAAAGAAAAACTGCAGACACACTCTACTCAATGTTATTAAGAGCAGTTTTATTACTGAAGTTTTTAACATTCATCCAGTTTATTATGAAATCAAAATCTTGCGACAATAATACACATATAGACATTATTTCCGTAAGTGTTGATAGATACACGCATGTGTATGTTTGACATCCGTGGAAAGTTTTGATTACTTCTCCTCCCGTTCAAATTATATGAATAGATTTTGATGCTAATTGTATTACGGAAGCTGGTACATGTAGTTTGGGATTTGGTATTGTTTTACCGGTATACAGCCTGAGCTGTCATCTGGATGCTTCGCCCGGTAGGCGATTGCCGCATTCACACATGTTTGTTCAGGGAGCATGTGAATTTGAAATTGGAAAAGGATGTTAACGGAAACACATTTCGGCCGTAAAATGGCAATATATCAACTAGTATATAAATCGAAATGAAGTAATCGGTGATAATAGTTATATTCATTGACAGCCGTCATTATTTTTCTCCCTTCTCCTTTTGCAAATAACACCATAATTTGTCCATAGGTGTCAAAGAACCGAGGGAAATTTACAATCTACGGGCAAACCCAGACCAGTAAAATGTCCAGTAATGACATTCTACACAGCGGCTAATGACTTTTTTGTTTATTAACAATAGTCATTGTTAGATCCCGGCGTTGAAGTCTGGATGATGTGATATGGGTAAAAAAACTGGGGTACCTTTGAAAGTAGACTCCAACCAGCTGATCACTCAGTACTTATTGGGACCCAGGCTGAAGGCTGATTAAGCCTGAGTCGACATTCAATTCACCATTCTGACCTGGCAGGCCCAATCACGGCAACATTTATCCCGATAACACTACATGTCTAGACGCCCAAAGTACACATTGGTAGTTAAGGGGAACGGCAGGGCGATCTCTAACTCCCGTTTTATGGTTGTGGAAGGGTACCACTATCGAATCGAAGGACGACAGTCCTGTAAGTGACAAACAGCAGTGTGCACGGCACGCCGAGATGGTTTAAAACCAATTCCAGGGCAATGTGCAACTTCCCAGGGCGGACGGGTTGACAATAGCGTCCGTGATGCCGAGCTGGCGATGAATGTTTTCACTCCTCGAAAATATGCATAAAGTCACTTTCAGGTTAAACTGTGATGAAAGGCTCCAAAAAACGTCTCAGAAAAATAGCAAGTGGCGAAATACAAGTTCACAAAGTTTTACGTACAGACAAATGGGGTACAGTCACGTGTATCGAATGGCATGAAAACCTATATCCCCAAATCCCCAAAATCCTTCTAAGTGACTGCTGTCCAGTGGATTTGAATAAGACTGCCAGCTTAACGACTTCGTCGCTCATATTTATACACTGACGTAAAGAAAATTCTAGATAGTTTGATTGTAAACATGTTTACAAAATGAGCACATCTTTCCAGAATGTACGCTCTGTGTACAATGTCACGAAACTCATCAACACAGAAGCCTCGAGAGCACGTGATTGAATTTCAGTGCGGGCTATAACGTACACAGTAGGAAAAATGTCGGTCAGACAATGACCCGGTTAGCGCAAAAACAAAATAAAAGAAAAATTAAACATTATTTTAAAGACGGGGTTCGGATTAGTTGTCATTTAGATAGATAGATACAATAATTAGGCGTGTAATTACATTTTATTGTTTTATATTGCTTTCCAGTAGTTAGAAGGGTTAAAGTCATATGAAAACCATATTGCAGGATTCATTGAAAATCTGATAATTTTCAGTGAATGGCTTAATCGCTAATTTATTGAGGTTGTGGCAAAGTTTGTTGCGGGAGGAACATCTTGGACCAATTATCAAAATCAAAGCAATCACCCTGTCCTATTACATGGTGTTTTGAACAGTAATAAACGGCAATGTGCTTAGAATGAACAATGCAAGATTGTTAGTGTTTCATTCAACACTACACAACATTGTCACACCGCGCGTTTCTCTGCTTAGACTTCAAACCTTATATAATTTTCCGATGTTACGTCAACGACAACACCGACCAGTGAGCAATGGCTTTCCTTTCCTCAAACGCCAAGCGTAATCAATGAGAGAAACAATGTTGGCGAGATGTAAAACTCTCTTCAGAAACATTCAGAAAATGACCCAGAGGACATATCAACAGCCAAATATGGTCGTGTGGATTTTCAGGATAACAATCGACTTTTCCAGAGAGACGGTGTAGGAGATTTATTCTCAAACACCTGAAGATAATCTAACTGTGTAATTAAGGTCCAATATTGGTGCCATTATCATGTCTAATTTACTCGGCGCCTGGATGGATCTGGCTGACGTTGGCTGTTGGTAAGCTAGGAATCTGTCTCCCGGTTCACGCGGTTGTCCACGGGTATGTTAGTCAATCAGATGACATACCTGTGGAGTAAAGAACACACTGACTTGCATCGTCTTGTCATACGGTTACCTAGATCTATGGATCCCAGATCAGGTTTATTAACGATCCATTTTATTCTTATATCCTCCCACCCGCTGTAAAGAGGGAATGAGGTATTCACGGTACATAGCTTACAATCTGCTGACTTCGTCACCAAAAAGCATTATCTGGCGATCTTTGAGACCCAGTCAACATAGCGGTTTTCATAGCGAGATATATATCCTATTTCATGTCTCGTCTTACAGTTGTCTTTGTTCTCCATACGATATAGTCGTTATTTAAGACACAATATCAATGTTGATAATTTTGTCAACGTTGTTAAAGATGGAAAATAAGAACGATAAGATAAAATACAAATAGTGGTCTCTGTAAAAGAATACTACAGATGCTGGATGAAAGTTAAAATCTAAAGTCATGGATATCACTAATGAGATAAATGGTAACTTTTTAGAAAGAAGTTCTATAAGTCTTCACAATTTTCGGTTGTATCATGCGACGATCACGTGAAGTGTGGACTGACAAGTGTGTGCTCAGGTATGACACCGAAGGCCAAAGGAACATGGCCTGTTCGGCCTTAGGATCTATGTTCAGTACAGCCCTTTCTTTCATTAGGGTAGTCGATGTCGATTATTCGTGATCACAGTTAGCAATTGCACTCCACTGCCCCAACATCTGACTTCGAGTGTTTGCCGAGTGAACTTCAGAATAATCATTTAGATAAATATTATCTGTCAGATATGGACATAACATAATTTATGGGGAGCGTTGCGGATCAAACTCTTCTCGTCTGCTCAATTTTCCAGCGAATCCTTTGTCTGAACACAAAATTGATATTAAGAGATGTTCATTTCGTATCAAGGGAAATTTAAGCGTCAAATTCGACGTCATTGGTTTATAGAAGGGCGTTCCAAATCGATAATCTCAAATGCCATTTCTACAAGAACCTATAAAACCAGTTGCTGAAGGAATATATAGGACATAATATATGTTAATAATAAACGTATATCTTCGGACAAAGATTATTGGCAAAGAGAAAGAAAGATATATAGAAATCAGTTGCAACGAATCCTCGGAGGAGGGAAGAGGACTGCAGTATTTATTTATTTATCTGATTGGTATTTTACGCCGTACTCGAGAATATTTCACTCACGACGAAGGTCAGCATGACGTTGAGAGAAAAGTGGGCAGAGTCCGGCGGAAACCCACGACCAACCGAAGGTTGCAGGCAGACTTGAACTCACAGCGACCGCATTCGTGAGAGGCAAATGGGTCATTACGTCACGCTGGTGCGCTTAACCTCCTCGGCTACGGAGGCCCCTCAGGGTTCTAGTAATTGTAACGATGTGGAGAATTGTTGTGCAATGGTAGTTACTCGTTTATAATAAACGTCAAGATCGACGACAGAAATCATGCAAATGTGAAAGAATACAGGGAATTTCTCCTCTCAGAGATATCGATTGAAGAAAACGGATAATGTCGGAAGATCTCTGTATAAGTTCTCCCCTGAACAAACTTGTCCACATTTCCGTGAGCCGGGTAGATATGGGGACAGGCCCCTTGGGAACAACTCTCGTTTGAAAGGAGTTTGGTCCACTTACCTCAGGTATAATTAATCACATTTGAAACGTCTCATATGAGCTTCATTATTATGCTTACATGCAATAAAGGCTCTTCGCTCCTTTTTTATACAGAGTGTTGCAATCAGATTTTTTCGGAAGAAAATGAACGGGATTTTTGTTTCATCTGTTTTTAAGTCCGTATTTCTGCCTCAGTCTGTTAGCTCTTCTGTATTACATAGGACAATAAAACCGATGGCCATTGGGCTCCTAAAGATCAAGAACACCATTTACTGAAAGCAAGGAACCATTCCGCCACCGATAATACTAAGCCAATGCACCCGGGATTACGAAGATTAGACATTAAAAAGCCCAGAGCCTTCATTCAGAGCAATTTCCCATTTCCACGAGAAATTACTAGTGTTAAATGTCAGTTTGTGCCCTTTAGGATGACACTGTATGCCGAGTGTCATTTCAAGGGAGGGAGATTTATCGCCCTGAACTCGAAAGTGGGATAGATCTGATTTACGCAAACCTGGCCCCGTCATTCATAGCTTTTAACTGTAATTGTTTTTTGGTAAAATTCAAAAAAGGAAGTGAACTGATCACCTAGTTGGTAATCAAATCTGGACATGCGATCTTGTAACAGCAGATATGACGTGTATAGGAATACTCGACACTGGTGGTTTAAGGTGCTACTTTTCAAATCTTCCACTTAAAACAGTTGACATCGAATTTGCGCTTTATAAACCGTTACATCCATGAAATTAACTGATTACACATATTTAATGGCAAGTAAAACATTAATTTTTTGTAAATAAGAGACCTTTGAGAAAACCCATCACATACCATTCCGGACAGGTCATTCGCATGACTCCAGAAAATCATTTAGATTCTGTAAAAGCATCAGCGGTGAAGAGTAAATGCATTAATGTTTGTTCTTGTTCATTTAGTCTTTTTGAAGTCATATTCATCAAAGCTTTTTAGTTCTACTGTTAAATAGATTGTTGCTTACGCATCTGGTCGAAATACTTTCATTCCATCCTTTCTCGTTAAATCAGAGTGGAGCTTTTAGGCCCGGGCATACCAGAGTGGACATTTATACACGTGTATTGAGAATTAGGGACTGATGACCGCACATACTTCCTTTCTCACGATTTCCCAATTTTACAGGAAGCAGAGGTCGTGATGCGCGTTCATGTTGCAGATACCATTAGTAAATTTCAAGGTTTTCTGAACAGTACGTTGTGAAGCAGTAACAATCGTGGAGAAGAACATTTTTTATATCAGGGCAGATACAATTTTCCCCCACACAAACAACTATCAGAAGACAAGATTAATGCAACAGTATTGATATGTGAAAAAAGTACACAAAAGATACTACGAAAGTGTCGAGAACAAAGGGTGTTCACTGGAAGCAGTCATTACTATTCTGCCAACCTCTCTTCCATGTAAACCATAGTTTGGTCATAGGTGTCCAAGAACAGGGAAATTTACCAGTGGAAGGACAGCGTAAGGTCTGCAACCTGCTAGGAAAATTCCAATGAGTAAAATCGTTCTCTAAAAAAAAAAAAAACGTTCTATCCAGTGGTTGATTATATTGTTTATTATACGAAAGTCATGGTTGGGTGTCGGACGTTCAAGTCTGGCCACTGCGTTTAAGGTAACAAGTAGTACCATGTGTGATGTTGGACTCCATTATGCTGATAACCTTGTACATATTGGAACCCAGGCGGAAACCTGATTAAGCCTCAGTCAATGTTAAATTCACCAATCTGACCTGGCAGCCAGAATTACGGCCACATTATCCGGCTAACTCTCCTTGTCTAGACGCCCAAAATTACAGATCGGTGTTTTAAGAGGAACGGCAGATCGATCTCAAACGAGCGTTTATTTGGTTATTATTGATTCGGATAATAACGATAATGAGTCATGTAATTACACTCTACTGTTACAACGTTTAACGGCCGTGACGTCTAGACATCCTTTTTTTTATATCCGCTTGCATAAATATTGACAGCAAGAAGTAAATCAGTCATACCAGAATTTCTTTCCTTAGCGTTCAACATAGACAATGTTCTGGTCACTTCGACGGTCGTCATTCCGTGACTGAGTGTAGCTTTGATATCGATAGGTAACAGTATAAATATGTCCTTCTTGAAACTGTGTTCCTTCAATGCTTTCAACTGTAAAAACCTCACGTTGTGAAAATGCGTAACAAGAAGCTTTTGAAATAGTGAAAAAAATATAAGGGTTTTATCTCAAGGGAACATAGTGAAATCGTGTGTACGGATAATCGTCAGATGAGCTTCGACTCGTTTCGTTCCACCATAATACTGATTGCCGTTGTATGAGTGAAGTATTCTTTGAGTACAGCGTAAAACACCAATCAGATAATAAATATAACCTTCGTACCCTCGTTCCATCACACCTATACAAAATATCTACTCTTATGCACCTGGGCTAAAAGCTCCATATCAAACCTAACGAGATGTGATGAAATGAAATTAGTTTGACAAGGTGCCTAACGCAACATTCTCTTTAAGGTTAGAACTGAAAAAAAAAACTTTGCGGACATTACCTTCAAAGAAAGCAATTTAGCAAGAGCGACCCGTGATGGATTCACTCTTCACAGTCCAGGTTTGCTAAACAAAACAAACTGTCCGGTAAATATCCTCTCTGGATTTGCGTGCCATAGGTTTTCTTAACGACCTCCTATTTGTATAACGTTTAAAACTCACTTGGCGTCACATATGTACACTCAATCGATGTTAAGGTCTAAACAAGGTTGATAGCAGCCGTTGTCTAAGAGAAGAGTTGCAAAGCCAGTGCCTGTAACCGGCGTTCAGTTTCCCCAGATTCGTTATCCATTGCTACAAGAAAGTCTTTCCTTTCTACACCGGAGTACAATTTATGAATTAAATAAATACAAGAGATGGCGGTACAATGTTCGGAAGACAGTTCTCCAGGATTGGGGATGTATCTGGTATCGGAATCCCACCAGACTCCTGGCCAGAAACCTTATCCAGGCTTAGTAAGTTTTTCCGGAGATTAGATTTTGTTAATTTTTCGGGCGCAAGGCGATTAACCAAGAAAGGTTCATCCTTGGACTGATGGTAGTCAAAGTGGTACAAACTCAAACTTAACACTATTATAAATGACCTAATTCTAATGCTACCCGAGATCTGTCAGGAATCTAGCTGTCAATAAAATGGAGACTAAGTCTTTTAGGAAAGCGGTGTATTAAAGTCGACTGCCAACTGTTCCGAGGAATTAGGCAATTCCTATTCAAGAGGGCTGTCTCTAGTGTCTATTCTCTGTAATTCCCAGTTCCACACACCTGCCATTGGTGGAGCTATGGTATTCAGAGGCTAGGATTGCTAGCGGTTTCCCCGGGCTCTGCCCGCTTTCCTCCCACTATAATGCTGAAATGTTCTTGAGGACGTCCTAAAACATCAATCAAATAAATAAATTAATAAATAAATAAATACTACCGCTGTCAGCGTTATATATCAATGAAGTAAACAAGTAACCCATAGAGATCTAAGGAATGTTTAAATATCAAATTATGGCTGACTTTATTAGCTGCATTATTTGGTTTAATATCTTTAGAGCAAGAATGATCGTTTGATTTCCTGTAAACGACGCCCTTGGTTTACGAACATTGACCATTACTTTATTGCTGTGGATAATGCGACCGGATAATAGATTGAGGTACGAATTTGGACTGACATAAAAAACAAGAAAAATAATATTCTGCAGATGAAATCTGCTTCTAGGAGTCTTCATAAAAAGGGACAAAGCCTTTATTCCGGCGAGTAAGCGTAATAACCCGAATGAGACTCGTATGAAACGCTCCAAATGTGATTCAATACCCCAGTGGTATGAAGTGATCCAAGCTCCTACCGGAAAAGTTTCCTTTCCATGATGCCTGTCCTTAAATCTATCCAAGATCCAGTAATACTGACAGGTTTGTTCTGTGGAGATCTTATACTGAAGCTTTTCCCAAACATTGTCCATTTCTTTTCAACCTATGCCATGTGGAAGTGCATGAAAACTTGTGTCATCCACGCGACTTCTCCTCACGTCTGTGATGTATGTACACTTCGAACGTTCCTTCTCACTGCTGTGTCTAAACCACCAACCCCTCTTATCTTACCTGAGGATTCGTAAACTCACTATCACTTTAACATTTGTGTGTTTCCCTCCATCTACAGTCGTCGCCTGAAGACAGACTTATCTTTATAAGACATAAATATTGCAATCCCTGAAACAGCAAAGAACTTATGTTTATGACATGAGATCAAGTGAGAGACATTATCCATACATTTTTATATGACAGACTTGGTGTCTTGGAATGGCAATGAAAAGTAATGGGTTCTGCTGTAATCGTTCGAGTGTTACGCCAAAATAATATACAAATACATGGCGGTACGAAGTGATAACAGCTATTAAGCGCTCCCTAACCTGGAGTTTCATAAGTAGCTTGTAAACTTGATATTTTCTTTTTGATGTTTCTACCTCATATTCGATCGCACTGAAATGACCGACCACTGGTCAACTCGCTAAAATGTCAGAAATTCCAGAGGATGACGCTGTAGATGTGACAAAGGAAATATCACTTCGTGTACTTAAAGGTTCACGAGAACAAAAATATCAGTCAACAAAAAATGTTTTCAACGTTGTTGCCAGTGAAATTAGTTTACATTAATTACTTTAAGATAGTAAGATAGTTGTAAATAATCCTGTAGACTTTTTCATATAAAAACCATTCCAGAAACAAACGGCTTTCGGGTAGTTTTCATCCTATGTCCAATTGTCGTCAACCCATTACTTGTCGTTACAGGGCCGTTTCAAACAATCAACGTCTACATAATATGTTTTCACTGTGTGAAGCAGCAAGAGGGGTTTCGTTTATTCCAGTTTTGAACAATTGAAACTCGCCCAGACAGCAGTCAACACAGCAAGTACAGAAAACATTTTTGTGGCATGAATTGTAATGAACGTTATATAGACTGGAATTACACCTCACTCCTGCTTTTCCACAGAGCCCGGAAATAGAGAAGTCTCTGTCAAGGTCGTCTGTAATGCACACTGATTATACTAAAGCTGTCATTTAAAAATGGCACTTGTTGTTGCCTCCTTTGGCGCTCCAACAGGTTAGACACAGTATTTATATATACATACTAAGGACTTCTTATCCTAATATGACTGAAAAAAGTACGACGTACAACCTAAGCATACATACATACATAAATACAAATCTGTCCCAACGTTGCTTCAAACGCATTTACCATGGTATCGTTGTCTTCACTACAAGTTGTCATGGAATTACACCAGGCATAATTTGCGACAGCTTTGTAAAACCGGCCCCTGTTTTGGAAAAGCCTGAGATATTCCACATTGCCTCCAGCTCTAATCAGACTCCAAAGGTCTAAGCCCATTTGTCCTTTTTTTCTGTCTCTCAGGATAAAAGCGAATCTGCAATCGCATGTACTTTTTTGATTGCCTTTAAAACATGGGGGTCTGGAAATAGAAACTGACGTCAAAATGAGCAATAATTGTCCGAGGCAGTATCAATACATTTCTTCCTTCCTAGTTTTTGTCTACTCAAAATCTGATTTTAACTCTGCTTCTTGACGATCCTTAATGGACCGTTATTCTGTCAGCAGTGCTATGATGTTCTTCCTCAAAGCTCTTGACATCCGCAAAACTTCCTATGCAGCATTACGACCCATTATAAACCAAAGAAAAGTAACATGTGATATGTGGGCGGTGCCCGCGCTGTAAACAGTATATTAAAATTGCCTTCACTAAAATCTGAGTAGGCGACAATAAAGAAAAGACAAAAAATAGGGATACAAAAAAGATAACAACAGCCGCCCACAATTAAGCATGGCTATTGACTGATTCAATTATTTTCCTGTAAATAAATAATGATCAGCTCGTCTCTCTTTTCAGTTAAGAAACATGAGGTAAGAATAATTTAATGAGATGATTACGAAACTATACAAGCTATTAATTTGTCGAACCAGGAAGTACATGTATCAGGAAAACTGCACGACTCTTTCATCTTATCTTTGTAATTTGTGACCAGTGGGTAGATTGCTAAAGCGGGAACCAGATCCAAATCATAGATTATGCCCATTATAACTTCATGCTTATGCCACTGTTTTATATAAAGCTGGTGTAAAGGAAACTCTAGTTAAAGTGTTGAAAATTATTCCGAAACATCACATTGGTATCAGTAATGATATTTTTATATAAAAGAAAATTTGAGATACGGGATAAGGATTACGTCACACAGGAAACTATTCTTGTCTGTTTATATCTTGATAAGCCATATATTAGATAAGTTTCCAAATGCAAATGCATGCTTGGATGAACTATGGTATACACGCCCTATGAAAACTCAATGCAATCAATCTGCATACGCAGTGTCCAAGATGTCACTACGCGTAAGTTATGCATGCTATGTAATAGGTCAACTGTGGGTTTAATCATCTTCGTGAATGAGGCTGAAGTTTATTTTCAGTATGCTTATTCATGGCCAGGCCACTTCATAACGGACGGGAGTATCACAAAATACACGAGCATGGAAACATGCAAAGGCGATGGATGTTAACAAAGAATACTTTTTTAAACTGGCACGATTGTCAAGAACCATCAGATCCTTAATAATTTCCTATTTGACATGTTTGGTAAATTTTTCAACGTAACACATGGCTGACTCAGCAATTTTCGTGCATTTTTTCATCGAGTTTTGTGCTGTTGATGTTAAACTGAGTCATTTCGTACAGCATGGCGCCGAGGGATAAAAGCTGCAGCAAAGCACAAAGAGATGCTGTTATGTGGCAAAAAATGTAATCTTAACCAACCGACTTTTTTTAATCGTAGCACAGCTTTCTTTCAACGGCGGCGATGAATATTTCATCTTTAACAGTTTTCCCGCTGGTAAATTCCCAGGCACGTGTCTTTTCTGCCAACTTCAGTGCCACAAACTGCCTTAAACGCCTAGGGGGAAGCTGACATGATTAATCTTCCTTATTCTCCCAGATTTGGATGAAGACATCGAATAGGACGAGCTTTAAATTCTTTCAGTTTTTAAAGAAATTCCAAATTTTTGTTGCTATTGTAAAGTGTATCTCGGCCATTCTCTACACCTGTTCGTGAAAACGCTATAGAGGGAACATATCTTAAGGTATTAATTTCGTAGTAATCCTGGAGTGTTTGGGGAATTCTATTAACTACACCATAGATTTAGGACGCATGACAGACGCCATGTGATCGAAGATAGGCACGAATTCAAATTGCCGAATTCAAATTGGATTTTGACCTACCTGGTACCTTATCAGGTTTAAAACCGTTAATATATTAATCCTTTGATTTAATATATCAATTGATTGATTGATTTACCGATAAACATTATAAACATACCAAGTGAGATTCTTTACTAAGAACTGATTTCTGTCACACAGCTTGATCAGTTGATGCATGTATTAAAAGCAAATGACATCCTTCTCGAAAAGGGATGAATGTATTTCTTTGGCATCAAATGACTCTTGGGCGAAGTTTCTCAAATGATATTCATCATCGGAAACTTTCCTGACAGAGAGAAGCAGGCAAGCGGAGAAAGCCGTCATCCTGTCTGGAAGTGGGTAATACAGGGCCTACAGAAATGGAACCACGACTCGACAACATCAAATCATGCAGTAAAATATTGATTAGATTAACTGGTAGAAGATAGATGTATGAATTTGTCTGAGGGATTCAGCACTATCCCACTACTGTCAAATGGAAAATTATCTCGTCAGGCCATCCAGACCATTTCACCTGAAGCCCATCCTCGTTACTTTGCCAGACAAAAGTCAAAATCGCTAAATTTGAATCTGTAACAGTTAATGGTGGAAGGTCGTGGGCCTAGATGTATAAACTCAATACGAAACACCCACACAGATTTTAGAAACTGTCTGTAATCGGTTCGATTTTATTCACCTATACTCCACATAAACAGATAATCTTATCACAGCTTTTTATTTCCTTCCATAAAATCAACACAGCTGTCTAACGGTTGAGCGTGTAAGCGCTATCTCTGCACAACCGAATAAACGGCTTCTGTCGGTAATCCACTATAGCCTTTCACATGTGAGGTCGTAGGATCGAATCCCATCTCGGCTGGTTCGGCCGTGGTGTTAAGTCTCGAGGGTAAGCCGTTGTGGTCATTCTAGAACTCCACTACACTTGAGTACTTATCACCATTATAAAAGTGTATAATTCTAGAGTATGGTTTCGTGCTTGAATAAACAGCTGCCATTAGAACAAGGAAAGGAACAAATATATTTGTTACACTTTTACAGAATTTAGGTAAGGCAATGGGAAATTTTGGATTTTGAACGTCTCTTATTTTTCATAACCATCTTTTATGATTAGTAAATAACTGGCAGAAAAGATTTGTTGCTTTTGAAAACCAAAATCCATTGTTCATTTATTTATTGTAAAAAACACCTTTCAATTATTGTAAAAACACCTTTCAATTATCTACCACCGGACTATGTAGAAAACATAAGGAATGATTTAGCAGCCAATTTCGCCTACAGACTATTTTGTAAAATCCCATATTCTCGTTTCTAAAGAATGTTAGCTGAGAAGCTTTTTGCATATTCTCGATCAGATTATTTTAGATTAAAATGGAAAAGCGCCTTTAAACATTTATATGAATACCATATTCTTTATCAGTTCCAAACGGCTGTACAAAAACTATGTCACAAACAAGAATGAGGGATCACGAGGTGCAAATGCAATATTAAATCGTCACCTGCAATATTCAATTATTGCTTGACAAAAAGGAAGGAAATATAAAAAGTGAGCCCGCCTTTATCGTCGACCGACAAAAAGACGCTAATAACGCCATACCATAATTTTATTTGGACAATTTATTGGACTTCTGATTCCCAATAACGGTGTTCAGCAAAAAACAAAGTTTTGCAATCACAAGTACAGATTAATAGAGATTTCAGTCCCGTAGTTATTACGACCAGCTTAATCCATTGTTTAAATGACCTTCAAAACGACTGACCAGGAATCTGGAATGTGTGAGATCAACGTCTTGTCATGCTGTTAACCACACGCTCAGATGAGAAATGTGCACGGCAAATCAGGCAAAGATCGTCGAGTGCTAAGAGACTCAGACTTTTGTAGTGAGCAGACAGTTACCTGTTTCGATGTAGGCCTACTTTACCTGTTTATTTCGGCGAACGATAATTACAGAGTGTCTCCGATGTGCTCAATCTAAACCTTCAATGCAGAATTGACGACAAGCAAAAAAATAAATAAATAAGTTTTATTTGCATGACCAAAGGTATAGTCAAATCGACTTTTGTGATTGCACGTTTTGAAAAGCCCTACGTTATTGAATAGTCAGGTCAATGTTACCGAAGTGAATTCACGCAGGAGTCATTGCAATATTACATGCATGCAAAAAATCGAAGCACTGTAAAACGTCACGCAACATTTTCATTCTTCAGGTAAAGGCTGGAATGAATCATCATACACAGAGGTTGCAGTGACATTATATGCACAGTGTAATAAAGACCTGCACACTGGTTTTCTGATGTAACCAGGAAGTTCAAAAATATATCATAATCCATCCTGGCCACTGGGATAAAAAAGGGAAAATTCCCTTGCAATATATATATCCTCTTGTTTTATCAGACACATAAAACGACTTTTATTGAGAGAACTGAATTTAAAATATTAAAGCTTTGTTAAAGATCATAAAAGCACCAATCCAAGCATCTATCTAAGGAGCTGATCGGCCTCGTCTGAATGAGCAGATCTTTGTTGGAAAACCCACAACATGTAATGGAGACGTTTTCGCACTGGTTCGATTGTTTACCGTCCACAATGGCCAAAAAAAAAAAAAAAAAAAAAAAAAAGAAAAAAAAAAAAAAGACTTCTAGCGTGACAACTAACGTCACGAGAATCCGATGGCAAAAGCGCTCATAAAATTTACAGACAATGTGAATAAGATCGATAGTATGTCAACAGATCAAGACTATTCTGCCTGTAGTGATTGAGCTGTAATCCTGTGGCAGATCAAGTCTAATTATCAACCACGCCGATGTGTAAGGAAGACTTTCTTCACACCTGATTTAATAACCAAAACACAACATGTAAGGGGCTTTTGGCGGGGGGGTGGGTGGGTGGTTGGGGTTGTTTAATGTCAACGCATGAACTGATTTTAATCTTGATATCTAAGTTCAAGGATGACCCAACTGAAATGTTAAATTAAAGGGTTATTTATCGATAGCTTGTGAGACTACGATTTACTTGTGGAAAAGAAATTAATGAGCAAAATTTCACCACGAGGTCACAGTTGAATGACACAAAGTAAATTAGAAGCTATTCAGTAACTTAAATGACGATGAATAATGGCGTCTTCTTATCTATTTTTAAAACTCATTTCCCGGTCTTTTTGCATTTGTTTGGGATAAGGCACATAATACATGAACAGGCTTTTAATTTGTTTGATATATGGGCAGGAAAGTTCGAGCTTAATAATTTTGGAAATAACTTAACTTTTGACATTTGATGTGTAAGGAAGACTTTCTTCACACCTGATTTAATAACGAAATTGCAAGACGTAAGAGGCTTTTGGTGGGGGTTGGAGTGGGGGTGGGGTGGTTGTTTAATGTCAACTTATGAATTGATTTCAATGTTGATATCTAAGTTCAAGCGACTCCAAATGGAAATGCCAAAGCAAATGGCTATTTATCGATTGCTCGTGAGCCTGTGATTTACTTGTAAAAATATGAGTGTTAAAAGCAGTACCACGCGAAAAGAGTTAAATGACGTACAGAAAAGTACCGGTTATTCAATGTCTCACAAGAGATGACAGATGAGGGGAGGCCAGTGTGAGCTGGTCTTGAACTTACAGCGATCGCATTGGTGAGACGGACGACTTTTAGGCGGGCAATGGCTGAAACACGACTAAAGGCTTCTGAACAGTTCATATAAACCTACGGCATCCTGTCTTTCTACATTTCTTCTTTTCTTTCCTTTCCTTTCCTTTTTTTCTTTGTTTTTATATGTTAGCATGAATTTCAAACCACGGATGTGTTCTTGTAGCAGGGCAGAAGGTATATAACAGTGTCTAACTGCAATGTAATGCAAAAAACATGTATATCTGGAAAATAAACGTAAATGTTTCAAATTTATCAAATAATGTAACGTTAATGCCTACCAGGTAGATTCCGTACACACTTTTGAACGAACGAGCCCGAAGTCTCTAAATAGGTTAAATATAGCATTAGTAATTCGAAAAGGACATTTAAGTTAGTACGTAAACACACCTTGATTAGTTTGTACAATTACAGAAAACTAAGAATAAAATGTAATTTTTATATAAGATTTTTTTTTAATCTCACATACATATCACATACCGTCCATCAAAGACACCATGTATCATGACTGTTATGGATTAAGTGTCCATACTTGCCTCCGGTTAGCTTATGCGCGTCGTCTCATTAACCCCCTGTGGAACTTCAGGCTTTATTTGATAACAAAACAGCTCATTATCTGTGTCCTCCGACTGTCTGCATTTGCCATCGTATCGATGGTTAATCTCACAATACTCCAGCTTTGTTTGTATACAGTTGTTACGTAACATAATCTACCTTTAGGATGCTTTCCTTAAATCCTTTGGTCCCTTAGAACATATTGTAATTTGGCATTCGAAGTGTAGCTCCAATTAAAGCAAAATTTCGTCGTGTTTTATCTCGAACAGATGCCCGCGTTTGTAGTGACTTGAGAACCGGAATGAATAATTTTGTCGCTCACATCATATTTTTACGCACGGGACCGCCAACTGTTCCCGGAAAACCAATCCGAATCAGTATACTGTTGAATTATTATCAGGAAATGAGGTATTTGTATTACACTGGTTTGAATATCAGTGCGTAAATTGGTGTTGTTTTTTCTTTACATTCATTGTATATATGTAGCTAACAATCTAATACAATTTGTATTAGAAACGCCTCAAATATTCTACTCTAACAACATTTGAAAAGGTGTTTCTGATGTTTGAACAAAGATGTACTAAGATCACCGCTTGGAGAAACAGTTCAGACAAAACTATCCTCTTATACCCCTGGGGCCTTCTTGGCCTAGGGGATTAGCGGCCCAGAGCTGCGTTATGAACCCATGCCTCTCACCAATGGTGTGAGTTCAAATCCAGTTTATGCTGGCTTCCTCTTCTGTCGTACGTGGGAAGGTCAGTTAGCAACCTGCGGATGTTTGTGGGTTTCCCCCGGACTCTGCCCGGTTTCCTCGCACCATAATGTTGGCATCCGCCATATAAGTGAAATACTCTTGAGTACGGAGTAAAACACCAATCAGATAAACAAATGAATAAATCTTATACCCTTGTTACGCCATCACAATAAGGGGTTTGAGTATTGCAACTAATGCAACACTGTACCTGCATGGACAGCGCTATATTTTGCATATGATGTTATCTACACAGCAAACAGAAGTTTTGATATATGACGTCCCTTGGTTCACTTATGTCTTAAGAATTCTCTTTTCACCTTTCTATTTTGAGTCTGTTTGATAATAAAATTTATCAGGCTATCCCATGAACTATGTGGCCTTATACATTGTAGTTAACAGGTAAACAAACATCGGCATTCAAATATGAACAGTGTTGATCCGTCAAACCCATGCCATTACTTTGGGGAATGAGGCACAAAGGCAGATAAAAAGTCGCCATATTTCATCTCCCGTGAGCTGCAGAATCACTCTCATGTCAGAGATAAAGGATAACTTATGGATTCAACTCTTTACACATGGCTAAATATGAAACATAAATTTTTCTTTAACTAAATCATAGGCTGTTAGCGTTATGCAGCGATCAATACATACCTTTTTTATTTGACAGAGATCACGGGTAATTTTCTAACACTGGGATTTGATTCTGGGCTCGGTAAAATTGTAAACATTTATTTTTACACATCTAAATCGAAGCCTAGTAACCTTTGAAGTTATCAATAATTTTTTTTTATTAAGTCTCCCGTTAACTCTCGTCAACAACGATTTATATCCTGACATTAAAAAAATCCCATTAAATCTTCTTATATGTTGTATTTGATCCACACAAAAGTATAATACATTAACAAAATATCACCTAACATTCATAATCCATTCCTTACACGACAGGCTGAATTACATGTACCACCAACATGAGTGAGCAAAAAGTACTTTGGAAATTACAAACAATAACTCTAAGATTCATTATACAAATTACTGGTTCAACCTGACCTCGGTCGTAGATTCCTCTATATCAACTGTTCTTGGTGTCTTCATGGCAATAAGGTGTGTATAGCCGTTAGTAACGGATCTTATAAATGCTGTATGGGGCTCCGTGGCCCAGTCGGTTACCGCGCTAGCGCAGCGCAATAACCGACAAGCCTCCCACAAATGCGATCGTTGTGAGTTTCAGTTCAGCTCATGCTGACTTCCTCTCTAGCCGTACGCGGGAAGGTCTGCCATCACCCTGTGGACGGTCTTGGGTTTCCCCGGGCTCTGCCCGGTTTCTCCCCACCATAATGCTGGTTGCGGTCGTGTAAGTGACATATTCTCGAGTACGGCGTAAAACACCCATTAAATAAATAAATAAATATATATAAATGCTGTTTTATAAATTTAGTCCCGTACAGAAAATTTGCCTTTCCATATGACATACACATTGAGCCCGCTCAGTGAAAACGTTTGTCAATTTTTTGTCATAAGTAGCTGGTTTATCCCTGGCACTTCTCTTTTCTCCAATCATAAAATTAATGTTCGTCGTGTAAATGAAAAATGCTTGAGTGCAGAGTTAAAGGGAACCTCAAATAAATAAATTAATGTTATAATCAGTTCTGAATAAGGCCTGAACGACGAAGTGGGCAATCACGAAATTTGAAAGAAATTATCTATGCGAAAAAAAAAAAAAAAACTGCACCAAGATGATTCAGAGATAAATGTATCTGCCTCACAGGTGGGACATTCTGGCACAATCCATCTTTTTGTCATTCACAGCAATTTAAGATAAGTTCTGTTGGAACTTTCTCACTGGGCCATGTCTTTTCCTTCAGCATGTTGTTCCAGACGGGTGGTATATTATAGTAAAAATATGACAGCTTTGGGACCGTTCATCCTGCTACCAAAATACATCATCGTGATATGACCAAAATACTGCTGAAAGGGGCATTATTATTCCCCAAGCGAACCAACAAACCCGTTGTTGTGAAAACGTCTGGCGTATAAGCCTTTTGGTTTGTTCCCAGAAGACTTTGTTTATCCGGACGTGAAGGCTGAAGAACCCAGACAGAGGAGTCGATTTGTGCTTTGATCCACTCGTCAGAAAAACTCCATATACAGTTTTGTCGTTCAAGATTTGGTGAGAATATTAATTAAACTGTTACAAGAGTATTATTTCTTCCTCATACTGCGAGAGCGATATATTGTACCTGTTATATTTTCCAAACTCACCGTTTCCACTTTCTGCCGTCAGAAATATTTTAACATTTAAAATAATAACCAATCCGTCAGAACCATAATATTTTCCGATAGAAATACACATTTTACTTTATTTCAAACTGTATGTTGCTCTCCATGAAACACTATTAGGTGATTTAATGTAAACTGTATAAATAAAAGTTGTCTAGACGAGTAGGTCTAAGATTTGGTTTGAGATGGTCACGCTTTGTTATATAAATTCCTGTACTTTCGTAAATTCGGAATACAAAAGGTATCATGAAGTTCAAACAATTTTCCGTTACTGTTTACTGACAAAACCGATCTTAAGGATTACAGATAGCGTTCATGGCACAAAGCACTGTTTCAGTACAGAAGGAGTGGACAAAAAGCATCCAAGACAGGTGCCCCGTTCATTTGCATACAATTTGCACTAAGTTAATCGAAATGCATAATGCGCTTTTGTATCACCTAGAATTTCATTTACTACTCCCTATTTGTCTAGAAATCGACCCTAATGTCCTATTGCCGTGATCAGTATGGATCAGCTTGCTGAGCGATTTGTCTACATGCCTTTGTGTCAGGAAGATTAAGATGCGTGTGGTTTCTAGGTTTGTTTCATTAGACAGGCTAAACGTTGATCGCCAAAGGGTGCAGGGGACGTCATTGGCCGACGTATGCGTAAAACATGACATCAGTTTTAAGCTTCACATTGCCGTTTTGACGCCTGTAGACTACCCAGGGTTGGTAGATATTGTTTCTTAAGATGGCATCAGATCGTGGTGACTGTGAACAGTAGAGGAGTATTTTGGGTTTCCATTGTAGAAAACCAACTCTGTTGTAAACAGCCTGATTGCTTCGTCTCGCAGACCAGTTTGTGCCTCTTGTTAATTTATCTGCTTGATATTTTATTCTATGATTTCATGTTACGGACCTCGTGGTTTTCTACTCGATTCTTTATTGTCCACGTCCCGTGTGGATGACGAGTTTCCCGGATTGGCTGCTTAACTCTGTCAGGAAGGTTTATTTTGATGAATACCCTGCGTCAAAACTCCCAACAAAAGCCATTCTGATGCCAAGAAAGACATTCATCTTCTTCGAAAAGGCAGCGGTTTGCTCAGACAAACAGGCTAAAACCTCTTACCCTTTGTTTTTGTGATAGGAACCGTTTGATCTACAGGTTCGGATGAAACTCTGTTGCGATTGTCTCCCTTGTGTCAGTGGATTATTAATCATCAGTAGGATATCAATGCATTAACTAGATAACCAAAATTAACATTTTCTCACTTTTTCTAGTTAATGGGTGAAAATAATACAATAATAGGAAAGACTGGTTGAGTTGACACCCCAAATATAACAATTCTTAATAGGGAGCTCGTAAAATTCCTTCCCGCCTTTCACAACAGGGTCCAAAGGTGTGGACTCCTTTGTTCTTACCTAAAAGTACGTCAGACTTTAGTGCACAAGCACTACAGCGTCACAGAAGGAAACAATGCGTTTTTACTGCGACTTGGATCCTTCTGTGAAGCTCGTCAGAGTTTCCCATTGTGATAAGTTAAAGTCTCAAAGGCTAATAATATACGGCTCAGGTTCTCTATATCCGCATGGTTCAGGGATGCCATATCAGAAAATAGTCTACACTTCCTTTGCCACACACAAGAGTTATTCTACCATAACCCCTAACTGATACTATGCACTGTTTTCTCATGAAGTTACCATGAAGTCCCAGAATAGGATTTACCAGTCGAGCTTACCTATAAATACAGTGTGTTTACCCGTAGTCTTCGCCGTGGGTCATACCGACATTCGCTGCTTTGACCAATTAGCATAACCAGGTCATAGGCCTCGCTTATACCACAGCCAGTCCTCTGTAGCCAAAAGAGACATCCTAATATATCCTGTTACTGAGATAAAACTGTCAGTTTATATATTTAATGATAGTTTCCAGGGTGTATTATATAGCGAATTGTACACCAATCGATGCAATATATTTCAAAACTGGATTTGATCAAATCCTTTTGAAGGGTCGTACCTCTTTACAGTTATGTATTTTTCTCGTCCATGTAGATATCCTTTAGCATTTTACACCGCGTTACATGATTAATATATCTAATTTCGGTAAACACATATTAATGTTAATCCCATAAAGTCCCTCTGGGATCTCTTGTGTTGTCTTAGTGTGGGCAAGAGACTTATCACCGGAATGTGTTATATCATAGTACGTACGTCCAAATGGAGCTTTCATCAAAGCTGAAGCGAGAGCTCAAATGTCAGAACTTTTGAACACATCAAAATGACATGACTGATATAGACGATCTCCAAGAACGAAGTAACGGCATTGTGATCAATGCCATTGCGAGCCACTGACACTGGATATCAAGTAGTCAGGAATATATTCCCTGCTGTATTCTATACACATAAATATTAAAAATCAGAGATTGTCCACATTGCCTCCATCTGTAATTAGAACGTTTAAACCCATGTCGTTTTTGTGCCTGCCATGAGAAAATCAAATTTTCAATCGCTCATCGTTTTTTATTCGCCTTTAAAGCATTGCCATTAAAACAAACTGACGTCAAAATGATTGCTCAGTACATGTATGAAGAGATTTCTTTCTGTACCCAAAATACAAAAACGTTATATATTTATGTTCTGGCAACCCCCAAAACTTCTGGCCATTTATCTTTTTATTTCTCTTCCGTTTTAGAGGTGTAACTTGGGTGCACTCGGTGACCAGTGTAGACCTACCGCTCTGCGGTGTCCGAAGACGTGTCACAAACAGATGAGAGGCGAATCGCTTGACTGACATCATTCGCTTCTTGTCTGGTAGCTCTTGAATTTCATGTTAATTATGAAACGTTGACATCGCACGAGTTATATGACAACAGAGTTATATATAAACATATAATAACATATAAGACGTATCCAGTGACGCATGAAAGCACAAGTCCTACAGTTTTCTGGGACGCTCGATTCTAAATATGTTCACTCATCGCGGCGACATTCGCTGTATAATAATGGTTAGGTAATACTTTTGCTTACCAAAAGATCAGGTTGTTTTCCTGTGGGAACCATTGCTAATATTTAGTCCGTACCTTGTATTTGTTTATTTATTTTATAGGTGTTTTACGCCGTACTCAAGAATATTTCATTTATACTACGACGGCAAGTATTATGGTGGGAGGAAACCGGGCAGAGCCTGGGGGAAACCCACGACCATCCGCAGGCTGTTGGCAACATGAACTGGACTTGAACTCACAGCGACCGCATCTGTGGGAGGCTTCTGGGTCATTACACTGCGCTGGTGCTTTAGCCAACTCGTAGTTTGTAAGATTGTAAACAATGTTTTGTTACGTTTTGATGAGACAAAAATTGGTTGTAGCGACGTGCTGAATAAGTACACGCCAGTGATTTTCAAGCTGCTCAGAATAATCGGAAATATGTATGATCTGGTACCTGTAATGGCGTGATCTACGAAAAATGTGAAACCCAAAGCATGGTACAGACACTAAAATATACTATTTTGCAAGATTACAATATGTGTACATACTGTTTAACAGCTGTGACTTTGACAAATCTTTGACAAGCACACTCCAAGAAATTCGGCGGTCCTAATATTATAATTGCTAAACATTGTTTGCTAAAAATGATACATTCACTGAGATATGGTCCTCTCAATGTTATCACTGTCAGCATTTGCTAAGATGGTGCACTAAAGATATAATGATCTAAATGTTATGACTGAAAAGAATCTACACCCTGAGAAATCCTGTAGCAAATGTAGTAAGAGTAACAAAATAAAGTAAGCGAAGAGGGTTTCATTCGATCAGTAAGCTGAACTGGCGCGTCGAGTCAAACTACAACATGCCTATGCTCTGGAAAACTTTTTGTTGTTGTTGTTTAAATGATATCTTGTTGACTTTAGCACACAGCAGATACAATTTTGTCGTCTTTGTGGGGGATTCGTCGCACCAAAGAGTGGGTAGTTACATGGTGTATTCAGAATCTTTTGGCGTCTTTCAACAACAACAACAACAACAAAAAAAGGGCTTGTTCGGAGGAAGTTTCCATTATTTATTACTCTCTCAATGTCCCCTGGGTCGTAAGCTTTTGTTGCTGAAAGTAAGAAAGAACGTCAAACGCTCTATATGTTTAGATTAGTCCCGAGGTTGGTATTAGGGATGTATCCGGTAACAGAGCTCGTCAAATTCCAAAGAACTGCTGGTGATTAGTCTTTTCCAGGCCGGGCCAGGCTTCCTGTAGATCAGACTTGGTTCATCTTTCGGGCTTAGGGCGATTAACCCAGATTGCTCCACCTCACCGCAGCCCACCCTTGTAAGACAGGGAACTGGTCTACTATAATCCCTCCTGAGGTGAGGCAGGAATCTAGCTGTCAATAAGATAGAGAGAAAGTCTTTCAGGCAAAGAGATATTGACCTAGACGGCTAACTCTCCAGTGGAAAAAGTTGATTCCTATGCAGGAAGGCTCTATTTAGTGCCAATTCTCTCTTATTCCGATTCGCAAATGTGACATCCGGTAAGCCCGGGCATTTTAAACGTAAGGGCTTTCAGCTTTCAAGCGTTTTCTGTCGCATAAAGACAAGACGTTCAAACAGACTCCTGCTTAATTCATCATTAGGGGCGATATGGTCATCCTGTTGAGTGTATATGCACGTTGGATGTAGGAACAGTTACAATCAAAGCGCGACTGAGATACATATCTGATTATCGACACTATATATACTAAAGTGGTACACGATTTGGAAACTGATTTTATTCATTCACCCAGAACATTCATTGCGTCTTTTCGTCATCATTGAAAACTGTTGACCGCTTCTCATTGCATGAATCCGTTCTAATTTTCATAGCTTATATATTTTCTTAGTTCTTTGGTGGTTTGTGTCATTTGTCGTTGTTGGAAACTGGTCTAGGGATTATTGACCCGGCACGCCCATTTTGGTTGACGGGTGGTATACGAATGTCGGTTTCGACGCTCAGATCCCAGAACAGGCTAACGAATTGTTTGAGTATAAAACTGTGGCTAACTTTTGTAGCTAGATTCATTGGATTAAAATTCTTACTGCCACAATTATTGCTTGATTTTAGTAAACAATGCCCTTGATTTTCAAGAGAACAGTGGTCAAGGCCTTTACCACTGTATATAATGTAATAAAGTAATGGACTGAGAATGCTATAAGAACAGAAAAAGGATTCTGCTCACATTCTGCCGAAGAAATATGATTTTTAAGAGTCTTTATGAAAAAGGAGCAAAGAGCAAAGGCGTGTAAGCATAATAACTCGAATGAAGCTCATATGAGACCCTCCAAATGTGATTCATTATACCCGTGGTAAGTGGGACAAACTCCGACCAAAACGAATCATTCCCAAGACGGTTGTCCCCAGACCTGCCCGGCTCACGGTAATGTAAACAGGTTTGTTTTAGGGGAGAAATTACACAGACGTTTCCGACATAGTTCATTTTTTTCAATCAGTATCTCTTAGAAGAGAAACCTCATACATTCTTTGCCATCCACATGACTTCTCCGTTAGCACCCATGATGAATGTGAAGGAGTTAGTATCACTTCTCGGTATTCGATCGCCATCCCTGTACTTAAAACAACTCCTCAGAGACTCATTTAGACTCAATCCCACTTCAAATGTTTTGTTTCTCTCTGTCAAGAGCCTTTGCCTGAAGGTATTCCCTGTTCAGAACTTCTTCTATTGACTTTACCATACCGCTTTTGTTTATGACGACTAAGCAAAACTTGCTGAAGACACCAAAGCGGCTCTATTTTTATTCATCCCAGTTGACTAATACAACGACGTTGCTTTACATTTTAAAGTAGCTATTTAGGATCCCCGTTGCAATAAAATCGATAGCGTTAAACGAAGGCAGTATATGAGCTTTTTCACTAAGCGTCCAGTGTAGTTTAAGAACTGCTGGGCACAGTCTTAGCATTTCTGTATAAGGACGATCTCATGTCTCATGTATGCCTCATAGCATTTGGTAGTCAGACTTCTGATATGTACTTGGTAAATTTAGCGGACCTCTGCAGCGTCTGTCGTATGTTACAATGCCATACAATAAGTCCTGTCACACCAGAGAACAGTACCTTGGGTGGCACAATTTTTATAAGACTGTCCCTATAACATCAAGTTATTTGACAGAACCATCAAAACCTGAGACCGGGAAATCAATACCATGTTGATTTACGTAAGACTGTGATCAATAGCACATGGATTTCTGAAGACATCAGGCTTGATGCCTCCAGGATATGAATTTGTGCTGATGGATTGCTTATATTTGAACAGCGGCTATTTCTGTCCCGGAAACAGCAACTCTGATGATGTGATCAGATGCTCTCAAGCAAACTGCGCTGTCTCTTACTTTCACTTTTGGGTCCATATCAAGGACTCCTCCAAGTATTCCACCAAGACGAGAAGAAATCCATTCACCATATTCTAAATAAATCATGTTATGTCCATATCTAACAGATAATATTTATCCATCTGATCATTATTGGATGGACTTACCTATATGTGTTTATCAAAGTTGTATTGTTAAGCCCAGCACATTACCACGGCATATCTGCATGAGAGAGCCTTAGGATCTTTGAGTGGCATTAAGTTGTCTGGCCTGGAGACTATTCCTTGATCCAATTCGCTGCAGTGTTAATGGAAAATAACACAGATATAGTGCTGCAAATAGCTCAGAGGAAAAGGTCACGTATTGAGATTCGCGCGAATTCGGTTTTGTAAGGAGATTGTAAATTTCATTTTCATGTCTCCACGGTACAAAAGCATATTCGATCGCACTGAAGTGGCCGAGAACTGGTCGCCCCACTGTTATGTCAGAAAACCCCAGGTTAATAACTTCAGGTCTGGCCTCAGGAAATATTGTTTCCAAAGGTCCATGAAAGCAATCAAACAAACAAACGTATGTCCAGCGTAATCCGACAGGTAATAAGACAGTAATAACTAGTAAATAATGATGTAAAAGTATGCTTACATGAAAGGCAATCTCTTTCAGGTAGTGTTTATTCTATGTGGTCATCGTCAGATCATTTTAAAAGCTGGATTCGTTCTTTTGTAGAAAGGTATCTTTACGTGCATACCAGATTTCTGAAAATAGAATTATTAAGGAGTGTGACCAAAACAGATTTCATAGGTTGGTGTCTCAGTTTCGCCCTGTATATTTAAACTTTTTCTGTATGCTGCCTATTACTGGGAAACAAAGGCTCTATGTCGGGAAGAAATTGCATCATGGAACTTTAAGAATTACATATAAATGGAACGAGAATAAAGTGTCAAATTGTGGTAAATCTTCAAGCTAGATGGCGGCCTATCAGAGGACGTTTCTCCAACACTAGGGATGTATCTGGTAACGGAATTCCACCGATGCCGGAGAATTGCTGCTCAGGAGCCTTATCGAGGCTGCGTCATGTGTCCTGTAGATCAGATGGCCCCACTCTACACACCTTATACCTTGGACTGGAGGTCACAATATAAGGTTATCCAAACAGGTTGAGATTGTGGCTTAACACTAGTGATTGATCTGCAAGAGTCATTTGTGTTCCAGTAGTCTACACCCTCTAGGTCATAACAGAAGTCTATTAATAGTTAATCTGGTTATTAGACTTCTGGTCATACCGGCCTCCGCTGCTATGGCCAATCAGTATAACGAGGTCAGAAACGTTGCTTACACCGCAGCCCATCGGCTGCAGCCAACAGAAATAAACATCTTAATATATCCTGTTACTGGGGTGAAGCTTCCTAAATCCACTGTCGGTCTACATAGCAAATCGTAGCCTCTAGGGTGTATTACATAACGAACAGCAAAGCACCCAATGGGCTATACTTCAAAGCTGGACTTTTGATCAAATCTTTTTGAAGGGTCGTATGTAATTACTGGTATGTATTTTTCTGGTCCATTTCGATATCCTTTAGCATTTCATACCGTCGTCGGTGTTACTGAGCGCTTTGGAATATATCTGATTTCGGTAAACACATATTAATGTTAATCCCATAAAATCCCCCTGTGATCTCTTATGTTGTCTGAGTGTGGGGAAGAGGCTTATCACCGGAATATATAATACCATAGTATGTACGGCAAAGTGGGATTTTGATCAAAGCTGAAGGGAGCTCAAATGTAAGAACTTCTGAACACATCAAAATGACATGCCTGATGAAGACGATCTCCAAGAACGAAGTAACGGCATTGTGATCAATGCCATTGCGAGCCACTGACACTGGATATCAAGTAGTCAGGAATATATTTCATGCTGTATTCTATACACATAAATATTTAAAACTCAGAGATTATCCACATTGCCTCCAGGTTGTAATCAAAACGTTGAAGCCCATTTCGGTTTTCCTGTCTGTCATCAGAAAATCAAATTTTCAATCGCTCATTGTTTTTTATTCGTCTTTTAAACATAGGGTCTGGGAAAACAAACTGACGTCAAAGTCATTGTTCAGTACGTGTATGAAAAGATTTCTGTCTGTATCCAAAATACAGAGTCGTTATACATTTGTGTTCTGGCAACTCCAAAAACTTCTGGCCATTTATCTTTTTATTTCTCTTTCATTTCAGAGATGTAACTTGGGTGCACTCGGTTGAATTTCATCTAAATTATGACATATTGACATCGCACAGGTCAAATGACACATGGTAACATATGAACATATAATAACATGTAAGACGTATCCAGTGACGCATGAAAGCACAAGTCCTACAGTTTTCTGGGACGCTCAATCATAAACATGTTCACTTATCGCGGCGACCTTCGCTGTATAACAATGGCTACGTAAGACTTTGTTCAAAAAAATATCAGGTTATTTTCCTGTGAGAAACAATGCTAATATTTAGGCAGTAATTTGTCAGATTGTAAGCTATGTTGGTTACTTTTTGATCAGCTTTAGCCATGTTAACTGTAAAACTGATTAAAAATTGTGTGTGGTGACGTGGTGAATAAGCATACGCCAGTGATTGTCAAGCTGTTCACAGTGGTCGGAAATACGTGCGCTCTTGTACCTGTAATGACGATCTACGAAATATGTGAAACCAAAAGCATAGTACAGACAGGAAATATACTGTTTTACGAGTTAACAATATGTGAAAATATATTAGCCGTTTAACCGCTGTGACTTGCAAATCTTAGACATGCATGCTCAACGAAATGTCAAGTTTTTAATATTATAATTTGCTGAACATTGTTTGCTAAAATTGTACATTCCAAGAGACATGGTGTACCAAATGTTATCAGTGGGCAGATTTTGCTAAGAGCCTAAGCTCCAAATATATTGTTTACTAAATGTTATGATTGAAAGATTGCAATGTTAGAGTAACAAAATACAGTAAGCAAAGCGCGTTTCATGTCAAACTACGACATCTTCATGCTCTGGAAAACCTGCTGTTGAAGTTGGTTTTTAAATGAAATATTGTTCATTTCAATAGCATGGCACCATCAGGTCTTCCAATTTTATTGTCCACAAAAAATGAAAAAAAAAACAAAAAAAAAAAACAAAAAAAAAAACAAAACAAAGCAAACAATAGGCGTGTTTGGAAGAAATTCTCATTATTCATTACTCCCTTTGCCTTTGCTACTTAAAGTACCAAAGAGCGTCAAACCGTCTATATATTTAAACTGGTACCGATGTTGGGATTGGAGATATATCCGGTAACTGAGACATTGAAATGGCACAGAACCGCTGGTAAAAAGCCCTGTTCAGGTGGGGCCAGATGTGTTGAGCCGTAAAAGTGAAATGGTGCAAAAGAAAAATATTGGCAATAAAAAAAAACAACAACACAGTATTTAAATTTTCCCGTGTGTGTGTGTGTGTGCGATCGTGGTCTCGAGATAATTGACCAATAGAAACGCATAATTATCTCGTGAGCACGATTTAATAAAGATCGTGTGCGCATGAGATCATAAAGATGTCAAGAGCACGAGAGAATTAAGTCGTGAACACGACATAAGAATTAATTCTTGCTGTCGACATCTTCATTATGTGCACAAGATCTTTACTAAGTCGTACTCACGAGATAATTGTGTGTTTCTATTGGTCAATTATCTCGTGAGCACGACTTATGAAAAAGCAACATACGTGAATCTTTGACACTGCTGTTGGTAATTTTTTTTCCGTTTATAATTTTTCTTTTCATCATGTCACTTTTACGGCTCCTGCATGTAGATGGGATTTGGTCCATTTTTCGGGCTAAGGACGATTAACCCAAACTGCCCTGCCCCACCTCACGAACTTCAGCCACCTCACCCTGGACTGGCGGTCAGACTACAGGGTAACCCAAACAGACACAAATTGACGTTTAACAAGGGGGAACTGGTCTACACTAATCGCCCCTGAGGTGAGGCAGGAATCTAGCTGTCAATAAAATAGAGAGAAAGTCTTTCAGGCAAAAGGAGATATTAACATAGAAGGCTAAATCTTCAGCGGAAAGGGTTATTCCTATACAGGAAAGCTCTCTTCGGTGTCGATTCTCTATTCTGCGTTTGAAGAAATGACATCCGGGATGCTCTGGTATTTTAGACTCTAGGGCTTCCAACTTTCCAGCGTTTTGTGTCACATAAAGACAAGACACAGCAGAAATAACTCCTACAACGGTTAGCGAAATGTTTGAGTGTAAAACTATGGCTAACTTTAGCAGCCAGATTCATTGAATTAGAATTTTTACTTCAGAATGATTGCTTGATTATAGTAATCAATGTTCATGACTTTCAGGAGAACAGTAGTTAGAGCCTTTACCAATGTCAGTACTACAGCAAAGTAATGGGCTAGAAATATGGAATGCCATGAGAGCAGATAAAAATCCTGATCATTTTCTACCGAAGAAACCTGACTGTAAGCGTCTTTATAAAAAGAACAAATGGCCATTACGGCGTGTAAGCATAATAACCCGAATGAAGCTCATATGAGACGCTTCAAACGTTATTCATCATCCTCGAGGTAAGTGGGCCAAGCTCGAACAAAAAAAAGATTCCTTCCCAAGACGGTTGTCCCCAAATCTTCCCGCCGCACAGTAATGTGGCCAGTTTTGTTGAGGGAAGAAATTATTCAGACGCTTCTGACATAGTGCATTTTTTTCAATCAATATCTCTTGGAAGAGAAACCTCACATATTCTTTGCCATCCACATGACTTCTGCTTCAGCGCCTGTGATGAAGGGGACGTTCGCACTACTTCTCGGTATTCCTTCCTCATATCGCACTTAAAACAACTCCCCGGAGACTCTTTTAGACTCATTACTACTACAAGTTTTTGCTCTCTCTGCCAATAGTCGTTGTCTGAAACATTACCTTTTCAGGACTTCCTCCTTTGACTTTACTACACCGCTTTACACGACCTTGGGAAATGTAAGCTTTTTCTAAACTAAACCTGGCAACTTGCAGAAAATACGAAAGCAACTCTGTTGCGTTATTTTTCAGTTAAACACTGCTGCTATATCCCTATAATGTGTACCAATGGACTAATACATGGGTGTTGTTGTTATACAGTTTCATTCACTTATCTCGTGTAAATGGCAGTACAGGAAGTAATGCGCATTACAGTAAAACTGATGTCTTTAAAGTAGGCAGTACTGGAGCTTCTTCGCTAACCATCCAACATAGTCTAAGAACTGTTGGTCTTCACAACGGATTTCACCGGTTACGCCTGGCAATTTGCTAACTATTTACTCTCTATGCTGTAGTCTTTTATATCAGTATCAGATCTCCGCCGTGCCTGTCGTGTGTCAAGATTTCCTGTAGGGCGTCTTGTCACACCAGAAAACAGTATTGTGGATCGCACAATATGCGTAGGACTGTGGTCAGATATAAGTTATAGCATGACCATCACACCATAACACAGCTTTCACCAGACTGTCCCTAACATTAGGTTAATTAACACAACCATGACACTCGAGTCCGGGAAGTCAGTACAATGTGGATTTACAGAAGACTGTGTATCACTGATCAATCGAACATGGCTTTCTCCAGACATCAGGCTGGTACCTCCAGGATATGAATGCCGCTCCATGGACCGGATATTTACCCATCCATGAAAATTATGGTAATACGACCAACATGTCCGCAAGATCTTACCGGAATCAAATACAACAGCAGACATTACGGAGAACATACAGGTTTATATTGCCATTAGGATTCGGGACAGTTTGAACTGGGTCTGAAATAATCCCGAATAATTGCGCTCAGCGATCATGTCATCAAACTGTATTATTAATATATCGTTCATGAATCGGCCTTTGTGAAGGAGAGGCCAACACTCCATGCATGATTAATAAACCAGATGTCATATGAAGCCAGAAGATATAGGTAATCAAATGGATAGACGATAGAAATCAGTATGTTGCTGGACCAACACGATTGTGGTCTGACTGGCTGAGACATTTGTGGGGAAGTCTATATCTGTACTCGTAGACAGATTCTTGGCACCCCTTTGACCACCGTCAAAGTCAAAATCGGATGATTGTTCGGGTAAATGAGCCATGATAATGACATCAGTATTATCGCCTGTTTCCTTTAACTTCATCTCAGGGTAAAATCAGTTTTGCCAATACTGGCTTTAGCCAATGACACGTAAGACCACAAGTTCTAGGTATCAGTTTGTTAGGCGTTTGTATTATTGCCAGAAAAATACAGTTATAATACTGACTATTACCAGTACTACATGTATAATGTATCATACAATATATCCTGGAGACCACATTTTGCTTTATACACTCTCATTTGAATCAGGCATTTTAGCTCAATGAGATGTTATAATAAGACCCATTTCAATGTTTACGACCAGATTACACTGACTGGTCGTAGCAGTGGAGATCGGTGTGACCTACGGTGTAGACTACAGGTAGACACAGGGTGATTGCAGGTGAGCTTGGCAGGTAATTCTTTATTCCCGGACTCCGGGATAAGAGAAAAGTGTTCAGCTCATATCTATATAACATCGATGGTTAATTTTCTGTTGTGCATGCCAGGACAAATGTCTCATTTTCTTGTTTTTCCTTTTCCGCTGGAAACCGTTGGTATCAATCATGTTTTACCTTTATCATCGGTAAAGAGATTTTATTACACACATTTAAAGCCAAGTGAGTTTTAAAAGACTTACAAATAGATTTAGGAGGGTTTTAAAAACAAGCAGCATTATAGACAGGATATTCGCATGCCTTCAGAGTGAATCCAGTTTTTGCTAAATTGGTCTCTTTGAAGTTAATGCCCACGAACCATTTCAGTTTTACCCTCGAGAATTTTGCCTTATGCAACTGGCCAGCGTTATTTCATTTTATCAATTTTCGTTGAGTTGGAGTGTAGCTTTTAGTCCGCGCACATCACTGTGGGCAAGTAGACGTTTGTACCGGTGAGTTAGGATTGTAGGGACTGATGACGAGATAACACCTACACGCGATTTTTCGATTTTACTCATGGCCAGGCATGTTCAGATCTCAAATCTGCTGCCAAGCCCATACCAGTAAAATTGTCCAGAAATGACATTCTGCTCCGTTGCTGATTACTTTGTTTATTAGGCAAAGTCATTGAGTGCCGAGTGCTGAAGTCTGTTCGCTGTGATATGGGCAAAAGTCAGGGCTACGATTGACGCAAAATTCCAGCCGGTTCATAACCCGATACATATTGGAACCAAGGCAGAAGACTGATTAAGCCTGTCGACGCTCAAGTCACCATTCTGACCTGGCAGACACAATTACGGCCACATGTATCCAGCTAACTCTGCATTTCTAGACGCCCAAATTACAGATTCGAGACTAAGCTGATCGGCAAGGCGATGTCAAAATCCCGTTACCATGGTTGTTATTGAGATGGGTAATGGCGATAACTACGAGTGTAGTTATACTCTTCTGTTATGGGGCTTCAAGTCAGTGGTTGCAGAATTGTTTAAGATCAAAGATCAATTAAGTCCTGTAAGTGGACATAAGTAAGTTAACCCCACTAGACGAGCTGACGTCTAAGGCTAAAATCAGTATTGAATGGTTGAAAAAGAACGACAATAAGGAAAGACCTAAGCAATAGTTCTGGAGTGGCAGGAAGTGGCAAATCTTGAGAATTAACACCTATCAAAATATATCAATATTACTTTGGGTGTTATGAAAAAGAAGACTGTCGATAGTCTACACTGAATTGGTTCAAACATTTAAAAACAATTAATTTAACATGTTTCAAAAGTTCAGAGTGAGTAGATTGGTTCCTGATTGTGTTGTAAAGTGGTAAACAAATTACGTCTTACTTCTACTCATCTTACATCATTTTGCTTCACAAAGGTCACATGTCGGTTAGAACCGTATTCAGTTGTTTAATATTTTGTCACTAAGAATTAACGCCCATGGGCAAAGATTTTACTTTCCTAAGCAGTATAAAAAAGTGAAGTTAAAAAAAAAACGTGAACTTTCTCCAGACGACCTCAGAAGACGATTTTCCTGCAGCCTGTACTGATTGTAGCAAAGTACTTTTCAGTACTTATTTAGCAGATTTGTATTGAAACGCCCGAAAATAAATTTATCTTTGTAATGAAATCTAAATATTGGTGTCATTTTTATGGGTAATTTACTCGGAGATTTGATGGATTTGAATGATGCACTCTGACGGTAAGCTAGGAATCTGTCTTCCAGTTCTGGCAAGTGTCACCGGATATGTTGGTGTGTCAGGTGCCAGTCCTGGACATCAAAGAACACGCTGGCTACGGTCGTCTGCCTATATATTGTTACCTAGATCTGTTGGTCCCAGATTACATTTGGTATATGTAATGCCATAAGTATGCCATAAAACACCGACCAAATAAGTCAAATAAATCAGAACAATCATTCGGATGGATGTTATCTGTCATTTATGGACATGACGCGATTTCAATTCTTCAGCAGGACGACTCCTTGGTCTGGACACAAAAGCAAGAGTAAGAGACAGAACTGTTTGATCGAGTACATCCCAGGACATTATCAGAAACGGTTTTTCCAGGACAGAAAGACCGTTTAATAACATTTACACCAGCCCATCCGAATCCATCTTGGCTTTGTATTGTTGTAGCTACTACATAACATTTATGTGGTCAGACTGAATTTAGTGTATCTGTTTAAGACTGAAATACAAAGGCTTGCTTAAAAGAAAAGACAAAATAAAAAGGAAGTTATGGTCAATGAAAAGACCATTAAAACTGTACCTGAAAATATCTTCAATTATTTTTTTACATATTTTCCCAGTCAGTTAAGTACAGTCAAATGTTTTGATTATGTGGTGGATTCCATGGGCCATATTCAGAATGTGACTCACCAGTCTGGTCACGTTAACGTCTCTCTGGCCCTAAAGCAGAAATTATCATATTACCTTTTTAACACACAGGCAAACATTACAGGAGTAGACTTCTCAAGAACATTATTCAGAGCGAAACATAAAATGCGTACAAAGATTTGTGACGTCACTGGCATCATCATGGTCCGAAAAACCCATCATACAATCACAGCATCTGACTGCGTTTAATTTGATGAAAAAAATGTACAACCTTCATCTACGGTATTTTCAGATACAGAGTTTAATGTTCTTTTCTGTTTTTGAGTGGTCTTTCATTTTAAGTACAGTGTCAATGGTACAAGTGCACTAATCTTGTTACTTTCTTGCTCTTGCTCAGCATAAAAGTACAGACAAAGTTCTGGTCGCTCTAGAGTCACTGTAGCAGACAGTCGTAACATCGGGGCAAACTTTCAAGTCCTAACATAGACGAATTATTCTGCATGAAACTCAAACCGCGTGAACAAGGACGCTTGAATGTGGTGTAGGCGCGTCGGATGATGCAAGAGACCAAAGTGTTCTTGAACATAAAATCTACTTGTGTTTAAATTAAGATCTTGCCAGTTAAATTGTGACCTTCAGTCAGACAGTTTGTAAACTACATCAGTTCATACGCAATGTTTAGTTGGCTAGGGCGCGGTGGTCTGAATCTGCTGCACTCTACATCCCTGATTCGTCTAGTTGTGTAATGGCCATTCGTTGCGCCAATAGATGACATACTAGCGCAGTCCATATAGGTATAATAGTCGTCCAAACACTCGAACGCTTTCAACACACGCCAAAGGCTACAAACACTATCTGGTGTCTCGGATATTCTGTTCTGCTTAAGTACCGTTGTTGTTCACGTACACCAGCCGGTCATGTGCCTCTTGACCAAGACCTTCCGGTCTCCAGTTGCCAAGGCACACTTTCAATGGAAACCCGACTATTACTGGAGCTCCATTTGTTTGGTGATGAGTGGTTGGTGTTATACAGCCTGAGGCACAATATTACAGTATCCGGTTGTTCCTGGAGACTTAACTCTTGATCAGATATTACAACGGATGTCATTCAGTTCCCCTCCACTTAAACCAAAGGGAATTACCGAAGGACAGAAGACGTCACAATACCCCGGCTAGATGCTGCCATCGAGAAATCAGCATGAACAGCAGTTCACAGTATAACTTAAGTTGGTCTCATCTCCTGAAAACTAAAAGCCATTTCCAAGACAGAGCTGGGCTGGTCCAAGCCATTCCGGAGACAATGACCTGGAAATGCAAGTAGTGTTGGTTAGACACGGCGTTCCGGGAGCGGGTTAGGCTCTCTTCCCTTATTAAGGCTGGAAATGCAAGGTGGTGTTGTTAGTGCGGAAACATTATTCTAACGGCATTAGCGCTTCCTTTCTGCAGCTAAGGGTGCCGTGTGTCTCCGCAATATGTCTGAGAAAAGCATCCGTGTGATACTTTCTTGCAGGCAATGTTTCTGAACCACGGCATCCTTGCAAAGGCTAGGTTAATAGAAGAGGATGTCTCTGTCACAGTTACTTTGTTCTTTATTGGTTACTTCCTCATCAAGGGTGTGTGTTTAGATCTCTCCTTAATTAATTCTCATTCAAGGAAGTTGTATTTTTGCATATTTACATTATTTTCACTCTTAGCTGCTGTAGTAGAGCTTGTTGATATCATATCAACCAGAGTAGTCCCGATTTTATAGAATAAGTGATTATGGTTCCACATAACTATATTTCATCTGTATCTTGAAACGTCGTCAACGGGGCAAACAAAACCTGGGTCTAGCGACAAAAATCAAAAAGATTGCAAGATTACACCGGTAGCAGACATGAATGTGGCGCACTTTTCAAGCAGAAGTAACTTTAGGACGCTTTTCGTCGCACAGGCAGTATTTCAACCTCATGAAAAAACCCTTTTAAAAATTATTTATCGAATTTATATTGTTACACCAAGCACATTACCACGGCGTATATCAGGCGTTTATCAGGCAGATTTGGCATCTTGGGTGGCATTACAAAGTTGTCTTGATCGAAGTCGTTGTAGTGGTAAGCAAGAAAAACGTATGAAGACATGATGCTGCAAGCAGCACAGAGACTAAACATCTCGTTTCACTCGAAGAAGTTTTCATAAGGAGATTGTAAATTTGATTTATTTTTCATCTCTCCACGTAACAAAAACATTTTCGATCGCGCTGAAATGTCTGAGCACTAGTTGACACCATGTAATATCAGAGACGAGAACGTTATATCTGGTATGAAGGAATATCACATATCACATGGTATAATAAGGCACACGAAAACAATCAAACAAGTAAACAAAAACTATTTCCAAGGCGGAGCTGGGCTTTGGCAAGACATTCCACAAACAATGTCGGTGAAATGCGAGATGGTGCTCGTTAGACATCGAGCAACATTCCGAAGGTGTTACCGCTAAGGTGACTCCACCGCTTTTGGTTTTAATCCGTCAGGTTAATGTGCAAATGGAAAGTGGTATAGGCATTATCGCTACCGTGGCGGTACCGGTTTAGGTATTCATCCCTGTGATTTGCCTTCAAGCACATGGTGAAGTTGTTCTTACCGGAACAACATTCTAATGGCTTTGGCACTATCGCTTCCTCCATATAGTTAACTGTTTAAAGTGTGTCAATGTGTTTGTCAAAATCATCCGTGGTATGCTTCCTAGCAAACAATGTTTCTGAACTTTGGATGTCTCCATGACAATTGCATTGTTCCTTGTTGATTACTTACTAATCAAAGTGGTGTAGTCTAGCCTTCTTCTTCATTAATTCTCTTTCAAGGAAGTTGTATTCTGACATATTTATTTTTGTTTCATACAGGGCTATTGTAATAGAGCTTGTTCATATTCTCTCAATCAGAGTATTTGTAACGTAAGAATAAGTAATTATGGTTTCAAATAACTATATTTGATCTATATATTGAAACGTCGGAGCCGAGGGAAACAAAGCATGGGTCTAGCGACAAAAATGAAAAATCAGGAAGATTGTAATATTACACCAAACTGTTAGCAGACATTTTTGTAGCACACTTCTCAAGCAGAGGTAACTTTCATTTATGTAGCACACTTCTCAAGCAGAAGTAATTTCTGACACTTTTCGCCGCACGGGCAGTATTTCCTCCTTATCAAGGAAAACCCTTTAAACTTTTATTTATCCAAGTTATATTGTAACGCCCACGGCGTATATCTTTATCAGGCAGGTTTGGCACCTTGGGATGGAATTACAAAGTGATCTGGCCTGGCGACTATTCCTTCATCCAGGTCAACATATGAAGAAATGATTTGGTTTTTCTTTTTATATCTCCACGTTACAGAAGTATTTTTGATCGCACTGAAATGACCGAGCATTGTTCGACCCGATGTAATGTCAGAAACCCTAGGATGAAAACTTCTGACCTGGCCTGGGGGAATATTGTTTTAAAAGGTCATCGAAAACAATCAACCAAACCAAATCTATTTCCAGCGCAATCCCATTGGTAATTAGATAGTAATAAATAATGCTGGAAAAGATTTTTAAATATGCCTGCTTGAACAGCAACGTCTTTCAGTTAGTTGGGAATTCTGTTTGGCATTTGTCAAATCATTGTGAGAGCTAGCTTCGTTCTTTAGCAGAAAGGTATCTTTACGAAAGCCGAAATAGTCCATCTGGATTGGGAACACTAACATCCGTAAGAAACTATATATTTTGTAATTATCTGTATTGTTTTATATATTATTATCAGTTGTACTATCTGTCTGTTTTGTTCAAATATAAGTATTGAACTCATTCAAGCGTCTTCGTGTTTCTTTGTTTGATCTTGTGTAAGGCCTATGGCTGTCTGAGAGTTGAACAAGCCATTTGTTTATCATTTTTGCTCTCCGATAGTGGTACTCTTACATGGACGTATTAGATAAAAGAGCCGGGCAAATGCAGAGGACCGCAGATGATTAGTCTCATCCAGGCTAGGCTAGATTTCCTGTATATCAGATTTCGAGCTTAGGGCGATTAACCAACCCCACCCAACCCACTCTGAACCAGCGGTCACAATACAGGGTCACCCAAACAGGCACAAATTGACGTTTAACAAGGGGGAACTGGTCTACACTAATCCGGCCTGAGGTGAGGCAGGAATCTAGCTGTCAATAAAATAGAGAGAAAGTCTTTCAGGCAAAGAGATATTCACCTATACGGCTAACTCTTCAGTGGGAAAGGGTGATTCCTATGCTGGAAGGCTCTCTTCAGTGCCTATTCTCTCTGATTCAGGGTTCGTACAATTGACATCCGGTAAGCTATGGCAATTTAGACGCCAGTGTTTTCAAGACTTAGACATAGTATAACAGACTCCTGGAACACGCTAGCGAAATGTTTGAATGTAAAACTATGGGTAAATTTAGTAGCTAGTTTCAATGAATTAAAATTTAATTAATACAGAATGATTCCTTGCTTTTAATAAACAATCTCCTTACTTTTCATGAGGAAAGTGGCCATGGACTTAGCGATGTGTAAAATGCTGCGAGGTAATGGATTGAGCTAGACATATGGAATGCCATAAGAACAGATGAAAAAATGCCCCTCATTTTCTGCCAAAGAAATCTGATCTTAAGAGTCTTTATAAAAAAGAGCAAAGAGCTTTTACGGCGTGTAAGCATAATAATCCGAATGAAGCTTATATGAGACGCTCCAAATGTGACTCATTATAACCGGGGTAAGTGGGCCAAACTCCGACCAAAACGAATCATTCCCAAGACGGTTGTATCCAAATCTGCCCGGCTCACGGTAATGTGGACAGGTTTGTTTAGGGGAGAAATTAAACAGACGCTTCTGACATAGTTCATTTTTTCAATCAATATCTCTTGGAAGAGAAACCTCATACATTCTTTGTCATCAGCATGACTTCTCCCTTGGCGTCTATGATGAACGAGACGGAGTTCGTACCACTTCTCGGTATTCCCTCCCTACATTGTACTTAAAACAACTCCCCGAAGACTCTTTTAGACACAACACCACTTCAAATTTTTCTCTCTGTCAACAGTCGTTGCCTGAGACATTCCCTCTTCAGATCTTTCTCCATTGATTTTACCACACCGCGGTTCTATATAACGACTTGGGAAATGTAACCTTACTCTGAAGTATATCTGAAAACTTGCAGAAAGCACCAAAGCAGCTTTGTTTTTCATTTATTCCAGTAGACTAAAACAAGGTTGTTGTTATACGTTTTCATTACTTTATCACCGTTTAAATGGCTGTATAGGAAGTAAATTCTCGTTGCAATAAAATCGAATATTATAGCATATGAGCTTCCTTGCTAATTGCTGGATCCAGTCTCATCATCTCTGTATCGAGACACTCTCATGTCTCGTGTATGTCTCATGGCATTCGGCAGTCAAACTTCAGCTATGTGCATGATAAATCTAGCAGATCTCTGCAGCGTCTGTCGTATGTTAGAATGTCATACAAAAAGTCCTGTCACGCCAGACAACAGTATCTTGGGTCGCACAATTTTTATAAGACTGTCCCTAACACTCAGTTATTTTACACAACCATCGCAACCCAGGAGTCCGGGAAATCAATACAATGTTGATTTACTTAAGAATGTATGACTATGATCAATTGGCACAAGGATTCCTGCAGACATCGGGGCGATGAGGCCAGGATATGAATATTTCTCGGTGGATTGCTTATATCTATCAGTGGCTCTTTCTGTCCTGGAAGCACCAACCCTGATGATATGATCAGATGCTCTAATGCAAACTGTTCTCTCTCTTATTTTCGCTTTTTCGTCTAGACCAAGGAACAACCAAGACTCCATCAAGACGAGACAAAATCCATTCACGATATTCTATATAAATCATGTTACTCCGATATCTGACGGATACTATTTATTTAACTGATTATTTTTGGATTGGTTTACCTATGTATATGTTATCAACGACTACCTCTGCTCTTGAAGAACCATTTGTGATGATGATCAAATGCTCTCAAGCAAACAGGTCCGTGTCTTACTTTCACTTTGGTGTCCAGACCTAGGACTCGATCTGATGAACAATTGGACAGACGAGATAAGATCAATTTACATGGGTCCCCATAAATCATGTCATGTCCATATTTGAGAGATAATATTTATCTGACCGATTATTCTGGGTTCATTCGGCAAACACTTCAAGTCAAATGTTTGGCCAATGGTTGCCAACTCTGTGCACGAATAACGCATAAATGTGTGAGTATATATTTCTGCTGGGACGTGCACCACATACAAATGCATATCGTGACTGAATTATCTAACCGTCATCAAAGACAACAAGGCGCAAACAGCAAGGAGTACATATATCTTCCCCCCCAACGGCTGGGAAAGTCTTTTTACTGTAGAATACTGGCTTAAAGATTGCCAATAATGATGCATAGACGTAACCTATGATGTAGATATCGGATCTAACCCCTCGATAGTATGTAGCAATCAATGGGTTATTAATAACCTAACAGATCTAGGTAACCGTATGGCCAGACGACGGAAGCTAGCGTGTTCTTTGATGCCCGTGGACACCCAGCAGACCTGGGGCACAGATCCTTCGCTTACCATAGGATTGCACCACTGAAATCCATCGAATCTCCCAGTAAATTAGCATTTCATTATTTAAGCACAAGTCGTCCCAAAAAGTACTGCCTTGATAAAGTATAGTACAATCGGCACTGGCTGCAGGCTATTCTTTTTTCCTCCAAATCGTCTTCTGAATTTATTTGGAGAGAGTTCCTTATTTTATCTACTTCATTTCCTTATATTGCTCAAGGAAGTAAAACCTTTGGCCATGGTTGGTAATTCTTACGGACAAAAAATCTAAAAAAAACGAATCACAACGATGAAACAAAGCATTCACAATGAAGTCTTTGAAGCTTGTCATATCAAACATCAAAAAATCGTTTTTTAAATATTTGAACTCTTTTAGTATAGGCTGTCGGTGTCCTACTTTTCTATATTAAATGCCCATACTAGTATTACTTTGTTTTGAACAAGGCTTGGGCTTCCCCAGAATTGTCACTTTCCTACACCTGAACGGCCTAGATCTGTCGCTACTATTCTTTACATATTTTAGCCTTGGACCTCAGCGCGTCCAATCGACTCAGGGGAGTTAACTTACTTATGTCCAAGTACAGGACTCAACTGACCGTTGACCTTACCGGCTTACATCATAAAAAATTCTATAAGTCATGGCCTGAAATGCTATGAAACAGCAGTGTGTAATTACATTCATGGTTATTTTTATAATCACTCTCAATAACAACCATTGAAACGGGAGTTTGAGATGGCAGGGCCGTTCCTCTTAACCACCGATCTGAAATTTGGGCGTTAGTCGGATAAATGTGGCGGCGATTGGACCTGCCAGGTCAGAATGATGAATTGAACGTCGACTGAGGCTTAATCAGTCTTCAATCTGGGTTCCAATAAGTACTGGGTCATCAGTTGGTTGGAGTCTAGCGTCAAACGTAGCCCTAATGTTTGTCTATATCAGAGGCTTCAGCACCCGGCACTCAACAATGACTTTTTGCCTAATAAGCAAAGTAGTCAGCCACCGAACAGAATATCATTAATACACTGGTCTAGGATTTGTCAACAGATTGTGGATCGTCCATGTGAAAGCTGTAAATATCAGTAATAAAATTGGCCCTACTTGTTGAAAATATTGAGTAGAGCATGTCTGCAGCTTATTCGTGACCAGAAAAATGCGATATATTTTAACATTTAGGTATTTTCCTTTTCTCAAAATGCTTGTATCAGAGAGCGATAAAGACTGACTTCCACGCGACAGTTTCCTGAGCATTATTGTATTTATTTGTTTTTATCCGCACGCATGATGCAAATATGTACTGATCCAAAACGGAGTATACAGAAAATAATGACATTTTGCTCGTGAAACGTCGTTAAAAATCGCGGATTTGCAGAACTACTCCACAGATATATCTAAGTAAAATGGAGAAATCGCGTGCCAGTGATATCAGCTCTTAATTCCACCACACCGGTACAAATGTCTGTTGTGTGCTGTGATGTGCCCACAGTAAAAGCTCCACTGCAACTTAACGAGAACTAGTGAA
The DNA here is from genome assembly GCA_016165875.1 of Acanthopleura granulata. NCBI lineage: Eukaryota > Metazoa > Mollusca > Polyplacophora > Chitonida > Chitonidae > Acanthopleura > Acanthopleura granulata. Next base: position 13,534,673 of record JABBOT010000005.1, on the reverse strand, counting down.
ATGAAATTAGGCCGCTCAGTTGCATAACGCAAGTTCTCCTTAAGCGTATAACTGAAACGGCTCCCGGGCATAAACTTCAAAGAGACCAATTTAGCAATAACGATCCGTAATGGAATTACTCTTCACAGTCCAGGATTTGATAAACTGAAGGCATATCCTGTTTAGAATGGCCTGCCGTTTCTTTTTCTTACAGCCCTCCTGTTTGTTTAACGTTTAGAAGTTACTTGGCTTTAAGTGTGTGCAATGGGATCAGTTCATGAGCGATAATAGTAAAACATGATTGATGTCAACAGGCAAAAAAAAGGGAAAGAAGACATTTGTTCTGGCATGCACAACTGCCAATTAAAAGCGATATTATATAGATGAGGAAATGAACACTTTTCACTTACCACGGAGTTCCGGAGTAGAGAATCACATACTAAGCGCACCTATAATCATCATGTGTTTACCTGTGGTTTACACTGTAGATCACGCCAACTTACGTACAGTGTTTTTACCAGTGAATGTAATCACGTCGTAAACATTGAAACACATCTTAACGTAACCTTTTATTGAGCCAAAATTGCCAAATTCTACAGACAGGGTGAATTGTTTAATACATTATTCCGACTGTATTTTCTTTGCAATCATACAGACATGCAAGAAATCGATGTGTAAAGGTTGTGGTCTTCCATGTCCCTGACTAAATGTAATTCTGGTATAACTGATTTGACACAGAGACTCTAACTATATAACACTGGTGCCTTTATCGTGAGTAATTTACTCGAACTCTGAATTTATTTTGACGTTGACGGTGGTAAAATCTAGGCCAAGAATGTGTCTAAAAATACAGATAGACATCCCCACAAATATGAGAGCCAGTCAAACTACACTCGTGGTGGTCAAGAAACCCACTGACTTCTGTCTTCTAAGCATACGATTACCTATATCTTCTGGCTTCATATCACATTTCGTTTATTCATAATTCATTCGTTGTTGTTTTCTCTTTGATAAAGGCCCGTTCACACACGATAGATATCTTACAGTCTGTCCGCATGGTATCTGATCGCCGTTATTTGAGATTATTTAGGCCCCTATTCATCCTGTCCTTGAATAGCAAGATAAATCTCCGTATGTTCTTCTTAATGATTTTATTATTCAGTTAAATGTTGGCATGTAGCTCCTGCGAAAGATAGGCTTCTGAACCTTGGGATTTACCTTCAGAGAATCTATTTCATGATATAACGATGGACGCGGTTCCGGCAAAAATATATTCGTGAACGCAATTAGCAGTCGTGACCGTTTGACCTAACATTTGAATTCGTGTGTTCGTGTGTGACCTCAGAATAATCATTCAGATAAATAATACCTGTCAGATATGGACATAAAATGATCTATGTGGAGCCATGTGAATCGATCTCGTCTCGTCTCACCAAGTCTCCCACAAAACTGAGAGTAAGAGACATGGCTGTTTGCTTGAGTTTCAAACAAGCTGAAACGCAAATTCAGTTCAAGAGCCTCTGTCTAGGAATGTCGTCAGGCCATTACTGTTGACAGACGGAAACAAAATGTTAAAGTGGTAGACAGCTTGAACGAATCCTCGGCGGAAGCAAGAATTGTTTTGCGAACAGCATTGGGAAGAAATGTAGGGAAGCGTTTCGAACTCATCATACATCGCAACACCGCTTAAAGTAGTCAGGGGAGGGCAAAGAATTTATGAAGCTTCTCTTCCAAGAAATGTCGATTGAAAGACTCTGTACAATATCTTCCCGGAACAAACTTGACCACGTTACCATGTGCCCAGCAGATTTGAAAACAGGCGTCTTGGGGAGGAATCTTTTTTAGTCAGATTTTATTCCACTTAATTTTACTGGAAATAAAATGATGATGGTTCTACTAAAAATTATTACATTGAACCAATAAATGTCACTCATAATGTCAGCCATAATTTGACAGACTTTGTTCAGCCCGCTCTGAGAGCCTCCTTGAGCGTCATTAGTTTGCTCGATTCAAAATGCTGACAACATTGGGAACGCTGGAGTCCAAAGTACCACACCTCCCCCTGCTTTGTCGGATTCCTTTAATAGGTGCATACCTAATCCTGGAAAACTAGGTTGCCATCTAATGGATGGATTTCGATCGGACTCACTGTGAAAGCTTATACCACAAGAGGACATTTAATTGTCCATTCGTTCACAATATTTAAACATCCCCGATGAAATTCCTTCCTGTCACAAAGTCTTGCTTATCGAGTGAAAGTAAACATACTGAAAACGTTTAAAATGCATAGTGAAATCGAGAAAACATCCTCTAAACATGTGAACTGCTGTAGGCGCTTTCCTCAATCCTTGCAATTTTACAAAGGTCAATCGGGTGTGCACGTAAAGATACCTTTCTGCAAAAGAACGAAGCCAGGTCTGACAATGAACTGACAAAAGCCAGACAGAATGAAAACTAACTGAAAGGCGTTAGTGATCATATAAGCATGATGTTTATAAAAATGTTCTCAGACATTGTTTTTTACTACCTTATTACTAGTAGCATAACGGTAGAAATAGTTTTTGTTTATTTGTTTGATCGTTTTCGTGTGCCTTATTATACCATGTGATATTCCTTCATACCAGCTGTAAAGTTCTCGTCTCTGACATAACACGGTGTCAACTAGTGCTCAGCCATTTCAGCGCGATCGAAAATGTTTTTGTTACGTGGAGACATGAAAAATAAATCAAATTTACAATCTCCTTATGAAAACTTCTTCGAGTGAAACGAGGTGTTTAGTCTCTGTGCTGCTTGCAGCATCATGTTTTCATACGTTTTTCTTGCTTACCACTACAACGACTTCGATCAAGACAACTTTGTAATGCCAAAGATACCAAATCTGCCTGATAAAGATATACGCCGTGGTAATGTGCTTGGTGTAACAATATAAATTCGATAAATAATTTTTAAAAGGGTTTTTTCATGAGGTTGAAATACTGCCTGTGCGACGAAAAGCGTCCTAAAGTTACTTCTGCTTGAAAAGTGCGCCACATTCATGTCTACGACGAGTCCGGTGTAATTCTGCAATCTTTTTGATTTTTGTCGCTAGACCAAAGTTTTATTTACCCCGTTGCCGACGTTTCAAGATACAGATGAAATATAGTTATGTGGAACCATAATCACTTAAAATCACGACTACTCTGGTTGATATGATATCAACAAGCTCTACTACAGCAGCTAAGAGTAAAAAAAGATAAATTTGCAAAAATACAACTTCCTTGAATGAGAATTAATTAAGGAGAGATCTAAACACACACCCTTGATGAGGAAGTAACCAATAAAGAACAACGCAACTCTGACAGAGACATCCTCTTCTATTAACCTAGCCTTTGCAAAGATACCATGGTTCAGAAACATTGCTTGCAAGAAAGTATCACACGGATGCTTTTCTCAGACATATTGCGTAGACACACGGCACTATAAGCTGCAGAAAGGAAGCGCTAATGCCGTTAGAATAATGTTTCCGCACTAACAACACCACCTTGCATTTCCAGCCTTAATAAGGGAAGAAAGCCTAACCCGCTCCCGGAACGCCGTGTCTAACCAACACTACCTTGAATTTCCAGGTCATTGTCTCCGGAATGGCTTGGGCCAGCCCAGCTCTGTCTTGGAAATGGCTTTTAGTTTTCAGGAGATGAGACCAGCTTACAACATAACGGGAACTGCTGTCAGTGGAAATTTGTCAGTGGCAGCGTATGGCTGAGGCACTGTGACGTCTTCTGTCGTTCGGTAATTTCCTTTGGCTTTAGGGGACGGGAACTGAATGGCACGTAGATTGGGCCTTGGGTAGAATCTTTCAGACGTCCTCGTTAATATGTGATCCCGAGTTAAGCCTCTAGGCACAGTCTACGGAACAACTGGATACTTTAATATTGTGCCTCAGGCTGTACAACATCAACCACTCATCACCACGCAGATGGAGCTCCTATAATAGCTGCATTTCCGTTGAAAGCGTGCCTTGGCTATTGGAAACGGGAAGGCCTTGGTCAAGATGATACTGCAAGCAGTACTTCTGGACAGAGCAGAATATCTGAGACAAAAGAGAGTGTTGGTAACGTCTGGCATCAACAGTTGATAGAAGTTGAGTGTTTGAACATATATATGGACTGCGCTCGTGTATACTAAACCTAAAACCGCCTATTGGTGCAATAAATGGACACTGTCTTATAAGGTTACAAGGCTTTTGGTGGAACCGGGATGTACATTTCAAAGCACCACTTCCAAGGCAACTAAACTATGCGCATGAATTGATGTAGCTTACAAACTGCCTGACCCAAGGCCGCAATTCATCTGACAAGAGTTGAATTTAAACACGCTGGAATTTCATTATTCAAAGGCATTTTTATCCCTGGCCAATTGACACGGGTACTCCACATTCAAGCGTCATTGTACAAGTGGTTCGATTTCAGAAATTTTGAAGAACAATAATTCATACACAAATACAAGTTGCGAAGACTGTAAATTTTCATTCTAAACCTTTGTGAATAATATTATTTGCTTCTCTGTCAGAACTGTGTGTTAGACAACACTAGAGCGACAAGAACTTGTTTGTTCTTTTATGCTGAGTGAGAGGGCAAGAAAGTAACACGATTACCGATGCACACGGGACTGAGCATTGGCATTATACTTAAGTAAGACTTTGTATTCAAATCTTAAACAAAGAGAAAAAATACGGTATAACCACATACATGTTAGGTGGTAGGTGGGACATATACAAAGCTATATAAGATGGTCTTGCCTATATGTTAACGGCGCTGTAAGTCCAGGAAGCACCATTTCTGATTATGTGATCTAATGCTCTCAAGCAAATAGATGTCTATCTTGCTTTCATTTCACAAGAACTCCACCTGATGAAGAATTGGGTAGACGAGATAAGATCAATTAACAACTCTCCTCATAAATCATGTTATGTCCATATCTGAGATATAAGATTCATCAAACTAATTATTTCGAGGTTCTTTTAGACCACTGACTAGTAACTCTATTCGCGAATGACGTATTAATGTCTCAGTGTCAGCAGCCTTCTCCTGGGGCATCGCCCACCATGATGAATGAATAAACTAATGATTAAGGCTTAACGCCACGTCGGAAGTACCTCAGCCATATCATGGCGAAAACATGTACAAATCAGTTGATAGTTTTGGACGTGATGATATGAACACTCAAAACCAAAACAAAACAGACGAAAACCCTGATGAAAAAACAATTTTACTGAGCGTAGATCATGGTGTCCAGCAGCATATCTTTCATTTGTGCTTCGTGTCATTTTTGTGCACATGTCCAACCTCAGCAGCTTATTAGTTTGGCTATTACATGATCGAGACATGGCAAAGTCTGCTGGGCCAAAAAACTCTAACACTCATTTTCTATGAAAATTATGAAACCGTTATCAAAAATGTATATCTTGACTGAAATATCTTACCGTCCAAGACAACAGGAGATATACGTCAAGGACACACATATATCTTACTATAACTATTGGGCAAGCAGTTCTGCTGTGGAACATTGGCTTAAAGATTGCCAATAAAGACGCCTAGAGGTCAGCTATATATCATGTAGATATCAGTCCTAGCCCCTTTAGAGAATATACATAAGTAAATAGATCATCATTAACCCAGATGTATTCTGGGACCAACAGATCTAGGTAACCATATGGCCAGACGACGGAAGCCAGCGTGTTCTTTGATGTCCAGGATTGTATTCTGACTGGCTAGAATCCTCGAGGAAGGCAAATAGGTTCACCTAAACAATCCACAGTCCTTGGGAATTCTCAAATCAAAAGATGACAGTTCTATAAGTGACAAACAGCAGTGGGCACGGTACTCCGACGATGGTATATATCCAATTTCCCGGCAAGGTGCAACTTTCCTCTGCGGACAATAGCGTCCGCGATGCCGAACTGGCGATGTATTTTTCAGTTGTCGGAAATATACACAAAGTCACTTTCAGGACAAACTGGGATGTAATGAACGTAATTGCACAAAGAGATACAATGAGTGATACAAGCGATCCAAAGGAACGTCTCAAAGAAAATAGGAAGTGGCGAAACACAAGCTCAGAAAGTGCAACGTACAGTGAAATGGAGTACAAATTGGCGTATGTCGAATAGCACGAAAGCCGATATATCCAAATCCTTCTAAGTGAACTTGAGTAAATGACTGCGAGCTTTACAACTTCATCGCTTATATTCATAGAAATTTCTGGCCGGTTTGATCATAAATATGTTTACAACATGGGTATGTATGCACACTCTATGTACAATGACACGAACTCATAAACACCGAAACCTCAGTAACCAGCGATTGAATTCCGGTGCAGGATACAATGTACACAGGAGGGAAAATATAGGTCAGTCACTGATCCAGATACCGCAAAGCAAATAAAAAACTATAATACAATACCTTAAGGACGGGTTTCATAACAACATTGGCTTAAAGATTGTCAACAATGACAATGTAGATAGCAGTCTTGGAGAGAACATAAAAATAAATAAACATTAACAACCCAAATGTCTCGGACCATTAAATCTAGGCTCCCATATTGCCAGACAACGGAAGCCAACGTGTTCTTTGATGTCCAGGATTGGCGTCCGGTAGACTAACTTCACCGGGGACACGTACCAGAACCCCAGCCAGAACTAGGGGACAGATTCCTAGGTTACCATCAGGTTGTACCAATCAAATACATCAAATAATCGACTAAATTAGAGAAGAAAATGACTACAACTTTGAACCTTATTTACAAGGTCGATTTATTCACGCCTGTTTCAATACAAATCCTTCCACCCCAAACAACTGCCAAACCAAACTCACCTACAATCAGTGTACACTGTGGGCTATTCGTGTTTCCTCCAAGTCGCCTTCTGAATTTATCGGGGGAGAGAGTTCCGTATTTCATTTGAATCCATTTGGTATAGACTATCCTTTTCCTTCTTTTCTACACATATAGGTTAATTCCCAAGAAGTGTCACTTGATGCAACCCAGAACTATTGCTTAGGTCTGTCGGCACTACCTTGTTTGCTAGTGTTCTGTACTGATTTTAGCCTTAGATCTCAACTGGTCTAATCGACTCAGGGAAGTTCACTTACTTAGGTCCTCTTCCAGGACTCAACTAACACTTGACCTTACTTGACTTATATCATAACGAAGTGTGCACGTAATGGCTGTGAAACGCCATAACAATAGAGTATAATTACATGACTAATTATCGTTATTATTTGTCTCAATAACAACCATGGAAACGGGAATTTCAGATCATTCTGCCGATCATTTTAGCCACCGATCTGTAATTTGGGCGTCTAGGCATGCAGAGAGAGCCGGATACATGTGGCCGTAATTGTGCCTGCCAGGTCAGAATGGTGAATTGAACGTCGAATCAGGGTTAATCAGCCTTCAGTCTGGGTTCCAATATGTACTGGGACATCAGCTGGATGGAATTTTGCCTCAAACGTAGCCCTAATGTTTGCCTATATCATAGCGGACAGACTTTCCAGGCACTCAACAATGACTTTTTGCCTAATAAACAAAATTATCAGCAACGGAGCAGAATGTCATTACTGGACAAGTTTTACAGGTATGGATTTTGCCAGTTGACTGGAAATCGTACGCCGCCCTGTACATTTCCATGTTCTTTGACGCAGTCATATGAACAATTATAATCTACATGCGTAAGGGTAGGGAGAAAATAATGACTGGTGTAAGTGAACATCCATATTCTCACCGATTACTTCATTTTGATTTATACACGGACTGATACATGTATACAACAACAACTACTACAGTTCTTACTGCTGAAATGTGTTTCCGCTAACATACATTTCCAATTTCAACTGCACATGCTTTCTGACATGTCCAAGCACATGTGACATTGCAAATTGCCGACTAGGTGAAGCATCCAAATTGCATTTGAGGTTATTAACAGGTCAAACAATATCAAAAGTCCAAATTCCAATGACCAGTTTCAGTAATGCAATGAACAACACAACCTCTTAAAAATCCATATAATTTTAGCCACAGATATTTGCAGCTGATTCACCACCAGAAAACATCCATATATTTTAAGATTTAAGTATTTTCATGGTCTAATAATACTTGTCTCACGCAGTGCTAAAGGCTGACTTCTTTTCCAATAGGCCAATCCGGGCCATTATTTTTGTATTTTATTTGTTGCACATGATTCCCCATGTTGCCAAAACTTATTAATCCACAACGGACCGTGCCGAACAAAACCACATCTTGAGCGTGAAACGTCGGTAAAGTGCAGAGCAAGATCAACGGTTTTACAAAACTGCGATGTGCCCAGAGTAAAAGCTCCATCCCATGAGTTAAAGAGAATTGATGAAATAAAATTAGGCCAGCCCAGTTGTATAACGCAAAATTCTCCTTAAAGGTAAAACTTAAATGGTTCGCTGGCATTAAGTTCAAAGAGACCAATTTAGCAAAAACGACCCGTAATGGATTCACTCTTCGCAGTCCATGTTTAGATAAATTGAAGGGATGAGATATCCTATTTGGGATGGTCTGTCGTTTGTTTTCCTAAAGATCTCTTACTTGTATGGCGTTTAAAACTGACTTGGCTTTAAGTGTGTGCAAAGAGCTTCATCGATTTTACGACTAAAATAAGATTGATGTCAACAGTTCTTAACCGAAAGGGAAAAAAACAGATGACATTAATTCTAGCATGCACAACTGCCAATTAAAATCGCCATTATATAGATAGGAACTGAAGACCTCTGCCTTACCACAGAGTTAGGGAATAGAGAACCACATACCAGGCTCACCTATTATGTAATAATTATGTCTTTACCTGTGGTCTGTTCTGTGAGTCACGTCATCCTCCATTGCTGAGACCAGTCAATGTAACCAGGCCATAAACACTGAAACATATCTTGATATAACCTCTTATTGAGCTGATGATTACTGAAATCTTCTGACATTCCATATACATCTGCAGTTAAAAACAATGCCCAGCACACGCACCTGCTGTTGTTCAGTGAATAGGGGGCATTTTTTTTCAACCAAAATGGCGTTTCATTCCTTAAAAAGACCCAGCGGTTCTCGAGATATTGATATTTAAAAATGTTAACATTAAATACAGATAAAAATACATACGACATCGCCAGGGTGAGTTTGTTAGTCGCCCTGCGGTTTTCCTTACTCATTTACCAGCCAACAACGTCATTCAAACACCATGGAAATATCACTGTTTTTCAAGTCTTGAGACTGCATTTTGGCCAACATTCCACGTCGATGTGTAGTTGGGGTATGCAGCAAGACATCAGGGGATTGTTTGAGTCACAGTTGGCCTGAAGACACAAAAGTGGCATTAAACTGGGCAAAGTTTGTGCGGAACACGCGAGTTTGGAAATCCGTCTTCAGTAGACCACACAAAGTGTTATTCAAAGTGTTATTGACAATGAGACCTCTGTTCCACCACCTGTATTATCGATAAAGTATATCCCGATGTTGACAGGGAAAAAATGTCCTCGGAGATCACAGCACATCGAAGAGTCTCGTAGTAGGCGCCTATTTACGCCTACCTCACGGGCGTTCTGATTATAATCCATGCGGCTTAGTTAGAGTTGACGATTTGCATGATCATTTTCAAAACATACAGTACAATATATTTGCCTTTTAGATCATTTTTTACAAGTACATGTACCATTTATTTTGCAAAAAGTTTTAAGTAATAAAAAACAGAAAGGAGACTCTACTTGACATTCTAAGAGGGGCCAATTTTTCGTGTCGTTCAATTGTACACATATATTTACTGAAAAGGCTAATATTCTGTTGTTTTTGAATTTCATGATTTTGAAAATTCATTTTACTGAGCATAATGATTAATATCCACCACTAAACTCGAATCTTTGTAGACATGTACGGCATTCTGTTTTGTTTGCACAACCGCCGCGATGGCCTGGTGGTTAGATTCAGGAGATTCGGGATCAATCCCGGGTGGGGTCATACCAAAGACTTACTGCCTCGCTTGGCTCTCAACACTGAAAGGTTAAAGCAAGGAAACAGGAGTGGTCGGCCCGGTGTCAATCTAATGTGACAGGCTAGGGTGTCATGTCTGGTGTCTTCGGAATAATGCTCCAGTGGCGGCAGCACATTGGCGGCAAGAACAATTCCTGGCACAACATTTGTCATCATATTGCTGAAAAATTATTGAGCACGACGTAAAAACTCAAGCATACATACTTACATACATACTGTTTTCAGCTACGAGGTTCGATTCTAATGGATTAATTTTCTCTCGAATTAATTTTCTCTCGAATTGAGAAAAAAAGACACTGCAACTTTCCGAAAACACATTTCCCCAGATATTAGGCACAAAAACGTAGTAAACAGCACCCACAAGTTGGTGTTAACCAGGCGGTCTCCACATGGATGGGATCTACTGTCATCATGGCTGTCATTACCATGGCAACTGGGATAGACGACAGATCGCAGTCCTAGCAGGGATCGAATAGGTATATGGCTCTGTATTTATTGGAATAACTTCCAAAGTGCTTTCGTCGAGTTCATTAACTTCGTCAATGAGTAAGTTTTCTTCCAAATTATATTCTTTCTTCCAAAGCAGTGGAACCATTCGCCTGATTTGGAGAAGGGATCGAGCATGGTGTGCTGTGGCTGATTAGCCTACCCCTGTGACGTCACACCTTCCAAGTCTCAGCTTGCCGAAACGTACTTCGTGGCCAACTTAAACAAATTTCAGAAACGTAATGTTAAAAGAAATATGTCTTGATTTGCTTGTGGATAGTGAATACTTTTGCTTCCATATGTGTAAATTTAAATAAAAAATGCGCTAAGGATAGACTTTAAATGCGGTCTCCAGTAATACGTAAACCAACATTGCATTGATTTCCCGGACCAAGGGTGTGATGGTTGTGTCAAATAAATTGTGGTATTAGGGGCAGTCAGGGCTTCTCTGAAATCCTGTTATTTGCACCTCAGGTCGTGATAATGAGATAGGGCTGGAAGTCCTGCATCACGAAAATGGTCGACCGAAAATGATAATACATAATTTCTATTACGTGTCACTGCAGAAGTCATCTAGAGGTCACCTATGTATAATAGTAGACTAATGATGCTGTCTCATATCAAAAATTTCAATATTTCAGCGTTGAACTGAGGGTGGGCTGAACAGTTGTCCCCAAATACTTCAGCTGAATGTAATATAAATTACTACAGAACAGAGAGTAAAACCACTATCAGAGAAGCCGTGATAGTATAATAGTTGACAACTGGCCCCACATGACCGGTAATATCCGGGCTCATGTCAACTTACCTCAGTTATCGATAGGGGGCCTCCTTGGCTCAGTCGGTTAGCGCGCTCTCGCAGCACAATGACCGGAAGCCTCCCACCAATGCGGTTGCTGTGAGTTCAAGACCAGCTCATGCTGGCTTCCTCTCCGGCCGTACGTGGGAAGGTCTGCCCGCAACTTGCGGATGCTCGTGGGTTTCCTCCGGGCTCTGCCCGGTTTCCTCCTACCATAATGCTGGCCTCCGTCGTATACGTGAAATATTATTGAGTACGGCGTAAAACACCAATCAAATAAATAAATGAATAAATCAGTTATCGATGTAATAGAAATATTAATGTAAATGTTAAAATTTTAGCAACTGACACACCCCTAGTACCATGGCTACCACAGAATTACGTGAAAACCTTGAAACGGATAGATCAACGGAGAAGAATCTATCTAGCAATGCCTTCAGGCGACGACTGTTGACAGACGGGAACAAAATGTTAAAGTGGTAGACAGCTTGAACGAATCACTGGCGGAGCATAGGATTGTTCTTAAGAACAGCACTGGAAAGGAATGTGAAGAGTGGTACATGTACGAAGGCCAAGGGCGTGGAGAGATGTCATGGCGAGGGAAAAGAATCTATGAGGCTTACCCTTCCAAGAGAAAAAAAGTCAGAAAATTCTGAAGAACGTCATAAGATTCTGTAGAATTTCTGTCTTGACCAAGCTTGACCCTATTACCATGAGATTTGAGGACAGGCGTCCTCTGGAGGAATACACTTCGTCCACTTACCTCGGGTATAATAAATCACATTTGGAGCATCTCATGTAAGCCTTTTTCGGTTTATCATGCTTACCTACCGTAAAGGCTCTTTGCCCGTTTTGGGAAGACTTGTAAAATCGGATTTCTTGGGTAAAAAATGAACAGGAATGTTTTTAATCTGTATTTTTGTCAGTCCATATTTCTAGCTTAATCATCTGCCTGTGTTCTATTAAACGCAGCAATGAAAGTGATGATTCGTATGCTCCAAAAGATCAAGGACAGCCTTTAATGGAAATCAAATAACGATACCAGTATTAATAATACTGAATGAAAAATGTATGTGTGTCTTGTGTGTCTTCACTTTTCTCCACTTAAGACTCTGACAACATTTGGAATACTGGCGCCCAAAATACCAGAGCTCTATAGATGTCAGTTTTCTGAACCCGGATTAGAAAGAGTCGACTTTAAAGAGAACCTTCCTACATAGAAATTATCCTTTTTCCACAGGACAGGTAGCAGTAACCGTCAATATCCCTTTCGCCCAACAGACTTCGCCATTTTATTGACAGCTAGATTCCTGTCTCATCCAAGGCTGCACTATTATAGGTCAATTACTAGCCTTAGACAACAATTTTTTTCTCTTTAGATGACCTTGCATTCTAACCACCAGTCCAGGGAGGGGTGCTTAGGGTGATCGCAATCTAGGTTAATCGCCCTGTGCCCAAAAGATGGCACAAATCTGATCGACAGGACACCTATCCCAGTTTGGATACGGCTTATGAGCAGGGGCTCTCCGGTATTGGCGAGATTCCATTACTAGATACATCCCCAGTCCTGAAGAGCTTTCGTGCAATCATTAGGCCGCCATCTGGCCTACTGATTTTGATGGCACTCAGTGTGACATCATACCACAGTTTGATTCTCGATCTATTTATACCTAATCTTTATAGTACCGCAATAGAATTCCTTCCCAAAAGAATACCTTGTTTTTCCAGTAAAAGTGAACACACAGAAAACATTTAAAATATATGGCCCAATCGGGAAAGCAATCTATGAACTCTGCAAGTTATAGTCACTTTCTTTAAACCACCCAGTTTTAGACGCGTCAATCTGGTATGCACGAAAAGTTACCGTACTCCAAAAGAACGTTGTCAGTTCTGACAATGATCACGAAGTGTTTATTACTGTCTCAAAACTAGTCGTATTACTCTGTAACTAAGCTCTGGTTGTTTGTTTAATTGTTCTCCTGGAGCTTATGTGAAGCAGCATTCCATGATGCCAGTCCTGAAGGTCTCGCCCTGGAGTTACACCTGATCACCCAGTGCTCCGTCAGGACACTGCGATCGAAAATGCTTTCGTAACGTGGAGATATATATAAAAGGAAAATCAAATTTATAATCTCCTTACGAAGCCGTTTTTGTGTGAAACGATATCGTAATAAGTGTCTTTTTCCTCTGAGCTGCTTGCAGCACCAAATCTTCTCATGTTGTTTTGTTTAACACTGCAATAACTTGGATCAAAGGTTAGACCACCTGGTAATGCCTCCCCACAGGTGCCGAGTCTGTCTGATGACAGTATACGCTGTGGTAATATGCTTGACGTAACAATATAGAATGTTGCTTCCTGTATAACAAACACTACCTTGCATTTCCTGGTCACTGTTTCCGGAAGATTGGAACCAGCCCTGCTCTTTCTTGCAAAGGTTTATAGTCTTCAGGAGATGAAACCAATTTACAACATACTGTGAACTGCTGTCAGTGCTCATTTGTCAGTGGCAGCGTGTCGAAGGGGCATTGTGACGTCTTCTATCGTTGGGTAATTCCCTTTGCCTGAACAGGACGGAAACTGAATGGCACGTAGATGGGGCCTCGGGCCGAGTCTCTTAGACGTTCTCGGTAATATCTGATTCTGGGTTAAGCCTCCAGGCATAGTCTACGGAACAACCGGATACCGTAATATTGTGCCTCAGGCTGTATAACACCAACCACTCATCATCAAACAGATTGAGATCCAGTAATAGTCGGGTTTCCATTGAAAGTGGCTTGGCAACTGGAGACCGGAAGATCTTGGTCAAGAGGCATGTGCGTTAATAACAACAGTACTTTATGAAATTTCAGCAGAGCAGTGTATCTGAGACACAGGATTGTGTTTATAGCGTCTGGCATCGATTTTTGATAGCTTCCGAGTGTTGACACAGCTATTATACCCAGACTCAAAGTCATCTACTGATGCAATAAATAGACGCTGACTTAAAGCGGTACGAGACTTTTGATGGTACAGGGATGTAGAATCCAAAGCACCGCTCCCTCGACAACTAAACAATGTGCATGAATTGATGTAACTTACAAACTGTCTGACTCAAGACCGCAATTGAGCTGACAAGATCTGAATAAGCCTGATAGATGTTTAGAGTGCGCATGACAGTGATTTCCTACGTTCTGTACAAATATACTCACGTGGTTGTGTTAGACCATTGTAAGGTTTGGTTGTCAAAAAAATTTCAGCCAATTTCGTGTATTTTATGTGAGTCCTTGTCATACATAAAGGTTTGCATGTGTATTGGTATACTTTCAAGCCGAAAACATGAAAAAATACTCGTAAAAACTTGAACAGGCGTAAATCCTGGGCTGTCGCTATCGCATAAATGACCACGTGTTTTTGTTTATCCCGCGTATGACTCCTTTTGTCCATATGTAATGATGCAGTGCTCGAAGCAAGTGTCATGCTTATTCGAACGCGCGGCCTTCACATTATTCAAGACAGTTTGGGTTTCCACATGAAAGCGTATTCCACATCCTAGCGTTATGGTAAAAGTCGTTCAAGAGTGGAAATTTTCATGCAAAATAATTGCTTCATGAATCCAAGTTACGACTACAAAGTTTCATTCTAAACCTCTGTGAGCAGTGCGACTTTCGTCACTACAGTCACCAAAACTGTGCCTATTCCTTTATGCTGAGCGACAAAGAAAGACAGTAACACGATCACCGATGAATCCGAGACTGAACCATGTGCAGTCAACTTAAAGCAAGTCTTTGTTTTAAGATCTAAATAGTAGCTGGAATACACACAAACTTAAGATGGACTTAAGAAGTTTTTTGAACGATGAGTCTTCCTTGCAGATCCGATTAAAAACGCAACACACTGGCTTCACACTTCTTTTTTTTTAAAATTTGTATTTGAATACAGTCCAACTTTGTGAAATAGTCTGTAATATAACGTTTGTTCTTCTTCGTTATTTAGTTAGTGTCTCCTTGGAAATGCATATTCTTGAAAAGGCCAAGAGTGGCCCTGTAGAACATCTTTGAATGACAATGACCAGCTTGACTTGAATTCATATTTCACATAAAGTCTTTATAAATGCAGTAAGCGATGCAACTATATTTCGCATTACAACTTATGCGGTTATCCTATACTCATATATTTGCTTGAGAATCACCCTTCTCACTTCACCGCATGTCATCACATTTGGATTTATATTATGTCTAATTCCTTAAGAGGTTTAGAAGAACGTAACTGCAGTTTCTCTACACCGGAACAGTGTTCTCGAATGCCCAGATTTAGAATCCAAATATAGAACAGGTACATGTGAAAACTGTTTATTAAGGAAAATTAATCTCGTTGTACATTTTATGGCATATGTTTTCCACTTGATTCCGTAACTAACGAAAGAATTCCTTTGTTGGCCTAGTCAAAAAATGTTTTTCTGCATTTAAAAAGATTAACATTATAAATGGAGAAGACTGCCATCAAAGACTTCAGTGCAATTAAGCAGTGCACTCTAACAGGGGAGTTTCTAGTTCGAACTCTTTTATCGCAGAAGGTAAAAAGAGTTCAACGGTGTGATGTAACTTGTCAAAAATGGCAGGCAATTTTGTTGATTTTAATTTACGATCACCTCTCTCGCCATGTTAGGGAGGCACAAACGACCTCTCCTTTAATCAGGAACATCTTAAATTAAAAAACTTCCCGCTCTTTAATTCTCCCTATCGTACTTCTAGTCTAAATAACTTTAAAATAGTACATGTAATCAGAAATAGTTGCCTAACATTTTTTACAGGTCACATGGTACAGTAGAATTTTTCTTGCCTTTAGCGATAAAAGAGTTCGAACTCGAAACTCACCTATTCTTAACTGTAAAACCTAACTGTTTCTGTACTAAAGCTGTGCGCGTAAAGCAAAGAGATACTGTAGTACACAAGAACTGCCGCGTAACGGCAGAGAATGGTGTGTTTTTACACAGCTTGTAATCATCATGCGCAGGTGGGAAATGGCGAGAATCGCCACAAATGACATGGTCATAGTGCTATTCTGCATCTGCAAAATATTATTGAATGTAATACCAAGACACTCAAAGCCGTCAAAAGCATTTTATTCGAAATGGCTTTGCGCTTTGGAAATCCTCACAACATAGGTTCTGGAACTGATAACCAGCAGTTTCCATCTTTCACAACATAGAATTTCGAGTTATTTCAGACAATCTGCAAAACCATTGTGCGTGTTCAAAGATAACACTGTACAGTCTGCATATAATACAACTAGAAAGTATGTCGTTTAACAATTCAGAATGCTACCTATGCGGAAATGGGTTAACAGGCGAGCAGCCGTCTTCCTTTAAAAAATTTCTGACACATTTATAAAAATTCTCAAAAGGAGTGCCAGCATCCACTGGCGATGGCACTGGGGGGTGTTGGGGGTTTGACATGGGGCACTGTTCAACTGGAGAAAAGTTTCTTCTCGGGTTTCCCTTGAGATCAAACATAACTATTGATGGATAATGAATATTTTTATATTTTACCTTAAAGCTGATGTTGAGATATGCGTGGATAATTTGCAGAATTGGTTGATTATCGTTTGATTATTTTAAACATCGAGTAATTAACTTAATTGCAAATATCATACATTCTTGTATGGCTGGCCTATTACGTAAGATTTAAATGGTTTGATTATTTTCCCATTGCATTAAGTGTCGAAGGAAAACAAATGATTTCCTATTAAGAGACATTTAATTGAGAGCTATTTTTTACAGCTTATTAATAAAAACTGTTGGATTATATTTTTTTCTCTTGCTCTCTCGCTAACCGTCAAGAAGCCGATCGATCACGTGTTCTTCACTGACTCAGTGCGCCAAACCTGTAATTAGTTTTATGTTGTTTTTTTTACCTGTTCATCAGCTAGGTTTTTCCATAAGGCTTACTACACCATAGGCCTTTGGGTTTGTGGATCGTTCTAGGCAGTTATCAAACTGCTGAGTCTGGACGAATTGCGGCCTGTCCTGTCCCGTGATTTACACCTATCTTTATATTCCGTTATTATTTTTTCGCTCAATGTCGTATATTTGGCAATGGGCAAATTCATTTAATTATAATAAAAACAGTAAAATTTGCAGTTATATGAGACAAACCAGTACAGTAAATGACTCAATCGTGAGATAAATTGGACTCAACGAAAGCGATATTAATTGATTTTATCCTTTTTAATTAAAGAGGAAATCAAGTCAATAACGTATAGGCGAGCACAATAATCCCCCTCCCCGCCCTGTAGTGCTTGTGTTTATATTGCTCTTTCTTATTATATTCTCTTTTCACATCACTAAGCAACGGTGATACATTCCTACTTGCGTGTTCTAATCAAATATTCCATTTCAAAGCACAAATGATTTTACAACACACTTTTTAAAAGCTGTTTCACATTGTCTCCGTGGGTCTCCGGAAATGCCCGGAGATTTGGCGAGTCATCATTCAAGGGGTTAAACGGAAGTGGCGTAATTTGACATTTTCAGACTAGTGGGTGCGGTGTTATTGACTGAATGTGATAAAGAAAGGCGCACTGGGCCGAAGGTGAAAAGAAAAACGCAAATTTACCTCACTGAATGTTTCAGATTTGTGTGGTTTCAGGTGGTCTGTTACATTTTGTGTATAGAGTAGTCCTTAGAACCGCATCCATTCTTGTTCGCCACATACGAACACAGATGAAGTGAGCCTGGCGCGGACTTGAACTCACAGCGACCGCATTGGTGTGAGGTACCGGAGTCATTATTGTGTGTCAGCAAGCTGACAACTGAAACACGAGGCTGTCGGCTCATTGACTGTAATTTTTTAATGACGCATTTAGGTTTCAGATTTTGAATACTCCAAATGTCACCATCACTCTCTCATCCAGTCATTCGCCCATTCATCGTTTCACCTGGGCACCCACTCACTCTAACATGTGTCACACCGCTCACTTTGCATCACCCTGCTGTCCACGGGTATCACACCCTACGCCGTCGAAACGAGTATTACAGGTCAAGGTGGTATACACACAAGAAGGCTAACTGCAGGAGCTTATGTAGCCAATAAAAGGAGCCTTCTGATCGAGCGGGCCTTCGTGGTTCGCCACAAAACCATGTAGCTGCTTAGTAAGCTGAAGTCTCTTTGGGGGACAGGGGGGAATCTAACCACGACGGCAATAAATCACTGCGGACGTATCAATAACCGAATCTAAGACAGCGCAAGGCTAGATCGGCCCGGCGGCAGCGGCGAGTAGAGACGGGTACACAGAGGTACGGCACGTCAACGTTACGTCGTCCACCGCAGTCAGTCGCTCGCTTGCCCGGGAAGCGATCGGTTCCATCTCCGAGGCGCGGATGAGCGCCCGTCCCTTGGCATCTCCGGAGTAATATGCTGCGGTATTTTAAGAGGCAGTCTCCCATCCGCGGTGGATCTTACTGAGGTGTTAACACGCATCACAACAGGCATTTACAGTCTCCAGCCGATTTTAGGTAGGTACATAAACACATTCGTTTACAGCACAGCTCTCTCCACAACGGCGTTAACACTAATGTAACGCTGTTCATTATGTGTCGTGGGGGTGTGTAAATAGATCAACATTTGCCTATACACTATAGTACCCTACTATATTCAACCCTGTCTTCAGCTATGATACTTTAACATCACATAGACGTATATCACGTCACTAGTCCGATTAAACTGCCCATCTGAGCCTTGAAAGGCTGGTTTTCCGGGTGTCACTGAACGTACATTTGTTAAGCCTGCACTGACTTTAGATACATGATCCGCCTTGCATACACACAAAGTGTCTTCTTTGGGTAATGTTTCCAAGCTTGCTCAATGGTTGCCTTTTGTGTGATATTCAAAGCCTCTGTATCTGTCGAGGGGATCGGTTATCTTTTTGTTCCCATTTCGGTACATGAGATTTCTTTGCATGTGGTATGTTCTTACGGGTTAAACACGATATAGGTTTACGTGAGTTTAGGAGAAAACATGAAAAATATCTGACCCAGAAACTACTAACTGCAGTTGTTGAACTGCTACGGTTTGAGACTTCTAACCACAAACATGGCTACCTTTAGTAAGATGATGATGATGATGATGATGATGATGATGATGATGATGATGATGATAATTGTTGTTGATGATGATGATGATTGTTGCTGTTGTTGTTGTTGTTGTTCTTCTTCTTCTTATCATTATTATCATTATTATTATTACAAATTGTACAAAATAGCCGACATGTTTGAGATTGCCGGAGTGACACATTATAAAATATATATTGCTGTTTGCGTCGAATGATCATGTAGAGTACAACATTGTTTACAACTGGTAGGTATAGTGTGTTGCCTACCGTTGCGCTATGTGTAGCTAGTATATTGCATTCCTGCCTAAACCAGGGTGCTGCTGCTCGACTACAGCTTTCTGAGGTACTTCCCTTTGCATTGTTTTCGTGTTCACATTTGTTTATTATATGTGATGACAACACATCATATTTGAATAATCCTAGACCTGATAAACTGAAAATATCGTTCACGTAATTTTGCTTCGGGATGGTGCCAGGGAGTGTTCAAGTTGCTCCTATTAACATGAGCAGTTATAACTGAGGTAAATTGACAAGGGGTCAGATTTCGTCGGTTACGTGTGACCGGTTTGCAAACTATCACACCGTGGTCACTGCTCTAGTGTTAATCTCCATGCTGTAGTCTTTTAGACTTCATTGCACAGCTGACACTAAAATGGTGTGGTGTCCGGAAATGTTGTCGTAGTTAGTGTCTGTAGTGTAGTGTCCCCAAAAGATATGGCCCAACTGTCAACGTTCTCCATCTGTGATTATTGGTTACTCCCAATCTTCCCTCTGAAGGACCGCCTTGTGGCGTCATTTCTTATCATATACGGATTGCTGTTAGTCACCATACTCAAAAATTGTTCATGTATACATTGTCGCTGGAGAAAATCGGAGAGCTCGATGTAAGCCACCGACCTTTGGCAGGTCTTCAAGACCGCGTCATCGAGCAGTGAGACCGGAAGAATCGACGTTTCCTGCCCATGGTCGGGATGGAACCACACCTCATGAATCTCATTGTTAGGAATCGCGAATCTTCCTAGCTGAGCTTCGTCTCTCTTCCTCTCTTCCTAGGAAGAAACAGACTTACAAGGCTTTGCCCGGGGTGAATTTCTTGTGATGTCGGCTTAATGGCTTGGTAATAATATAGCTGTAGGCCGGCGTTTACTGGTTACGCTAAGGTAGCGCAAATTTGAAATGGTTGCGACGTTCCGCGTATAGAGTTTCACGTCCTCTTGCATCTTGGTCACGCGTTGAATGAAAGGCACGGTGATTATATCAAAACATAGTATGTGTAACATTTGACCGACCGATCAACTGAATGAGAGACGGACGGACCGACAAATAGACCGACACACATACGCTGAGTGACTTACAAAGCTTCCTGTTTGCATCTTAAAATGTCAGGTATTTTGTGCCTATTATTGCGGATGTAAAACATTCTCATCCAGGTTAAACCTTTCGGCTCAGTCAGTTTTTCAAAGACAGTCTCACTGCAGTGTTAGCCTATTCATTTTGTAAAACCGTGGACGTATTTTGTCTGCATTCCGACGGCTATTCGCTGAGCTAGGAGAAAACTATAACAAATACAGACACATGTATCAACATTACAACACGCCAAGTTTCATGTTTAGGCCTACTTTTTTTACACACGTGAATACGTATTCAGGTACGTATATATATAGGATTGGCACAATGCTGTGAACCATTTGTAAACAGCGTTTTTGTGGAGTAATTTTTTTGACACGAGTGACAGTTAAATTTATCACTTGTGCGTACAAGCGGAACAGGTTTTTCCGAATATAACGGAATCTGAATAAAACCAAGAATTTCATTGTCTGTATTCGCTTGTGTTGTCATTATAGCAGAGACTCCCAGTGGGTTACAAGACAATTTGTTGGCTTCTGTCTCACTTTAGCTAATAAACCTGTCAGTACGTCGTGTAGGCCTACTTGAGCTGTCGGTTTGATGCCGTGAGAAGTGGCTACACTTCGCTGATATCGATACAAGAGCACGTCACGTAGACTACATACGCGTGGCTGTGAGAAGCGTGCGCAGTGAAGAGCAAACCACACGCGCGCTGTCACCTCTTGGTAATTATTTTTCAATTAATCAAATAAAATAAATAGTGACATGGTAAGATTAATTCTACTTTTCAGCAAAGTGAATACGTATGGAGATACCCGCGCGTATATCTGTACCCTTTGTAACTGCGTGTACCTAAGCACAGGAGAAAACTGAATAGGATGTAGCATTTTGTGACAGTTTTATTATGTGTCTAGTAACAAAAATTATTTACCGAAAATAGCCCGTTAACAACCTGTGCGGAATTTCTTCGTCTGAACGGTAGAAAAGCCTTCCTTAAAACCAGACTGTACGTTCTCCGTCGAGCCCCCCACTTCCTACGCCAGGGTGTCAAGTGACATTACAGCAAAAGTCAATTTACGTAAGAATAACAGTACGTCATTTCGACACGTCTTAAGTACGGTTGGTGTAGGTCAGTCGTGCTGTGTGCGGCGTTGCCAGCGTGATGGGGATTAATAGAGACGGTACAACGCACGCCTTCAGAAAAGACGAATGTTCTTTGCCTTCATACGCCTCCAGATAACGTGTTTATCGTTTGGAAAAAATGAGAAGCGGTTACGATGTTTATGTTTGATTATTTCAAGCAGCGATAAACACCGAAGATGTCACGATCAACAACGATCGGTTGTGCAAGAAATTCGCATTTTTTTTAAACACCTACGACTCTATCAAAATCCACTACAAGTTACAGGTATTTAACTAGAATGGGGACATACAAGGCATTTATAAGCCCTGTTTTCTTTCTTCGGGTCCGCTGGAGGCTTCGCTTGGATTTAGCTGTCTTAGTGGCAGTCCTAGTTAGACTCTCTACACCTTATTGTTGGCGGAGTACTCCTTTGCTCAGTTGGTTAGCACACTATCGCAGCGCAATGACCCAGGAATCTCCCACCGATGTGGTGGCTGCTAGTTCAAGTCCAGCTCATGCTGGCTTCCTGTCCGGTATGCTCTGCCCGGTTTCCCCTCCCACCATAATGCTGTATAAGTTAAAATATTGTTAAGTATGGCACCAAAACACCAATCAACTAAATAAAAAGATAAATAAATAAATAAATAAATCTTATTGTTGGTAGAAACCTTCAAGCCCTTAAAATTATACCAAGAGATTCCTTTAGATTTTGCAAATCCCAAATCCATGAAATGATTGTCTGGGCTTGTTGTGGACCGAAAACTCTAACACTCACAACGGAATAACATAGACCATCCATTTCATAACATAACCAAGGTGATGTGTCTTCCAGACCTGACTGGTCAAATGTAGGGCCTTGAAAGTGAAATGGTCAATCACTGAGTATCTCACATGGCTCGTTAGCATTATTCATTATAGCTGTAAAACAAGATGGCCGTATAAAAATGCTAGAGTGGCAGTCTCGACGAAGGAAGTAAGTCGATCCTATTTTAGGACGTGGATATCAGGGAACGATTAAGGACATGGACAATTCTAACGAAGTTGGTGGGGCCCTATTCTGGCGGGAATAAAATGAAGGCAACTTATGCGACGACAGCCAGCATTATAGTGGAACGAAACCGGGCAGAGCCCGGGAGAAACCCACGGCCATCAGCAAGCTGCTTTTACAATAGTAGAGTGCTACCGTTTGCACTACATGCAATTACAAAATTGTTTGGATTTTTTTTTGTCTGCATGACTTTGTACATTTCCTGTCTTTATTTTAACAGTAAGTAGAAAAGCATTTTCCGTCTCATAAAAACTCTTAATGCACTATCAGCAGTCCTGGGGCCTGTTTCGCCACAGGATCTGACAGGCCTAGAAGCTATTTTTTTTTCTTTCCGCGCAGAACTAGAATCTTCACACGAACAAACACCTGGTTTCTTTTCACAGCGGATAATATACAGACTACTTTCCCTGTATTGGAGGACGGAACTTCATACTCGGTCAGCAGCGGCGCTGATCGCAGAACAGGCGGACCATAACTATGCGTTCCTGTTATCTCAAACCGATAAACTTGAAAATGCAGGCCTAGTATGTATGCATAAACCATTAAGTAGTGAAAAATGATTATTATGAATTTGATTGTTATTTATGATTACTGGTTCAGTAATGTGATCCTTGGCTCAGTCGGATAGTGTGCTATCGCAGCACAATGACCCACCAGCGTCGTCGCTGTGAGTTCAAGTCCAGCTCATGCTGGCTTCCTCTCCGGCCGCAAGTGGGAAGGTCCACCAGCAACCTTCGGATGGTCGTGGGTTTTCCCGGGCTCTGCCCGGTTTCCTCCCACCATAATGCTGGCCGCCGTCGAAGAAGTGAAATATTCTTAAAACACTAATCAAATAAATAAATAAATTAACGTGATGGTGACGAGGTTTATAGGTGAAGGAAACTGAAGGAAACTATCGTACCTCGAAAAGTATCTGGCAAACCTCTTTACTTAAATTCGCAGCCGAACGAGCAAGGGCTGATTTTGAATGTACGATCTCGTTTGTCACTGGGAGGGGCATCCGGTTGAAGGTATTCTAGCTCTGACTCACCATGCGCTAGAAAAGCTCAAAATTCGAAAGTTCAAATTGTGAACTACCCTGCAGCTGGGAACCTTTTCCCGCCTAAAGTTATTCCAGCCAAAACTTGTGTATATTACACACTGTTGACAAAACAACGGTCAGTCCAACTTGGACTTGTGCCGCCACTGCACCGGTAAATGTACCTCTCTAAAAAGGAGGTTGCTGCGGGAGACCTGTAGGTGTCAAGAAAAGTCAATGTGTAATGAAGATGCCTTTTACTTAAGTTTTGATCGGTTTATATTTTATAAATCCCATGTTCTCTAAAAAGTACTGTGTACAAGTCCTACACATCATTATCGCAAAAATGCACATCCACATAATTTTTGTGTACCAGCAGTACACAATTTGTGTAATTTGTTGAATGTATCCACAATGACCTATGCATCAGTGATACATCACTTGGCTACCACCACTACGCATGCATTGTGGATGTGCAAATGTGTACACAGTTGTTTTACAGAGTGTGAAATGACTTCAGAATGACTTCATGATAGTAACGCGACATTGGCAGTGTTTACACCATATCGTAGCGATGATGGATAGACTACCTCTGGGTTTATAATCCAAATATAATTGACAATGCCTTCGTAATCCATACTCTTTATCAAGACTGGCAAACGATTAAATGTATGAGTATGGTAGCCAGGTTGAATGGTAGCCACGTTGCATGGTAGCCACGTGTTTTTGTTTGACCGTTTTACGGACCCTAGACGCTAAACCCACATGGATCTACGCGGATGTACCATCTGAAAAGGCTATTCGATTCCATGTTTTTATATGCTAATCACCTTGTTGAGAATGAAACCATTTCGAATCAGCTAATGTAATCTGCATAAATACCTTCGTGCCTTACATATTGCTTGACCCGGCAACATTGATTCTTTATCCTACATATTGTCTTAGGTGACCTTTCTTAGGTGCTGAGCCTTTGATATCGTTGTGGTTTATGCATTTGAGGCCATGAGCTGGTCTAATGATTCCACAGCCGCAGGGAGTCAGCAGTTAAATATATGGCCGGCCTTCCAGTTTGCGGAAAGGAAATTGCTCCGGGCTTCCGTGCGACTTCCGCACAGGGTTTCAAAGATTGTGATCAGAGTGTGGCTTCCTTTGTAATTTACACGTAGGTTGCACTTTACACGATTTGACTCCTGGTGCTAAATTTCATGACATTCTAAGCCCCAGGGGGAAAATGAATGGCAGGAGAGAAAACGTGCAACAGAGGTAAACGGAGGCAGTAACGACATCGTTGGCAACTGGCCACGCATAAACCAGTTCATTAGGACTTAATATTTTTTTAGTTTTGCTTGAAATTTAGTATTGCGTTGAAGGCTCTAAAATCGCGATTGCCAAACATGATTGCCCTGTTTGCACCCTATTCTGACCTAGTGGTAGCAGCACCCCGCGTGAACACTGTTTTAAAAATCCCATGCTTTATAACCCTCTGTTCTCCATTGTGATACCTTTGTGTCATTTTTTTGTGCGCTCACCAAGTAGTGACGCTAAACAAAAGGGTTGCAATATAACCACGTAGCCATGTGAGCTAAAGTTGCACAGCGCAGTACTGACTTAATTTGGTTGGAAAAATGCTTTTTTACTATGTTGTATGCCTGAGTAGCATTTTGACCAAAGTTTGAGGTCAGTTTTGTTATTCCTAATCGAGGATGATGTACTTCACATACCGCAAAATGTGTACTGGTCTGCCAGCAACCTACGGGTGGTCGTGGGTTTTCGAAGGGCACTGCCCGGCTTCCTACCACCATAATGCTGGCCGTCGTCGTATAAGAGAAATATTCTTGAGTACGGCGTTAAACACCAATCAAATAAATAAATAAATAAATAAATAAAATGTGCACTTGTCTTAATATGTATGAAATTGTAGAAAGCCATCCTGGAAGTGTTGTTCTTCATTCTTATTCTGTCATGTAGCTGGTGACAGAAAATACTGTACTTAGTGCTGTAGAATAAAAATACAAATGCGTTAAAAGAATTTTTGCGAATGAGAGGAAACCTTCTCCCTCTAAAGTCATTCGGATGTAAGTTGTCTTCACTTATCGCCCGTTCCTTCCTTAGCGGTGACAATTCCGGACAACTTGGTAACGAAGTACTCACAGATCACCACAGAACAATGGTTAGTCCAGCTTGTGTCCGAGGCGGAGTATAACATGGGACAAGTTACCCTGAATGTTACATGTTAGCGAAACTTATATGCAGAACCGGATGATATCCAACACCTTTGTCTAACGGTTTATTTCGATTCCACCGCCTTTTATTTATGACAGACTGGTGCACATTTACCTTTGATTTTGATGTGGCCTGAAAGCTGGTATACATACATAAATTGGTTTACATGGCGACTCCATTGATTTGGAATGATTTGCCCCAAGGTAGTAAGATGTGTTTGAGAGATTCAGACTGTTCTAATCAACAATGGTCTATAGACAAAAGAGACCTGTTGCCACAGTATTAGTTTAAAATCACGTCCCGTGATGGGCTGTGAAATGGAGATGTTTCAGTACTTTACGTGCTTCAAGGCCTGGTCTGCTGTTTAGTACAGCCATCCTCTATACGTGATAGCCCTGCTGGGAAGCGACAGTCAGTTAGTGCTTCGTTGAGTGACATCCTCCAAATGGCTTTGTCAAGAATGGTTTTCGACGTCTGACAAATATGGTCTTTCCACGACAGATTGTCGCTAATGAGAAGTCAAAAACTGCAAAGCATTCATCAGCTGTCAATATCAGAGCCCAATGATCACTTTTCTTCCCGAAGCCCATATCAACCGGCCGACGTATTCGTTTCGGCAATCTTGAGTTATTGTTCCAGCGCTATCGGATTTAGAAGAACTTTCGTATCATGTCTCGCGTGACCCTAAAATGGCTTTGACTTATGTCTGTTTGAGAGGATAGACCTCACTTAGGGCTCCTTCGTATCCGGAATACTTGACAGGTCTGACCATAAACTTTCACTTTCCACTACGGCCTCACTGAGCGGAAAACTTTTCGCGCTATTTTACCGGTAATATTTTGTTAAACTTGACAAGGTCAATACGAGGCATGAAACAAGACCGTTGGTTTGGACAGGGGATCTGATTGTGGAATTATTCGTTTATACGCGCTTAATCCAATAGTGTTCAAGGAAAAATGCAAACCGAATACAGTCATCTAACATATAATCGTTTTATACTCTCTTTGTATTCAAAAGTGTTCAATACAAATCCAACAGGAAGTGTAATCAAAATTTAGGGTAAAGTGCTTGGACAAAAGTACACTATGATATATATCAAGCATTGATCCGGAAGTACACAATGCTTTTAATTAACTTTTCAAGGAGACCGTGTCCAATTTATACAGCGTTAACGCTGACACGTTAAATACATTATACTCTAGATATAACATGTATCGATCAAACACAATTATATCAATTTCTGTGGCTTTCTGTTATCCCATATTCTCACCCAAATAGGGACGCTTTACGCAAATTAAATTCAGACATTTGCTCACTCAACCATGGAAACTATCAGTCATTTAAATGGCGTGTTCTACACTTACGGTAACCTTGATAATGCCTTATAAAACTACCCTTTCATGACTTTTTTCTGAGCATTTCGTTCAAAATACATTCTGTCAACATTCTGAGATCAGTTCAGTACCCGTAATCAATCTGTAATCACCAAATAGCGTAAACACAGTGTAGAGGCCACAA
This sequence comes from Acanthopleura granulata, assembly GCA_016165875.1. Classification (NCBI taxonomy): domain Eukaryota; kingdom Metazoa; phylum Mollusca; class Polyplacophora; order Chitonida; family Chitonidae; genus Acanthopleura; species Acanthopleura granulata. The sequence continues at coordinate 13,507,008 of JABBOT010000005.1, read as the reverse complement.
AAGGCATCGGTTTCACGCCTGAAACTTTCATTTGTTGGCGAACTATAGAGTGCCTATACTCATTTATCACGCTTCATCTTAGTCGCGTGACATTTGGTGTCGTTAAAACCGATCAATCCTTGGTCATTGTTGACTTCAATTAATCTTTGTCGTGAAATAGTTTGCAAAAAGTCGTCGAAACGCTATTCGCTTTATCAAAGATTTGACTTTTAATTCCAGTTGTAGTAGCCCTTGTGGGAAAATACTACCAAACATGCCAAAAGAATAAAAGTGCCAAATTAGCAAACCATATTAATTCATCCTCAAAAAAGACATTATCCGTGTTTGAGCTCGTGGCTGCCGGTAAATGAAGGGTTGCAATAGATTAAAACACAAAGCCACTCTCGACAAGGTCACACGGATGCAGAAAGGCATCCGTTTTGGCAATTGTCTCTGTGTGTTTAGATTAGGCCAATTAAACTGAAACTCTGAAGGTCTAATCCTCTCCGATGAAGTCGAGAACTGTCAGACTGGCTTTAATATGATGTTGGTGATTGCAAATGGCTATTGACACCGTCGAAGGTCGTCGCCATCGTCTGCGTCAGTTGTCTTTGACAGCTGGGTCGAAATATATAATCGCCTGTTGATAAAATCGGAAATTCACGGAATGATTGGAAAACCTGTTCGGAGGACTCAGTGTGCCTGGTTCTCCAATTTGCCGATTCATTTTGACCAGCAAGTCAATCAGCTAAGTTGACAAATGAAACGTCCAATGGACATATTGTCAAGCACTGACTTTGGCTTCGAGCCATTAGTATTTACGTGTAAACATGTTGGAGGTCGTAAGCATACCAGATCATGATGACCAGCCTCTTACCGGACGAGGTGATCTTGTGGATTTTGCCGCGCCCTCGTAAACCGAATCGAGTCGTACCTAAGACTTGACCACTAGTAATATTGGTACTTCCTCTCTTCGCGCCCAGGACAAGTGGACTAGGCCAAAGTAATGGTAGACATGATGTCAGTATAATGTGGTTCTGTGGAGCGTCGTATCTGGTGTCTTCGTCATGGCGTTTCACTTAAGCAGCATGACAAATATGTCGTCATTGGATCCGGCCTGCTGCAAGGAGACACTGTCGTGATATGTCGGATGTAATGTGGAAAGGGACATTAAGGCCGAACCAGACCAATAAACCAGCCTTTATTACGCTATTACAAGTTTGCCTTTTGTCAAACGCTAATTTCGGAAGGACATTTGTTACTGGCTTTATTGGCCAAGTTTCCAGTTTCAGTTACAATTCCGGTGTTTCACTGTTCTCATTTTGTGGCAGCAATAGTGTATAAATCTGCCAAATGCCATTGGACCGAAACACGAAGGCATCTCTACACATATCACTTACAAATTTTGTACAAGAAAAATGGAACACAATTCTCCATACACTGACGTTTCCGTTCTTCCTAATGACAATTAACTATGTATAATGCCTTTCCGCTGTAAATAGGCAAATTACCTTTGGGCTGTTTTTTCCAGACTTATAACTATAGGAATTCATGATTACGTTCTTGCTTTGGTGGACAGGTAAATTATTCAGACATCTGCTTTATCATCTCTATTTCCCTTTTTTAGCATCTTGTCCTGTGATCGTATAAATTCAGTGTGTAAACAGCCCGGGAAAAATTGTCCTTGATTCCCCCTGAATGATTTAGTGAATAAGCCTGCAGTGTTTTCTGCTGTAGTCATAGAAGGAACTTCCGACACAAATCTCCATGAGCTCGGCTTTAAACAAATTTATGACACATAGAAGCTTGTTCGGGTTAAATGGAAATGTACATGTTTCGCGTGCTTTTGTCACGTGCACAATATTTGAAAAGCGCCTCCTGGCTCCATGGCTGCCTCTCGCGCCGACTCATTGGGGGGAAAGATGAATGTACAAATGTCAAAAGTCATGTGGAAAGCCGAAATATAAACAGCAACAACCAGCCTTACTGTTGCCTTCTTCTGTTAGAATGCACTGAGATGATATTACCAAAAACGCTGAGAGTTTCGTTAAACCAGAAAAGCCCTATCAAGTACTAATTACAACAAAATTACATATTTTGATCAGACATGTATATCATGAAGTAGATAAAGGTGAATAGTGAAATATTTCACTAAAAACCGGACAGAAGTACGTTTCTTTCTTCGATTTGTTGTGTTTGCTTCAACACCAAGCGCATGAAAAGGAATCGTACTCTTGTGTAGAGTGCGCATCTTCACTCTGGTATTCACTCTAGTTCACTCTATACCGTCACATCACATCAGTTCCTGGCAGTCACATAACCCTAGCAATCGCTCAAAATGCAAGGCTTTCATTACAAGCTCCGTCAACAACGAATTTTTTTCACTGCAATCGATCAGTGCAGTTTTAACTTTTATTTTTAATGCTGATGCATTCTCTATTCTAGTCCACAAAAAATTAATACCATCGAAAACCCATGGCTCGATGGCACGTCTAGTATTTCCCGCCTGTTATGCTCCAGGCTATGGTACAAGTGTAATACAGGCGCTACATCATTCCTGATTGTCCTCTGTGTAAGTCAGCGTTAGTTGTCTGCTCGGTTTGTCAGGTGTTCACAGGCCTTGGCCGGGTTTGTTGGTGGGTGGTTTGTAGATTGCCTTTTCCGCCTGGATTCCTCGTAGTTGATGAGCTCTGCATGGCCACGGTTTTCCGGCAGGCTCCTCATCGCTCACGAAGGGAATGTTTCTGTTCTTGCCTCACTAGCTGATAACCTCTTTGTTGACATGGACGTGTACAGTTTAGCAACAGTCTGAGGTTCGTGCCTTCAGACACACAATATACCAAAGTGTTTACGCGCGGGTTTACATCAGTGAAAATAAACCCGTTGACGGAAGTTTGACGGCTCCATTGGGCAGCTTCTGAAATAGCAGATAAACCAACCGTCAAGAGGTATTTAACGCCAAAACGTGCCCTTGGGGAAACATTTTCACAACTGATTGAGAGCATCTAAGGTCCTTTTAAGTGCAGTGTTTTTCGGAACTTGTTCTAGTACATTTTGGATTACCCACTGGAAGTTCACAGCCCCACTAAATCCAAGGAACCACCTGTTTTTAATCCGTTGTAACACAAAGGTCATAGGTTTGGTAAGTTTTCTTGTTGTCCCAGCTGTATCCATAAAGGCAAAATTCTCATGTTAAAGTTATGATATATTCTATATTATCCTTTTTCGTGGTGCAACAGTTGTATGAGATTTAAATTTTATGCCTTTCCACCTTGGAATAGAGAGAAGTTATATACCTGAATAACAGATCAGGATTCAGTACCTTGGGCATTTTGTGTGTCTTTGTCAAGCTGTTTAAACCATAGAGGAATGTCTCACACCGAGCTATAAGTTTAGCTTCAGTGCTATCTTATTGCTTCAATGGCAGTCATACCTTACTTCAGGCTGTTGACAGTGGCATGAATATATAAATGGCTGTAGCTGTGTGTGTGCACATCTTACTTGGGAAGTATAGAGGTAAAACTACTCTTCCATTGAACGCCGAATGAGTAACTGAATCCGTTACATGTCACAAGAATTGCATGCTTGAATACTGCCTTACAGCAAGTGGTTACAAGGGTATCTGGTTATTAACATAGCAGTTTTTTTACGGTCACATGAAACAGTCGTGAACAATAATCATTCTGGTTTTTGCTCTGTCTGAAAACATGACAATTAAATCAGGACTCTCGGTTTTGATTGACTATTCCATATCAGTGTCTGAAGACATTAAAACAGCAACAACCCTTCATTGGGTTAATGTGCTGTTCTGCTTGTATCATCCATGTTGAAGCCTTTTACCTAGTGTACATGCACAGTCGGCCTTCCTTGCTGGAAGTCAGATGCGCAGTTCTAGACTTTACAAGAATATGTTGCATGTGTATCATTTCGGTTTAGCGGCCATTTTGTATTCTGAGACTATTTCTCAATAGATATTATTATTATGTCAGATAGAAAAATAATCTCAAAGCATATGAATGATACCCTTCAGAATCTAAGCTATCTTCTGCAAGAAGCTGTGCGCAGAGGCAGATGGTTAGGAGCGGATCTTGTACCAAGGACTTAAGTAGGTTTCCATTACCCTAATGGGGTTTCATTTAGTTGCCAGACTCCCTGACTGGCTTGTGCTCTGGGGTACTTGGCAAAGATCCGGTTTTGCCATTCTGTCCGGAGCAAACTGAGTTATTCGGCATCCTGATAAGGAAATGCATCATCTTTTAATAAAAGTTCCGTATAATGTACAGTTTTAATATCACTAATAGAGCGTTGTGTCGACAATGACATCTCGCCATCGATACATCAACCTGCAGAAAAAAGCACCAGTCAAAAGTTTCTAAAGCTTTGCAGATATGTATTTTTTGCGAGAAGTGTATTTTTTTTTACAATCATTATTTTTTTTCTTCAGCATTTCTTTCATTAGTTTCTATGCTATTCACACGCTCGATCACTTGTCAAAACTGTCACAAGGTGTATGTAAAGTGTAAATATAAATGGACGACCACTCATCTGTAATGGTAAATAGGTTAACTGTGCGATTGATATCAAACGTTTTTGATAATTTATACGAGTTTGTATGTAAGACTTGTATACAAGTCAACAGTCTGTTGCTAACCCTCGGTATACATAGCGCGTTTTCCTTACATTTGTCAATGTAGCAAGTTTTGGTTTTCCTACATGCCAAACAGCTTATCGTCCGTTATAAGAACATCCACGATGGTCGTGCTCTGGGAGGCATGCTGTAATGCTACAGCTTGTATTGATACGTCCGAGAGATTATGCCACTCACTGGGTATTGAAGTACCGCTGTCATTTAGTGAAAATGTGTTGCAGGAAGAGAATTTGTTGTAACATTTGTGGCGTTCATAAGCCTACCATATACCGTTTTGGTGCAAGAGGCATACATGGTGCCAAATGCGAATCACTTTCTCTTCCTCACATCAGTACTTATATCATATGTGACAAGTGCGGCTCGTTCTTTCAGTAATTTCGTATGTGGTGATAAAATTGTTCAGCCTAGCCAAGATGGCGTGTGGCTGGTAATCCCGGCCAATCAATAAGCCAGTCGGCAGCCAGGTAAAGCGGTTTCTCAGTTGATCTGACGTAAGTGATTCAATCTCCCAATAAAGCTCAATCCGCAGAACCAATGTTTATCAGACCATCAGAAACTCCAGTTACCCAGTGAGCTGAGGTAAATGTGTCAAACGAATGCTTTGATGTTTGTGTGTTCTATGTCCAGCCCATTCACTCCGCATTTCCAAGGAACTGAGTACAACCGTATGAAGTCATTATTTATCATAATTTTAAGACGTGTCATTTGTGGAGCGATCTAATACTGTTGTTCTACTGCATCATCTTACAGCGTTTCGTAACGTTGATAGTTAAAACAACACTTGTGATACGCGGTGATGTAATGTTGGTATCATGAATAAAACCTGCAGTAAAGCCAGTATTTATAATGCCACATGTATCACGGCCTGAGGATATGTTGGTTCGGGGCAGGGACGTGTTGTATAGCTTCTTGTGGTATTGGTATTTAACAATCTGAGAGCAAACAGCTACCTGCTGAGCCTCTGTAGATCATGGCTATTTAATCCATTTCTAGAACAAGGCCATGCTACATCTTGTTTCTCAATATCCTATTTTATAATAACTTCATGATTTAAAAGGCCTACATTCCTACAACAGCCCATACAATGTTGCAGTATTTATGTCCACATTGTTACAATTCAATGATGACGCAGTGCTGAAAATACAACGCTTTAGTACTTTAAGGTTCAGCATATAGTAGAGGGTGCACACTGTTGCATTGTTTTACTAAACATGGGCAATAAATCCGTCAACGTACGGTTAAGAAAAACGAACCGCCATCCACTCCAACAATGGCTTTCTTCCGTTACTCTCAAGCAGTGTCAGTGAGTGTACACGTTTTCAAAACATTTTATACAGATGATTAACGATTCGATTTCTACCGAAAAAATTATGCAAATTTTACAAATGTCTCCAAATGCCTTCGAAGGTTACGTGCGGTCTCCACAAGGCTTTTGACAAGGATTCTTAAAGTTTTAAGAATGGTTTAAAGTTCTTTAAACATTACGCAAAATTTTTGGCTAGTTATACAGTAGTTTCTGTTCAAAAATTCCACATAAAGCAGCGTTCAGTCAAATACCGCAACGAAGAGGAATCCCTGTTAAAACTGATACAAAAGCCACCCACAGATACACTTTGAACTTCTGGAATTCTTAGCGGAGATAAACTCATGTCTTTTGCATTAGCATCTATAAGCGGTTATACATTCTTTTGACTGAACGTTTCTGTCTTGGCTCACTGCCAGGCGGCGTCTTTTTGATTGCAGGAAATGGGGTTGGTCGTAACAAGGAATGCTAAGTCAAGCGGCTGGGATATGAATCAAGTGTTAATATGGTTTTGATGAGCTCGCACTGCAGATAACTACATGGCACAAACTGAACCGTGTTCATAGACATGTTGTGTTTCTTTAAGGTGAATATTTAATGCTGAGATAACGCGTTTAGATCATGCACAGCAAATATAAAGAAAGTATTTACGGATCCTTTTCATGTTTTATTTGAAAAGCGTTTGAAAACATAACAAAGAACTTAAAGCAAATTTGAGAGACATGATGTTCTTGAGTTTTTAACAGAGAGATTCTTAACCTTGAAATAATAATAATAATGTGTTTAAATTTTAAACACGTCATCCAATATTTTGTTGATTATATCAGCAAGTACAGGTATCGAGATCAAGAAATGCTAATTTTACATGAGCTTTTTTTTTTTTTTGGCAATTCCCTAGTTCTCTCACGATGGGCTTTGAATCCTTGGCATATTATATTACTGTTTTGCCTTTTTTGGCCAGTTTTATTTATTTTTACAAACTGCTTATTTCTTTCTCCATATAGTAATCTTCTTATCGCGTCTCTGTGTCTTTTTCTTACCCTGTTGTAACTTGAGGTATTCGGAGTCAGGCCTGTGCAGTTTAGACTATCTGTGACAATAGTTACCTTTGACGTTGGGTATATGTCTTTTCATAAGTTTCTCAATCCATCATAATTATGCTATACGACAGTTAGATTTGCTTGCCAGAAACATACCTTTAGGCTAATAGAAAGGCATTTTATTTTTACCCAACACATATGCTGGTCTAATCAGCTTAACTTGCTTTGCCGTATTACTCTTTGCGCGGTGAATGTTATTATAGAAGTTTTAGGCTCATTTTTTATGGCTGCAAATAACACAGATAAATCGTAGACGGAGGTTCAACTCCGGCTATGAACATGGAATTTTTAGACTCGTTGAAAACAAAGTGCGTTTCACCAATAATACGGAGTGTGCATATCTGTATGTCTCACGGGGAAAAGTTTGTCAGAATCATGTCGAAGGTGGAGGGTTTTGCCCGACACACCGGTTTCCTCTGGACTGATCGCCATCATATAAGCAAACTGTTTACCTTGGCTTTAAACAGTAGTTACAGGAATAAATAGAGGTAAACGATCGGAATTTTACCGTATTTACGATTATTTTGCCGCTGTAAACAGGAATTAAAGCCAGTTTTATCGTGCTAGTGTGTCTCAAAGCGCCACTGAGTCACCTGTATGTTTGGTAATTTACCTGGAACATATTCACCGAGCACTCGTTTGAATTTTGAATTCATGCCTTGAAAATCCACTCTCTTACTGGCATTTGTTAAAACCGATGGGTGCTTCTCTTTTACATCTTACTATAGTATCTTAGTACTATGTTTACTTACTGGTTATATATATCATTACATGTTCCTTTGGGAATTGGAGTTGTAATGTTTAAATGGCTCTTGGGATATTTTCGACTTGAGATTCCCCGAAGAATTCTGATATCGGATTCCACGCTTAGATTGAGATTTAACCCAAAACCAATGATCAAGTGCTGGATTTGAACTCACAACCCCGCTGGTCTGAAAAAAATCTGTAGAGAAAATGGACATTGCGGCTAGAAGTCGACCTGCAGAGTTTACGCACTCTTCCCTAGAAAGCCCCGTGACGCCGTGAAATAGCAAGTAATTGCCGATTTCCTTGAGAATACAAAGCGGCTTAAGACGAATACAAAAACCTTGCGGACTTTGTGTCCCAGGAGTGCCGCTTTTCACTAAACCTCATTTACTAAGCCTCGTAGGCTTTATTCTTGTCACATAGTTCCAGACATAGGGAGTCTCTAAATTGCATTGTCTTAAAGTGGTCTGCAAACAATGTGAAATCAGGGTATCGTCTTGGGGATTGGCGGATCTTCAGCTCCCAGATTGGTCTTTGAAGCAAACTGTACACACCGCTATGCCGTCTCTTAAATGCGCTCACCATAAAGACGAAGGCTGTCTTCAGTCCGATTGGAATTCTTAATTTTTAATCCGTTGTTTGTGTAAAACTCACCGAACATCCATAGTCATTCTAAAGAAAGCAGTTATCACACTTTTCCAAGTTACAATTCATGCCGTCAATCGGTAAAATAACATCCAACCTCAACGGGATGTAATTCATTTACATACATTTTACTACCATTGCTTGTACAGATATTTTCGTGAAAATATTGTTTTTATAGAGTTTATACCTGGGTTAAACTCAGCCGGAAACAGAAAAAAATCTCCTAGGAGTCACACGCATGTGCAATCGTGATTAATGTCTATGTATTGAAATTTGTTGTCCTCGTTGTGTATGTGTGAAACATTTGATGTTGCCTTGCGCCTTTTTCTGAGTGGCCAAGCCTTTTATTAATTTTGTGGTCACATAACTAAATAAGTAAGTAAATAATGATAATTCAAATGATCGTAAATTTTCCGTAGGATCTTGGAGCAGCTGACCAAAAGCTTCCAGCCTCATTGGCGGATGTTAAATTCGCTATAAATGTTTACACCCCCAATTTCCTTGGCTTCAAAAGCAATGACGCGTATATCGAGGCGTTAAATTCGACACTTGTAACCAATTGCATTCTGGTTTTAGATAACATTGTGAGTGGAAATACCATTCTGTATAGAGCCATTACTTAAACATGTATGTATTCAAAGAGTACGTCGATCTTATCTATGAAGAAGCCCATGTAGGTTACTAGAATAAGTGCAGTCCTGTGTTAACACCATTACTACCGACGGTGGCATATGCATTATGTGGATAGCGCCTCCGTAGCGAGAAACATGGAAAGCTATTCCAAACATTGCAGTCGTTTAAAGAGGCAAAGATGTCGATACCAAGCGGGACATCAATATAATAACAAAGGTTTGAGAACAGTGTACCTCAGTTCGTCAAAATGTTAAGAATATGACAATGCTTTCCTTTTTCTTTGAATAATAAATAGAGACAACTAAGATTGTAAAGGCGTATAATATAGGTTGTGTTTTACCTAGCGACCCTGGACGTGGTCTCCATAAAGCTGTGGTAAGCTGATTGTAACCAGCGTGACAATTCTTATGTTACCATGGTGGTCACAATCAACCGCAATGTAGCGTGTCTTGCCCACATATCTCGTCCCTTAGTGGTATTTGTTAGACCTTGTATTTGTTACATTTCAGGAAGAAATATAAAAAGAAACTGTTGCAGTCAGACCATTGTAAAGGGATTTTCGCCTGTATACTTTTAACCCTTTCACATTTTTTAAAGTCGTCTTTCATTCCCCTGCTCACTTTTATACATTTATTGTTTACAAGGACTGTTCTCTGTTTTCTTTTAGCTTACCTCCGATGTGTAATGGAATAAACTTATCAGAATTGATTGGTAGATTATCTTTAATGTACTGTTTAACTTTGATCGCAAATCTATGGGTAACTAATGAAACCGCATGGCTGACAAGACGCGTGGAAGTCTGTCTCCGAGACCTTTTCATAAGGCTGATCTATTCCAGACATCTCAATTATAAATTCCAAGCTTACACATACACGTAGGTTGTTCGGTATTAAGCTGAAAGTAATAAAAGGCCAATCGCACACGTCATCGGCCAGACGCGTTTGACAGCCGTTTCAATTACAAGGGATTATACAAGGATAAACTCTGACGCTTGTTTGGTATACAACCTACTCTGGTAATTATATATACAGTCCTTTTAATGTAGGTCACAGAAAACACAATTACAGTTGGTTCTTCCGTGCATGTTTTATACCATCTGATGTTGGGCACAGTGAAACCTGTATGCATTACGACGTACACGATACATTTTTTATGGAACCCATATGTATATATTTGTTTTGTTTTGGGTTGAGTGCGTATAATCTTATCATTATTAAACCATATTTTCCATGTTCGAGTCATGGTGTTCGGAGATATCCCTGCATACTTCACGTCTTTGGCATCATTTGCTGGTTTGACAGGGCTTTCCGGTGTTCTGAAAAGGACAAGATGTACGTGCTGACCCAAAGCCATCCTGTGGTTCATGTCATGTCAAGATTTGGTGTCCTTAGATAAACGTTCCATATACATGTGCACTAGTCATCCTACATATGGAAAGTTACCTTATACATTTTATTACCCTTTGCTTATGATGTTACTTGAACTCCGTCAAGGTAATGCAAGTACAACGTGAGCAGGTATTGTAAAGGTAATGTAAGTACAACGTGAGCAGGTATTGTAAAGGTAATGTAAGTACAACGTGAGCAGGTATTGTAAAGGTAATGTAAGTACAACGTGAGCAGGTATTGTAAAGATAATGTAAGTACAACCTGGGCAGGTATTGTAAAGGTAATGAAAGTACAACGTGAGCAGGTATTGTAAAGGTAATGTAAGTACAACGTGAGCAGGTATTGTAAAGATAATGTAAGTACAACCTGGGCAGGTATTGTAAAGGTGATGTAAGTACAGCGTGAGCAGGTATTGTAAAGGTAATGAAAGTACAACGTGAGCAGGTATTGTAAAGGTAATGTAAGTACAACGTGAGCAGGTATTGTAAAGGTAATGTAAGTACAACGTGGGCAGCTATTGTAAAGTGTAATATGACAAAGCCACATATTTTCTGGAAATGTTTATTGGGGCAAATGCGGTAAGTTGCTCTCTGCAGAATTTGTTTGATTTTTTTTTTGCAAGTACAGTGAAAAGACTGAAAGAATGTCGTTCATTCTCACTCTCATCTTTCGCTGGAATCTGCTACTGCAAGCACAAAGAATTTCAAGCGACATCTGAAAGGAAGATCAAGATGTACTTCTGGACAAACTACGCATTTATTCCACCTGCAGTCAGGTTTGTTTGTACCTGAACGTATGAATGTAACTTCTTGCGACAAAGTAAAAAAGCCTTATCTGGGCGGATGGAAAAAACACAGGCTTGTTTAACATTATTTGCTGCAATACAGTATAAAAAAACATATGCTTGCTCAACCTGACTTTTTGCAACAAAGTTAATAGAGTCTTATCTTGGCAGTTGGACAACCCACAGGCTTAATTAACATGATTTGTTGAAACAAGATGAAACACTCTTATCTCGACAGTTCAATAATGTACAGGCTTGCTCAACCTGCAGTGACGCCTTGTTTGTACCAGGAGGCATGACTTTCCGAAGCAAAGTGATGCGGAGTTGTCTTGGCTTGTTCGACCTACAATCCAGGCATTGCTTTTGTACATGGGGATTTCAGTGCATAACGTCGCACATGTAACGGCTACATAATCTCCGTTGTGTACTGAATTTTAAAAGAAACCCTACAAAGGCGTCAATATATTGACTAACAGTAAAGAATGTATATCCCAACAATACAGCAAGCCAGGCAAAAGGCATAATTCCCGAGCCCCCCCCCCAAATACCAGGTTTGATTTGTATAGTTCGATGTTAATTGATCGCTAATCGATTTGAGGTAATGTTTCCTTCGATAAATTCAGCGATATTCCGAATGACTGACATGGCCTGTCGGGTGTGAAGCTTCTTGGCATTTATAAGATGATCGTTTCTGTGATTTCATTGAGATGCATTATCGACCAAAGGGAAACATCTTGCAGAGGCATATGGTGATGTCAGTTCGATTACTATAGTACACTGAAAAATCTACCTGCCTGACACTGCCGTACGATACGGTCTTTGTTACACTGTGACAGAACGACTTGTATACTATTATACGGTTACCTTTTGCTCAACTGATCTTCACTGACTTACCAGGAAACCGAAAATGACGAATAAGCATGGCATTTATGATGCCAGTAATTTTCAAGCTTATGGATAGAGACGATAACGACATTGCAGATCTGTACATTGCAGATTTGTATTTATAAAAAACACAAAACCAACCAGTTTAAACCTTGAGATAGCTATGGGCACATATATAACCGGTGGTATACTACCATCCGTGCTTTCTTGGTTACTGTAACATTTTAAACATGTTGAAGACGTCGATACTCAAGCTTCCTGCGCAGGTGCAGGTTGATTGACTTTGATTTTTACTGAAAAAGTATATATTTCTTAACATGCAAAATTTGTGTAGATTTAAACTACGAATGATTGCATTTCACTCCCCACAAATGCTAGAATATATCATGTCGAGTACCTTCGGTTGTAATTTGTGGCACACAAATTATTCACGAGGCTGTCCCGTAACTAGAACTTCGCTCTATAAAATTAATTTTACATAATCGCTCTTCCCGTAGAAGAAAAGAATTTAGTGCGCCATGCCTCGCTCGTTGATTCAATCACGGCGCTTCCGTAACTGAAGTTAACTTAGGTCCGGTCGCCGTAAGTCAGACAAATAAAACCCATCAGGGGAGCGGAATAAGATAACAATTTCGTCTTTACGCTGGCTGGACGTTCCGTCAATAGGTAATCCAATTAACGCGTCCTGAAATTTCACCAATTTCCAGTAATTTTAGCTGATCTCTTGCAATGAGTCGATTTCTTATTCCTGAGAGTCAGATGTCAGAAGACATTTGGAAAGAGAAATTGATGAGAACTCTATTATGCAGTTTTTATCTTTTTTTCCACCTCCCATAAAGTGATTATGGTAAGTAAATATCAGATCCAATTCTATCTGCTTACAAACTAGTTTGTCCCTAAATTTTGGAATCGCACAACTACTAATACGGAAATGTGAAAACTGGATTCCGTTTGGGAGAAATTTACAGTTATATAACGACTGAATTCCACTTCAGAATACGAACGGTGTCAGTTTCTTTCAGAGATAGTGTAAAGAGAAATCCACTATCGTTTTGGGGCACCAGAACCAATTTATACGGATGGAATCCTTCGGGCTTCGTACCTTAATTCTATTCGTTTGGCCATTACCGTCGGACCACGAAGATCAAACTTCGAGAATTTGATCTGTATGCATGATATCAGTAGTTGCAGCCTCTGTTTCCACATAGTATCCCCGTCCTCTTATACAGAGTAAAATAAAATATGAAGTTATATTACACATTTATAGAAATATCAGACAACAGAAATATACTAAGACATATTACGTTGAGAAATAAAACTTGTAATGCAATGTTGAAGCATAAAGACTCCGCCAAAAAGCCTCCCTGTGAATGTAAAACGCGGAATTACCGTTTATCTGTTGATGGTTTAACCCATGTGTACACGTAATTATAGATGTACTGTCATTTGTTCTGCGTAAACACAAAGGCTTAAAGGTCATAGCATAACGGCTGTTCCATCACTGAATGGCTCCAGCGGACGCCAGACCAGAATAGCTGGCCCGACAGTGATTCGGATGTCATCAGTCAGGATCCCCGTCCGATGGTCTCGCAGTTATTACTGGATATTATTGGAGTGCTCACAGTCACCTGTCGAATCCATCAGCAAACTCATCCAAATCTGGAAAATTGTCAATTTTGTTCCAAGCATTGTTCCCTCCTTGACCGATAATCTCTTAACACGGCACTTAATGCGACTGTGGGACCGGGGCCATCCCAGGAGGGGCTCAGCTAAACGGGGTGAATTGATACGGTAATACATTTACACAGAATTCTGAAGTGGAAACCCTTTGAAGAGCCCAAGAAAAGAAATTGGTTCCAGGGAGTGAGAATTAAAGGCGATCAATAACTGTGTAGGTTAACGGGTCTCTTAGAATCGGACAGAAAATCGGCTTACGGGTTGAGGAAAGTGGTAAAAACGGGCAGGCTCCTTCTGTGCTTATATCGCCTGTGTCCTAGAATTAAATTTCGTCCAAGTCTCACTTTAATCCAAAGCCAGCTGGCGAGGAAAAACCAGCATTGATTTCTAGTGATGCACGTTGATTTGCCGTTGCTCGCTGAAAGTTTACGACTGGAGGTTAAAAAAAGGTTGCTAAACCCATCTGTAACCTGTACCAGACAAACCAACAGCCATATAAATAACTGGCAATAGTACCGACTCACATGAATTTTACTGAAAAGAAAATCAGGTTGGAATTGTAATCTTTTCTCAAATATGCGATATTGTTCGCTCCATTGAACGATAGTGTGATGTGATTCAAGATCAATGACGTCTAATAAGTAACAATGCATGTAATTTACCTACAAGTCTGATTAAATGCTGGGGTGTCTTAAGTTGCTACTTTTCAAACAGTTATATGAACAGAATAAAAGCTTTCTGAGGTAAACTGATAAGACACCGGATTTTAATAGATACATGCAATCTTTTGCCGAATATCACTCTGTCATCGCGGATCTGGTGTGACTCTTTATGCTGCAGTCATCAGTGCTGTGGATTTTCACACACACATAGGCTATTCACTAATGTCAGGTTGGGTGCCAAATTCTGAGCCTCTTTTATTCGTTTGACCTTAAACGCCTGGCCGCCAAATCGTTGATGCCAGAACCAAATTCTTGTGGAACATTAAACGGATTAAACACTGTGCTTGTACCAGATTCGCGTCGTCCTGGAAGTCTTTCCGTCAGTATCAAATGTCCAATTCAATCCCTCTGGCAGGTTAACCCTTTACTCGAGCGCCTTACGGCTTGACACGTTTAGTTTGACTCGCATCAGTGTTGACCACGGAGGCAAAGGTTCGTTACTAATTTAACTAGTCTCGGCATTGATTCTTATCTGGTATCCATCGACTGAGCGGACCCGCTCATGGCCTGTGGGCTTCAGGGTGGTGCGGGCGACTCAATTCAGGGCGGCAAGTTGATCTAGAAATAGAAGCGGTTTGGTATACCTGAGTTGAGTGAGTTACCGCAGTTGTATAGAAGATGTGGACCTTGGTAAATACTAGTATATTACATACACTATTTCAGCCTGACCCGAATGTCATTATACAAAGGCCTACTATATACATAGCCCTACATTAAGAGTTGTAGTAATTAGAAACCTTTCCCAGCATTATAAAGTATTTCAGGTTCAAACTGTGTATATAGTCCAATGTCCATCGATGTCTTTGTAACGATGTTTTTTGAGCACACTTTTTACTAATGTTTTGCCAACGAAAAACGGTTAATGCAACTTGGATCAATGTCGTTATTGGGCTGGAAGAAAGTACCCTGATGGCCTACGTTACAAATATACCCGTAAATTTGGTCCTGACTTGCACCTGTAAATGACTCAAAAGGGTACATGGTGGCTGTCATGTGTTGTCAGCTTGTTCACTTGGTAAGTTGGACAACAAATGAAAGCACCAGCCTCTCTCTATTCACACGTTGTACCGTTGCTCCAATCATTAGCGCATTGCCTAGTAATATATTTGTTTAAATGTGAACCGATATCCAAGACGAAATGACAATCTTTTAAATGTGAACAGATATCCAAGACGAAATGGCAATCTTTCTGCGTGGCTTTTTAAACTAAATATTAAATGAAAATATTTCATAAATATTTATGATTTATTGATTGGTGTTTTATGACGTCAATCTATGTATAAATCAGCAATCTTTTATCTTCCATAATACTGATACCGTGTTCCTAAGAGACGGTAATGGACCACACACAATTCCATTATATTTTTTCTTTTTCTTGTTTTTATATTGACAGGGTTTCCAGTCGCAATGTCCAATATTGAACGAGATATCAATAGACAAAATCTCATCGAGGGAAAAGGACGAGACTGATGACTGCATCTCGTGTCTTGCGTGAATAGGTGACGCCAGGTTGTCCGGTGTATCAGGGCAGTGATAAATCTGCTAGCACATAACTGCTGGCTCGCTCTTGTCGTGCCCGGCTTACCGATGTCTGGCCGCATGTACATGCCGGGACCTTGATGCTCCTCGTTTGTCTGAGGACGGACGTACCCTGCGGATAACTGTCTAAGATTTCTAGGACGTAGTGCTCAGCCCAGCGGCTAACGGTACTCACGGAGAGGATCATGTCACGCGTCCATCATCAATCTGTGGATATATCGGCTGTTCTCTATCGGGTCCGTGCTGACATGTCCCGAGATAAATATCCTTTATCTTAGGTAGGTGAACATTACTTTCACATTTTATGCCAGCGATGGTTTAGTTTTTATGGTTTACTTTTTATGATTTTGAGTCCAGCCTCTGCCAGTCTATGTGGATGTTTACAGCAATCTTAGTGCCATTTGTAGTCTGGGTAGTCGCATGTTTATCCAATATATTTTGATTTTCGAGTTTATCACTGACGAAGTGATATATGTAATCACATTAAAATCCACAGCATACGTTTTAATGAGATCGATTGTCTTAATTTTGTAAACTACCTGTTTTATTCAGAGCTTAAGCTCTATTTTCATAAATGAAAAGTTGATTGAATCTGTCGTTCACATGAACGATTTTGTAAATGGCATTAAACAATAAAGAAATGTATTAGAGTGGAAGGAAACACAGATTTGGAAATCCAAGGCTTTTGTCTGAGAGTGAAACATGTGCAAGTTACCTTGCAAGTTGTGCTTTGAACAAATATGAAAAAACCTAGGCATTTATATGACAACATGTACCATATAAACTACCACGGAAATGGATTCTCTCGCTTGAGATCTGTGGATTCACCTTCTTGGCTTGTCGATTTCTTGTCTATTTATACTTATGCACTCAACGTTCTAATCGTCCCTTTGTTTGTTTTGCCATGAACTGTAATCCATGTTGTTGTACTGCCTAGGCGTGAATCTTTCCAATGAATGGAACGCCGATAATATAAAAATATCTGTCTGTCTGTCCCTTCTGTTTTGAAGACATCGCACATTACTCTGACCATACAGTACTGAATTCAGTGATTTTGTTAACCTAAACTGTGCCAGATGACAGATTAAGCTGGGTGTAAGGCGAGTGCGCTGGAAGCTTCGGTGAAATATTACATTAGCAGACTCCAATGAGTGTTGAAAAAATTATCTCAATTGTATTGGAAAGCTTTTTCATCCCAATTTAAGAGTGTGCAGCTTCTTGTTCATGACGCAGTGTAAAGTTTTTTTTAAGCATGAATGATAACAGTAAGCTTGTTTGAAATAAATACAGGCGAATATCTGAAATGATCCGACAAAGGCTGTGTGAACGTTATTGAGTATTAGTCACCATTCCACCAAACCATCTTCTCTTTTCCATTTACCTTTAAACTGCTGCACTTTTAACCCTGCACATCACATCAATGCGTTTTACGTGGGTGACCTTCATGTATTTCTGAAGCTTAGGTGTTCAAACTTGTATCATTTCTGAAATAGGCTTCAGCAATCAAGCAGAATGTGTGCTTGCAAGATTCGTGGATACCAGAAGACACGCACATAGGCCTGCGTGCCATGCAATAATGTTTCCGTGCAATTTTTCTAATATCAAGTTTATGTCGACAATTATGGGGCCTCCGTGACAGCGGTTGACGTGCTGACTCAGCATAATAACCCAGGGGTCTCTCGCCAATACGGTCGCTGTGAGTTCAGGTCTGAGCTTCGTGGCTGAGGGTTTAGCCAGCTAGCAGCTCAATGACCTAGGAGCTTGTCATCAGTGCGCGTTCACTGTGAGTTCAAGTTCAGCTCATGCTGGCTACCTCTCCGGCCGTACGTGGCAAGGTCTGCCAGCCACCTGCTGATAATCGTTGATTTCTCCAGAGTGAAATATCCTTGAGTAAGGCGTAAACATCAAATGGATAAATAAAACTATGAAAATGTGTGTAATTCGTCTATCAGTTTGCACACATACCAACCAGTCTTTGAAGATTTATGTTCATGTTTGTCCATAAAGGTATTGTATGTAAAATTTTAAATTAAAGGTCGATATTAAATAGGGTTCTATTATTAGCGCACCTGGCTATACATGTTCCTATTACTATTTTAAACTTATAGCTGTCCGAGATGACGGTGCAAATATTTATAAAAGATCAATGCCTGTGTATAAGACTCTACACAGCAATCCTAAAGAAAATATTTCCATTTGCTATTGTTATTGTTATTTACTGTCATACTGTTAGTTTCCATCTGTACCTGCAAAGTTAACGATGAAATATGGACTGAGGTGGCCGAGAAGTTAGAGCGTCCGACACTCACACAATAAAGGCGAATCCAAACCCGAGTTGGTGCCCTGGACCTGGATAAAGGGCGGTTTTCAGTCAGGCAGTGCTGAAGGATGTCGGTCTGCCACAATTGGGAACTTTTCCCGCCTAACAATAACCCAGGCCCGAACTGTGTAGTCTGTCGTTCATTCTTGCTTTTGTGGTGACGATTTGTAGGCAAATTGTTGAGGCAGTGCTCAAATATTACAAGACAGCAGTGTGAGTTTTGCTCGGACACCGAGTCACCATTGCGCGGGAAAATGTATGCTTACCTCATAAAGGATCCACCGCGTGATACAGCCCTAATACGTTAGGTTAAATTCCCAGGCAACTAAACCCACCGTATTCTCTGATGGTAAGTGTCCAAAAGTATGTATCAAAGTAGAAAGAATATGTGTGTCCTTTTATCTGTTGGGTCTAAACTGTAAGCACCGAAGACAGTAAGGGAATTTGCAACTTGTAAAGTCAGGTGAAATAGAGTATAACAGGAAAATCATTGAAGCAGAATAATACCTCAGTATTGAAGTAAACCTTGCCAAAAAGAATTCTAAGGATTCCTAGACTTTTGAAAATGGAATTAAATACACTCAGATGTTGAATTATAAGATGGATTTTGTGAGCGATACTGCCAGTGACATGATATTCTGACTTCACGCCACGCGTTCACTCTTTATCATGGTTCACGTACAGGCGACATTTTAGTGAACTCCATTTAATTAATGTTAATTAAGAACACTGAGTGCTTTTCCAACATTAAAAGCTGTGTTTGAAGTAGGAAAACTTCTTGTGCCGACAGAGTAACTAAACATCGATACATAAAGTCCACATTAGAATTTAAACTTTTCAATACATTTAACTCTCTTTGAATAAATGAACGTAAGTTTAGACATTGGTTTCTAGCATTTCCCACCCAATGAACCTCACTTGTTTTTTTATTTTAGTTACTCATGGTGTATTAGACCTACGTTTACTGCTAAAAAAATGCTTACCGTGGAATTAACTCTCATTTGTCTCTCGGCCTAGACCTTAAGCTGTCACAGTTGAAATAACAGTGATTGAAAAAGTTAAAAATTAGCTTACGCAATTTGGCCTGCTCGATTTGGTTAGGCAATGCATGGCGGAGCAGACTAGCAATTTGAACGCTTGATGGCATGCGGGTATAGAGTATTGATCGAGCAGACCTCGTAACTGTTCCGAGCTCTATCTGATCGCTGGAGAATCCCAGACCAGGACAATAATAATCGCCAACTTGGCAGCAAGAAGCAGGTACTAATTTAACACTTTTCCAGATTTATTGCCCTTAAGAAAGGTTACTTGGAGTTCAGTTTTCGTTAGTGTATTGATTCCGGGATAGAGTTTGCGCGGACGGATGCACTGTCTGGCTGGTCATGATTACTCATTATTGAAACATGTAGATAGAACCAGATCCTTTACCTGTTGGCAACGGTAAAACCCTGATTTTCAATGTGTTATTTTCTTTAATTCTACAGGTTTCATTTATAGACCCCACTTGCCATTGTGCTGGCGCAGTGGGTCTTCGGGGTTTACAAAAATAAATACAGGAAATACCTGTCACGGGCATTTTGTATCTCGCCCTTCAGAGCAGGCAGGCTCCATTCTTATCAATCCATGGTCTGTACATGCCTCATGCAGGCCTCTCTGAAAACATAATTACCTGTTCTTATAGACTATGACAGAATGAGTATTTTGCCTACTAAGTAAACCTAACCCGCAGGGCATATACTCACCTCATATATGTATGCGTTGCCCAAGGGTTGGGACGCGTCTCAGTGAAAATGTGGCTTGGCAATGTGGGGTTGGGGTGTCTAGATTCCTCCACTGTCGTTCTTCGTGGAGCTTAAATTAGTGACTGTCTCACGAGATTGTTTGTAAAGTCTAATATAGGCCGACGTTCCTTTCGTGAAAAATTCTTGAGTATGGCGTTAATCAGTGATGAAATAATGAGTACATGTTCTGTATCAGAAACCTACAATTTGCTGTCTTACATACAGTTTGGTTTTCGTCAAGTTTGATTAAATTTAGATCACCTTTTTCTATTTGAAACGTATATGCGTGATGGTTTTAATAATAATAATGAGCAAGTATTGTCAGTATTTTTCTACCTTGAAAAGGCTTATGGCACCACATGGAAAAAAGGTTATTCTATTAACGTCTCAAAGTGCCTATTATCATTACTTAAAATCAGAATTTTTATCAAATCGTCAGTTCAAAATACGGATGGGTTCCACTGTGTCTGATTCTTATGAGCAATAAATGGGTGTACCCC
This sequence comes from Acanthopleura granulata, assembly GCA_016165875.1. Lineage (NCBI taxonomy): Eukaryota > Metazoa > Mollusca > Polyplacophora > Chitonida > Chitonidae > Acanthopleura > Acanthopleura granulata. The sequence continues at coordinate 13,486,357 of JABBOT010000005.1, read as the reverse complement.
AGGGAAGTATTCTATCACCGACACTGTTCATAAGTACAATCTTAGTAAAGTCTTGAACGTTTCACACAGATGTTGACGATTTCCTTATATGCACTCTGAGCCGTTTATTGTCACCAAAGCTCCAAGAACACTGAGGCTTGGGAAATCTAGAAATTTCCTGCTTAAACACAGCATTATTTTCATAAAACAGAATACCAATGGTCTTTGTAAAATTCTCTATGTTTACCCCAGGGAAATAACTCTATTCGGGTTAAGGGTGTTTGCATAACCCTAAGAACAGGAAATGGTGCGCATACTGCCTTTTTGTAGAACCCCATATGGATCGATCATATTGTCTTTCCCTAGAATGTGAGCTATCGCACGTGCAAGAACAACCACATGTTGGAACAAACTTATTCGTGTCAACATTTGCCATGAACCAACACTTTGTGAATGCTGTTGACATTTCTGTCATGCAGACACTGCGATACAGCTCATACTGTCTTGGTTCTTCCTTCAGTAATTGATCGGCAATTGTGGTGATCGAAATATGACAACTCTTAAGCTGTCATAAACACAATGGCAAGCTTATAGAGAATGTCCAGTACATTGGCATTAAAGTTGTCGTGACCTTAGAAGATATGAAGACAATGACTACCTCGCACAACAATTCAAACTATTATGACAATGGTGTCTACTTGTGGCACAGCCCAACAAATCTAAATTACTAAATATCCTTTTTGTTTCCCATTCCATCATCGTGATAAATTTACGTTTGAAAACGTTTTACCACTGTCATTAAAACCAGCTGCGTACTGGAAGGAATCAGAAAAAAGCAGCTGTGAATAATGTCCGACCTAGAAACCAATAACTGCGCCACGAGACGAATTCCAAGTGTGGTAGGTCCACCGGCACTGATGAATTATTAGATTATTTTAATTTCTATGCAACAGGAATACGAAATGAGGCATAATTGGTGGCTATTTTTTTATTTTTGCCGGTATGAGTCCCTTGAGGCGGCTTTGTTAAATATTCTGCCGACAAAGATGAGGGGATCTCATCTATCACTGGTGTATAAATAGCGACACATTTAGACACTGTAAGGTTTCTCGGATGACCTATCGTGGAATGTTGTAGACACTTGCGTGATAATTTTGTTTGCAAGTTTGCAAGAAACAAAAAATCATCAACGTCACACATCGAAACGCTATCTCAATTACTGCAAGATGCATCTAATATTGTATTTTTCTTGATAAATTCCTTTTAAAAATGTAGATACTTCACTTCAGAGCATATTAACGCACCTCAGATGTATATTGGAAGCGTCACCTGCACATAACTACCTGCTTCTTGAAATCATACCAATGCTTATTTGGAGAGGTGACACAAAATTAAGAATTTTTCAGGACTTTCTTATGTTTTGGGCCCCTTTCGTCAAATACAATAGAATTAATGCGAAACGCTTGAATCTTCATCGAATACACCTTGGCTATAGAGGATTATCTTTGATCTCTGAGAACCTTTTGGAGCCCATATATCTACAATGATCCGTATCATTCGGGATCCAAAAAGCATAAAGGAAATCTGCAAAGACTTTATCTATATATATCTTTTATCGATAATGAACTGTGCGCCTTTGTTAAGACATTCTGATGCCGTGGTCGATCAGGGATTGTTGTAGAGAAAATATGCCATGCAATCGTTTATATCTCACGATAGTTGAGGTTCAGTTGAATGATTTATTCATCCAAATGTCATTCCTTTTGGCTCGCGTCTATACAGACATGCGCCGACGGCGGTAATTGTTGATCTGATTGCTCTGGCTTACATTGGATATCAAATCTTGGACACCATCCATTCCAGTCTCACAATGGCGCGAGATGAGCACTGCGATGACAAAAACCACAGACAATGGACCCTGAAGCAATTGCCCCAAATATAGACAGACAAGGCAAAGAAAATACTTACACGTTCAGTTAATTTCGAAGAGGAAAGATAATTTTGGATTTTCTTATTTAGACCAGTATCGGCCAGGGTTTCTTTGGCGCTACGGATAAGTTGATTATATCAAAGGGGCTCCCTGCGGTGAGAAATGGCCCAAATCTAATAGTCCGCCTACATAGTACTGGTCGATAGCCCGCGAAGTTATCTACTGAACCGCATAATATTCTGGGTTTGTAGGACGAATGGTTTATATGTATAGGTAGCGTATTAAAGAGACTTCCCCTTACACCTTAGCCTTTATTGACATACATCTAGAGAGCGATCGAGCTTATATAGGAGTGAAAGATTTCTATAATTTGATTCTCATGAGTTTTTAAATTAGATTTTCTTCATGTAAATTGCGCGAGTCTTGTGATATGAAACTGTTATTTTGTGAGTAACGTTATTACTTAATACTGTTTAGCGATATCAGAAGGCTGCCTTCAGGTCACATTCTATCAGATCATTGTGTATGTAGCGTATTTGACAAGAGGGATAGTAAGTATGCCATGGATCTCACGATTTGATTACTTCGTCTTCAGGAAGGCGGGTGCAGGTGTAGCTGGGGGAGAGAATGTACCCTGTGGCCGAGGGTTTAGCTTGCTAGCCGAGCACAATGACTCAGTAGCGTGTCACCAGTGTGGTCGCTCTGAGATCAAGTCCCGCTTACGCTGGCCCGCTCTCCGGTCGTACGTGGGAAGGTTTGTCAGTAACCTGCAGATGGTGGTGGATTTTTTCCCCGGCTCTGCCCGGTCTCCTCCCACCACAATGCTGGCCACCGTCGTACAAATGAAATATTATTGTGTACGACGTAAAATTTCGTATTTGTGTAAAAACATCGAGAAATATTTACTGTATTCTAGTTTAAACATTTTCTTGTCTGGATACGTCTGCAATACTGTAGAAGTGTCATTAAGTCATAATCATTCACTTATTCGTTCAGTCAGTTTAAAGCCAGCGTTGTTAATTGCAATTCACAGTGTTGTTCTTTGTACGTCCTGCAAATAAGTTGTTATTGCGAGAATGTTCCTCGGTTATGTGGGAATTGGAGAGGACAAGTCAACTGTGTGGTTACGTAAAGAGGTATCTAGGGGTTAAGACTTAAATGCCATCAATGATCAGATGTGAGACATAAGTGTCAGTTTGGGAATTGCATGCGATGCTGCTTACCTCTTCCTCAGTCAGATCTGTTTCCTTTTGCTCATTTCCGTATTCCCTACTGGTCAAGACATCACTCATTGATGCCGGCGTGCTTAGAGTGGTTTGTGCACAATATAGCATCTAGATCGCGTGATCGTTCCAGACATATTCCCTTTTGGGATGCAAGGTGCGAGTTTTTTGGACGAGACAAAGAATGATAAATAGAGTTTTCGCACAAATGCCATTCCAATATCAGTTTTATCCAGAAGTTAGTATAAAACAAATGGATCTATAATATGCACATGAGCGGAAGTATAGGTACGTTGTTTAATATTTCATCTGCCCAGTTTTCTCCCACCATAATGCTGGCCGCCGTCGAATAAGTGAAATATTCTTGACTACGTCGTAAAACGCCCGTCAAATAAAAAAATTAATTTATAAATAAATAAACTAGACAGATAAATTCTCAAATCACAAATATGTGAAAGTTAAATCTGCGGCGCATATGGTCGTAAGAATGGAAGATTTCTACAGTTAGGTCTTCCTGGAGTTTAAAAACTGATTTTTCCATTTGTTTCCTTGTGAGTTTTTCGTTTTCAGTAATTTGTTTTCCTAATTCCGATCAGCCATTTAAAATGTTGTGTTAAAGTGCCACTGACATGGTTTTTAGAATATGGAAAAGAACATTTCACGATGTAAATTAAAACTTGTCAAATGCATAGATATTGTTTCTGCTTTAAATGAACTTCTTTAAATGGGTTTATTTGGGTCACGAAATGCCACTTCAGCCACCTCCTGACCCCAAATCCTGCCATTGTTCACTCCCAGTGACATCACAAGTTAAAAAACACAAAATGACTTGCTAATTCTTGAATCTGAAGTATGAGTGTTCAGTTTGGCATCCCATTATTAACTAAAAACGCAGTGATGGTGCGTTTCATGTCGATGGCATGGTATCGATAATAGTCGAAATCGAAGATAATCGAAAGATAATGGTCTTTCCATCGATCTCATGACCTGGACCATTTTACCTTTTTACAAGGTAAAAAAATTCAGGTTTATTGCTGCTTCAGTCATAAAATCACTGTTGTGGTCATCATTGCCGAAGTTTTCCTCGATTAACAGGACTTAAACGTGTTATGTAGAAATTTCAGTGGACAACGAATCAACTGTCTGGTGACCTATTGAGATATCTAGGGATAAGAAGTAAATGTCAGGAATGATCAGGTCTACGGAGTAAGTATCAGTCTGGGAATTCCATGCAGAGCTGCTAATCGTTTCCACAGTCAGATATGTTTTGAGCTCGTGTCTTACGCTGTTGTGGATGCCAACTAGAGAATCTTATCGTTGTCACTAAGCTCGATTGCCAGCGGGGGGAAACGCTCATACCGCCATATCAGACACTAATGGGTAAAATGACAACTCACGCATGCTTTCTTTTTTAAATTTGAAAGACGAAGGAAATAGCCTGTTTATGATAGGAGTCCTTATGTTACTGAGTTTGTTTCCCGGTCCTTTTCCGAAATAATGTCAGCGGTTTGCAACTTATATGATAACCCATGCTGTTTTCCTCGTACATTGCCCGAAGGCAGAAGGATCTGCGAAGATCCCAGCGAAAAAGACATTTTACATTCCAAACGGATGTCTCAGAGTCCCAAAAGAAGCTCGATGGACTTTTAACATAGTTTTACAGGGAGTTGATGACAAACTGTCCTATAACGTTATGCTTTAATCCAAAATAATGACCCGATCTTTTAAAAGTCTTGTTTTCATTTTGATCATAGAAAAGGTTATGTTTCTTATAATATTAATGTTACAACTTTCACATTTTACAAGGGGTTTTAAGTTGTCTGCAAAATCCTTTACACGAACATTCATGTGAAGTCAAACTGACAAGGCAGGTTTGAACGTACAAAACGTTGTTTTCACCCGTTAACCGTAATAAACACATCTTTTTAAGTACTTAACTTGGTGCTTTTTGAATAAACACCAGAACGCCTTTCTTTTTATTCTGAACCCAGGAGCTAACAAATATTATGGTAGTCATGGTTACAGTCTTTTCTTTAAAATCGTAATTCTTCAGAGCTTTAACAACTAATTCATTGTAAATCAATGAAATTTTCGTAATTTTCAAACTACAGAAACAGATTTGTTCTTGTTTCAATCAAAAATGTCTTTAAAAAATCGGTGTTGCTATCTGTCGGTGAGATTGCAGAGGTAGTCTAATAATAGTAGTCTATAAAGGTTTTCTTCATTTAGTAATATGAAAGCACCAGACCCAGCTGCCTTGTTACTCAACAGCTCCTCGGTGCAAATTTAACATGCAAAAAAGTTTCATATTATCGTAGATTTAAATGGTATTGGCATTCTTCCACTACAGTTGTTGTTGTTAAAAACTTGGATAAAACACATATGCAAAAAGGTCTTCGTCTGTCATCTGAACGGCGATCGTGTGGAGTGGTAATTCTCGGTTGTCCTATCTGGAAAGTTCTCCACTCATCTGGCCCGACAAGGGAGTAAACCCTGCCTCTCATGTACCACTTGAACCTTCCCGTCAGCTCAAGCGCTGAACACATCAGGATCTGAACAGGATTCAACGGCTTAGGTTTTTCATCTGTCTGAATGAGTGCATTTAAATCCACACACAAATGAAAGGTTCTAAGTTGTCTGCATCCGGTGACAGTGAATACATGTTGAGAGACTATCTGGTTGTCGGCTTCTGTGACCATTGTGATTTTATTTTTTTGCGAGTTTGCATTTCTCTCTAGGCTTCGTGTTTGACTTTTAACATTACAGAGGGCTAAATATATAAGCAGGACACATAAGCAATAAAATAGAACTTTTTTCTGACGTTGTATGGATTCGTTTTCTAGAGCAATACATTCTAGTATAATTACCTATAATAAATCACTAATATGTTCACTGGCCGTTTGTATGCAGGTGTGAAAGTGAACTGGGGATGCATTCAGTGGTAATCTTTAACGTTAGAACTGTGAATTAATAGGATAGTGAATCGTGGAGGAATTAGGCTAATCTCAGATTACTAATAGGGATTAGGCTAATCTCAGATTACTAATAGGGATTAGGCTAACCTCGGGTTACTAATAGGGATTAGGCCGTTTAGGCCTTCAGTAAATGGACCCATTAGTATTAGGCACCTGTAGGATAGCTGTGCGTAATGAGGAAAGTTTCAATGTGTCACACAGTCTCACAAAGTAATAAAATATCATTGCTTCTGACGGACTCTCTGCAGATCGCGACATTGCTCGGTACTCATACCCATGCTCGGATTGGATTGTGCAGGATTTAACACTTACATCACGTGATCGCACCAGCCACATCGAATTTGGGGATGCAGGGTACGAAGTTTTTGGACCAGACAAAAGGATGATTAATACGAGTTTCGCACAATCGCCATTCCAGTGTCAACTTTTTAATTTGTTGAAAGAATCCAAACAAGTCTGTAATACACTCATTAACGAATATAAAACACTATCACTTAATTCCGTTTCTAGACAAACAGGATCTCACACTGGAGGGATTCATATGAAAGTGAAAACAGGGAGACTAGTACTACTGTATTTTCTGCTGTTATGGCACTTGTGATTACATGCATATCTTGTTTTCGTAACGTTATTCATAAGGTTATTTATTTTTGGTGAGAATGCAAGAATTTTTCACTTAGGACGGCAGCCTGGTTTATTGGTAAAGGAAGCCGGGCAACATTCTTGTGGAATTATTTGTTGTTTTGCTTGTGTGAATTTCTTGGTATTGATATATTTGTTCTTGTGTGTTATGCCATTTTCAGGCAGATAGAGGGAGGGCAACTTTTGTTCGCTATTGTTTTTTTTGTTTTTTGTTTTTTTGTTCTTGTTTATTATGCTGTCGTGGTTGCTGATCGTAGTTATTTTGACTTTAACTAACCAGAATGGCGTTAGCTGAAGTATTGCCGAGAGCTACGACACTAAAAGTTTTCATGAGTCACTGAAGCACTGTCATCAAAGCCTCGTAGACACGGCTTCCTAGAATCAGTGACACTCTGTCGTTGGGAAGAAGCCATTGATCTTACACTGTAATTAACTTTGCCGCTTGTTTGGAAACCTGCTCTACTATTCCTTTGCAAGATAACTGAATTTTCTCTGGCGTTAATTCCTTTGAACAAATCCGAATCCCGGCTGTAAAGAGCGTGTGAGTATGTGTAGTCAAATGTTTTATGTTCAGGACTGAGGGTGGTTTTATTAGTTCAATGGATACATTTTGTCCTTATCCCAAAGCTACAATGAAATAGATACCCGGACATACGGAAGATAAGCACACAAAGAGGCTAATATTTTGCCAGATTCGTAAAGATTTCAGGACGTTCCTGAATCATACATTCCTTATCGGCATATTTTCCCTCAATTACAAGTTTACCTTTGGACGTCCGATATCTACTTGGGAAACCAAAACTGATATCTACTTGTCCGTTTTTTTTTTAGTTTCTTTCCTGTCCAAGCACCTTCAGTGACACGCCCATTGGTGGTTCCTTTAATTCAATTTATGAAATAAATGAATAAATTTACTTCCATTTGACACGATATTTTTTCTATTCTTGATACCATTGTAGATTAAATAGACCCAGCATACGGCGTACACAAATACCCTCTGATGGCATTTGCGGTTGTTGTAATTCTGAAAATCAGTGCATTCTGTGATTTTTTGAGCAAAACCTAGTTTTCAGAAATTGTTCAAGGAAAGTATTTCTAGTTCCTTAAGACCTACATATAGTTTGCCGATATGCTTCATTTCCACTATTCCACGAAGGGGAGGGGGATCTGTTGTTTTTTTTTAAACCAACGATGACACCCATTTACCAGATGGCAAGAAAGGGCTGCTTTGTCTTCTCTCCAGCTGATGACTGCGTGTCCACACAGCAAAGTATGGCCTACAACTCTATCCTGACCGCTATTAGCCGCCTGAGCGTCCACTCATCCACTCAATCAGCGCTGACTCTTTCACTGTCGGAACATGGTCTCCACGGACATAGCACCCAGACATCGTTGTCAATTCAGTCATCAGAGACTCCTACATCTGTGTGTCCATCACGGTTCCAGTTAATCACTCGGTCCCAAAATGGCCAACCCATGTCTTTTTTACAATAACAGAAGTTTCTTTTAAATATTTCGGTCTTGATTTTTTATATAAACTTTGGTGTCGCCTCTTACAATTGCCTTCTTTCTCAACAAGTTTTAGTGTTTTTTATTCCATTAAATTGGCATCGCCTTTGTAACGGATTGCCTGGAGTCAATTTAAAAGTTCAGTGACAGCTACATCGAAATCTGGTTCCTGTAAATATTTGTTATGGCACGATGTCCCAGCCTGTGTAATTCGACTTGTCTCTGGCGTCTTCTAATATTTTCCTTAGCTGTCAGATGCCTATTTCCAAAGCATCCACCGACAGGTGTCCAGATTGGCCAAGCTGGCAGTTCTCAAAGAAATCTCTCAGATATCATGTCTGTTGGCTTTTTAAATGTCTTGCTCAGACATTTTTTCTTCTCTGATTACATCGGAAATATTTACAATGCCACCAAGCAAAAAATTTTCATCTTTTGTTCTGCATTTCGTTAAAAGCACGAGGCAATTTCATCTTACAGAATAGACGTCTTGTCTATTGAATGCGCTGTCAAAGTTTAAATGTCAAACTCTTGTCCATAAGACATCCGGGAGTAACTTACCGTGTTCAACAGCGCCACATCCGTCATCTAAATTGCTCTCCAGAAGTGCCTTTCAAATACGATAGACGCAATACTCAGTAAACTGATTTATTTTCCCTTGAGATTAAACATACTTACTGGAGACTTCTGTGTCTCTCCTTTTGTTCGAAAATATATTATATTATATAACGGTACCGCAATAAAGCAAACGTATAAATACTTTAAAAACAACCAGGACAGATAGAATCTCAGATTTATTCATAACCATTGGCTATGAGCGCCTTTGTCTTGTCCGAAGAGAAGTAGTAGATATTACCTCTAGACGTTTTCGTATAAGGTCTTTCAAAAGGTATAAACTCCAAACGAATCTTATTTAGCAGATGTATGTGTTTGGTTTCACTTCATTTTCGGATAATTTTTACACCAATTCAGTCTTTGTGAAGTTTCTATTACGACTTTACTATTGTCCAACTTCCCTACGCGCAGTTTTCGCTCGCACATTACCATAAGATATTTTTAGGGTTGTAGATTAAGGCTAAAATTTGTATATGCTTTCTTATTGTCTATTGTTAATTATACATGTCTGATTATATGTTCACAGTCGTCAAAAATCACATTAGGAACATTCTGACATTTGCGCAGCATTTCGGAAATGAAACACGAAAATGCTCATGAGGGAAACATCATTAGGTTTATCGATTTTGAAAAACCTGCTTTTGCGGCTGAATAAGAATTAAGATTTTTACCTTAACTAACGGCACAAGATTCTATATTAAAAAAAAAACAAGCCAGTGTTGACCGACTGGTCAATTTAGCAGATCCGGCAGTTAATTCTGTTTCATGCTCGAGATTCTTTGAAATGCAAATGCTCCCAAAATATTAAAGAGTTTTTCTGTAAGCATGCCTGTTGTATTTATGATTTAGAATATGTTGTTCTTTTGTCAACCGGTGTGTGGCTTTTATCATTCAACTATACTCGTCTATGAATGCTCTGTAGAATCGCCACGTCGATACACTTACGATATACTGGTATTCCCATTGACAACCCACTGTATCTTAAATTATCAAATTTATACTATCGTTCCTGTATGACTTTTGCAAGGCGTTCTAAGTTGTCCAAACAATCGTACATCCAACTTGTCCAGTTAAATAAATCCTTTGAAGTGATTTGTTACCGTGGGCCTGACATTGCGGTTTTACACACCGCTCGGTATCTCTGCTCAATTCGTTTGTTTTCGATGCCAAAACCTAGCACTGGCCTCTGTGTTATACGATCGATAACCTTCCTTAGTCCTCGCTGAAATGATGTCTTAGCCAGGAATTTAAAGCAAGAAAAGGTGATAGCTTCGATTATGGAGCAGAACACAACGCTATCATGGTGCATCAAGAACGAAGAAATCGTAAAGTCGTTGGCAGTGTGCGTTGGTTGCTTTTTAACCTTCAGATTCAGAGCGTCAGATTACATACAGTCGTTACAACATGGCCTACCCCCGACGCATTGATTTTCAAACACAATGAAGTAAGCACATAATTAGGAATTGGCTTCTGGAACAGGGATTAAGTCACGGAGTAGAGTCTTTCATAAGCAACAAAAAAAAACAAAAGAAAAAGAAAAAAAACACGTAAGTCGCACACAAGATTAGCACGTCGTCTACGCTTAGTTTTTATGGCCTAAAAGCGGGACTTGTTCCAATGATTATTTGTAAGTTTTATCTGAACTCTTGCCGTCAAAGTGCTGCCCCCATTGGCATCATGCTAAAGACACCAGTCATGGACTCCCACCAAGTCACATTATACTGACACTGATCTGACCAGTCCCGTTTCCTTGTTCTAAAATAACAGTGATCTGAAAATGTGCAGTAGTCTTATATCATTGGCAATGTATGACCAAACATCACGTATCAAACTGTCAAATGGTCACAAAATATCACACGGTTAAGTCATCCTGCTGTCAGTGGCCGTGTGTGACCAGCTACCAATTATCACATTGTCATAAGGTTCTAATTTAATGGTCATGTGACCACATACCAATTATCACATTGTCATAAGGTTCTAATTTAATGGTCATGTGACCAGATACCAATTATCACATTGTCATAAGGTTCTAATTTAATGGTCATGTGACCAGATACCAATTATCACATTGTCAAATGGTGGTAATTCACCGGTCAAGGGGCCAGGTACAAGTTATCACACTGAGATCCATGCTTCGGTGGTTATGTGTGACAACACACCAGTTGTCACACTGTTAGGTAGTCGTATCTTACCAGTCATATTTGACCAGCCACAAGTTATCACATTGTAAGGAGGATCATGCTTCGGTGGTTATGTGTGGCAAGACACTAGTTGTCACACTGTTATGTAGTCATATCTCACCAGTCATATGTGACCAGCTACAAGTTACCACATTGTAAGGTGAATCGTGCTTCGGTGGATATGTGTGACAAGAAACCAGTTGTCACACTGTTATGTAGTCATATCTTACCAGTCATAACTGACAAGCTACAAGTTACCACATTGTAAGGTGGATTGTTCTTCGCTGGTTATGTGTGACAACACACCACTTGTTACACTGTTAAGTAGTCGTATCTTATCAGTCATATGTGATCAGGTACCGGTTATCACATTGTAATGTGGATCGTGCTTCACTGGTGATTTATGACAACACACCACTTGTTACACTGTTAGGTGGCCGTATCTTACTAGTCATATGTGATCAGATACCAGTTACCACATTGTTAGATGGATCGTGCTTCGCTGTTTATGTGTGACAACACACCAGTTGTCACACTGTTAGGTAGTCGTATCTTAGCAGTCATATGTGACCAGATACCAGTTATCACATTGCAAGGTGTGTCGTGTTTCGCTGGTTATGTGTGACAAAACACCAATTATCGTATCTTACCTGTTATATGGCCAGATACGTGTGGTTGCCGCATTGGTGTATCTCCCTTTGTCCAGTCTTGTCCTGTTCAAGTTCGTCATATACCGTTGCAGTTTCAGAGATATCGGTATGGAGTTTCGCTACAGTTCCCTGGAACAATTTGAAGTGCAATTTTTCAACCAGGATTATTTATAGTTTAATGTTCAACCACGTGTACACTTAGAAACAGCTAGGACATTCGAATGGGCCATGTGTTGGAAATGTATCAAAATATCGATAGAAATCCATCTGTCTCAGTTTAAATTTTCGATGCAAAAAGTCGTTAAATCGTGAGTGAAATTTCGATACCGTTTTTAGCGCCCTGCTCTTGATGGCATATGGAAGGGACCACTGTTTCTGTTCACATGGCATAAATCGATTTAAAAGAAGTCATTCTACTCTAGCTATAATTCGTCAAACTGTTGGAGAAGGTGATTGCCCATTTCTTTTCCTTTTTCGGAACACGGAGAAAAAATTGTAGAACCAGGGAGAAAACTAATGGCAAATGTCGACGAACGTTAGAGACAAACCAGGTTCATGTTTTACGGAATGTTAGCGGAGTCTATTGATTATCCGTGAAAATCCCAGGTTTGGTGCAATACGCCGCGGAGGTACAGTGGCGCAGTCGTGCAGTATTTTATCACAGGCAATAAGAGGTATCGGGATGTGATTGGAAAAGATGTGAAAGAAATTACAACGGCTTCATTGAGTGGCAACTCCATGAACGTTTATTAACAAATGCTGTATTTTATGATTTAAAAGCCTCTCTCTCGGCCCTTGCGGGCCAGTGACAGCCTGATGGAATGCCCTGGGATTCAGAAATAGCAAGATGCCGGTAATGGATAGAAAGACTTTTCTTTTTACTTTTTTACTTTTCCTGCAGGGTCATTTTGAGAGCATTCTGATGGCAGTGGTTAACCCAGCACAGAGTGTACATGAGGAAATTAATGGGCCAAAGACTTTATAGTATGGAAACTCGCTTTTGACATCTTTTCACTGTTGTTGTTAACAAGCGAAAGCGAATTCTGCATTCGTTGCCATCATTTTGAAAGCTTGAATGAGAACGGAACAGGGTGATCGGAATGACTAAGTAGATTAGGTTCTAGTCAATCACGCTAATCAGTGAAAAGCCTAGCTGACACTCTTATTGCATTTCCCAAGAAGGTTAAATTGTTTTGCCACCGTTAATTTGTTTCCCTGTGGGTCTATCTGTCTATCCCTCTGTTTGTCTGCCATCTTTACGGGAGAAGTTACATAGGGAGTTGGATGCAGTTTTGAGCACAGGGTGGCGTTGGGCTAACGACCAATCCATTAAATTTTCGTAGTGATCATGAGAGAAATTCGGATCTCGTAAGTTTTATCAGCGGATTTTCTGTGCCCTTCATCGACAGAACAGAAATGCTGACTTTTGGTCCTTTGTCTGCTGCGGTACTTTTCTATACCCGTACACCAGATGTGCGTCGTCTGAGTGCCTCTGCTTGATTATACATAGCCTTGCCTGTAATATATTCCTGAGAGTAAGCCGCCAATCCTTCACCAGATTCATAGAGAAACGATTATACAGTAGTCTCTACCCGACATTGTTATTACATCGGGCATTATACACAGTTGGTTTACACCCGCAACATGCTCACCATGCTTCTTGTATGTATCTCATTTAACCAATCGAAATAAAGCTTGTATAGTCTGACGTTGAGAGCAGCATAGCCTTGGAATAATTACATGCCATCATGGCCAAGACGAGGATTAGCAAGGAAGAGGGTTTAGTGCCATTGCAGTCCCCGCTGTCGTGTTGCTGGCCTTCGCTATCGGTATTATCCAGAATTTGTCTTGCCGATCAAGATCGGGTAAGAAATAACCGAGAGCGTTTTAACTTGAAGTTAATATTGCAAGAGGCTCATGGAAGAAAATGTCAATAACATGCATGAAAGGAAGATTGCATGCGAGATAATAATTCACAACGTTCTACTTTTGACAAACAGCCCAAGGGAGCGATACCCAAGCAAGAGTTTGTACTGTCCATATTTGCCCCCTGCCTCCAACTTTTGGGAAAATTACTAGGCCTATGAGTATAATGCATCAGCGGGGATTTATGGTGTTTATTTCATTGTGTGTCAGTGTACTTGATGGTGGCCAGCAATATGGTGGGAAAAAACCAGAGAAAGCTAGGGCGAAATCCAGGACCATCCGTAGGCTGCGTGCAGACCTTTTCATGAGTGATACCCAGACTGACACTAGCTGGACACCAGAGGGGAAGATGTCAGAGTTAGACGAGATAGGAACGCGCTCTGTGATCTTCTTATACCATAAAGTGCCTTCCAGTAATCTAGTTTAAACTAGTTTAAAAAACCTCAACCACAGAATAAGAAAGCGTGTACATGTAAAGAAAATATAACGAATTGATGCCGTAATGACGCACGGAATGTTTTCGGTGAGTAAATTTAATCAGTATCCAAATCGTGTATCACGCTACAGACAAGTCCTGGAAATTACATTGGTTGTTGTTGTTCTCGTGGGGTATGTTTTGAAGTGTGCATGCGTCCATGTTTTGGACCTCAAATTGATAACTTTTTCCGTCTAGGGAATGGGGATCGTTTTGTGTAGCGCTTCTTTCCTCAAACTCCCATAGCCCAACAATTGCACAAAACAGAACGACACAGATTCGAACCCAATTGTGTAGTCTGCAAGAGGCTAAATACAGATAGACAATATCATTATCCAGATGGCTGGAGGTAAGTTCAATATACAGCAGTGATCAACAACATACTGAGCGATAGTCGAAATCACAGCTCATGGCCGGTATATTTCTCCATATCTTCCACTCACTTATCGTCAACATAATTATTAATTCACGAGGCTGGCTGTTTCAGCCGGTATTCTCTCTGAAGACGGACAGAGCTGTATGATAAGTTCCAGGGATTTGGCCTAATTCAACCTTGAAACCAGTCAACTTTCATGAGAAACCAAAATTCATGAGAGAAAAAAGTTTTCTTCGTAACAGCAAAATAGTTTTCAGCACCAAGTCCCTGGGAATCAATAAATTCTACACAAAGCGCATAGCGGAGTACCAATCAGAGACGAAGGCTTGATATACCGTTATTAAATCAAACTCTAGGTACTTTAGGGTGCTTTACCGTACATACATGTAATATGGTTTGTTCAGAAAGATTTGCGGTTTGATCAACATTCACCTTTGTCATATGCGAAGCCAGAAATACTTTGTCCCTTGACAATCAAACCAATGAACAGTACCAAACGGGACTATGTGGTGACACACTCAATGGTTTTTAATAGCATATAATAATACTTCCTCAAGTAATCTGATGTGGACTGCCATATAGACACACCGTTTCTTTCATCAAAGTGAATTTTTCTCTATTTGCTGTTTCTTTTGCACAACTATGTGCACGTGGTAGTTGGTTTTGATTGCAAGGCGCCACTAGGGTGATAATGGGTATGGCGATAGCTAAGCTCCACATATATCTGAGTGGCCACGGTGCTTTTCCGCATGCAAGAAAGTGGTTCTATTTTATTAGCCTTCATGTCTTTGCCAGATGGCTAATGTAGTGAGAGGCGGGGTCAAAGCACCACACAGTGTAAAAGTTTACAGACCAAAATGGTCATGGTTCTAAAGAACACTGCAGTCGAGCACGACGTAATTATCCCAGTATTCCATTAGACGTATGCTGTTCACTGATCGAGTAATTACCCGTCATTTAGTGATTATATGTTTACGTGGTACATTCTAAGCTAACGTAAAATCTTTCCACATTCCTTTTGGGCCCAGTCCTGATAATAGCTATTGTCACCATATCAGAGCTTGATTTAGACATTAACTTAAATCAATAGCCTAAATGGCATACTTTGGGTCTAAAAACTATGCTCGGTCGCACACTGATTTTCCAGGTCAAGGTCGCTTGGTTAAAGATTCTGAGTTCTGCGTTCACAGGCGTACGAACAGCTCGCCAGATAAATTTGTCTTTGTGACGGCTTCGAACTGGTGCGACCACTGATAAGTCTTCTTTGAGAAGACTGAGAAGCCCAACTGAGACACATCGACACCACATATACCAAAATAATACACGATTGGATACCGATTTTATTCTTCCGCCTAGAACATTCATAACGTCTTTTCGTCATCATTGAAAACTGTTGACTGCTTCTCTTTGCATAAATCCGTCTAATTTAATATTTGTATATTTTCTTGGTACTTTGGGGGTTTTTGTGTTATTTGTCGTTTCGGAAAACCGGTTTTACGTCCGTTTCGGTTGACTGCTGATAGACGAATGTCGGCTTCGACGCCTAGATTCTCTCCACATCCACAATGTGTTGTTTTTACGGAGGATTTCTGTCGATATTAAAGTTAATAGCTGCTTTTGAACAGTTATTTGCAGTTAATCTTTATGGGATGTCCTTAGACCTGTATGTCATTAAGTGGTACGCGATTATTCTCCTATTGGAGAATGTTGCAAATTTCTACCACTCCAGCAGCATTGTTTTAAAACGATCATTATTATTTGACATTCATGTTCAAGATTTTATGCATGTGTATCACTGAGAAGCAAAATATAATGGGTATATACATGTTCAAAAACAATCAGCAGGAGTCACTTATCTTTTGAGTCTGACTTAACTGAGGAAATACTTGGCTTACCAGACAATCAGTAAAACCTGCCAGTGAGTCAGTCAGTCTGTGTTCCAGTCAATCAATCAACACTGTTCAACACACCAAGGAGAAATTCTTCCTTTTTCAAATACTGAGGTCGGTTTTTATCATCGCCTAACACTTGTGTGCATTGATTATACTCATGACCCCCAGAGCCTGGACGTGGCTCCACAACCCAGACCTCTGAAGACCAATTAGTTGTAAATGGACAGTATACCTGGCACGGAAGAGCCGCGTACATCAATCTCCAGTCGAACAGCAAACGCTCACAATTCACAATGGAGTGTTGTACAATGACCTGACCTCAAACATTGGAGGCTCTGGCTTCGATTCAGTTTAAATTCCTCGTCGATAAGAAGATCGACGACTGTGAAAGCCTTGGTAGAAAATATCACCATGCCGGTCACAATAGGTGTCATTTTGCACGGGAAATAAAAGTAGTGCCATCATTAACAAAGTTCTCGCGTATTGATCGGTTGTGGTTCGCCTTCTACAAAAAGCAGACACAGGAGATATTGGACACCACTGAACCAGAGTGGATGTCTTGTGAATGATCGTCATTACCAATACCTCTCGGGAATGAATGCCCATGGTTTGATAACTTTTCTGCCTGGGCCCCTAAAAAGAGACATGTTTGATTTTTTTGATTGAAGTTACCTCTCGTACTTTGCGATCTATTGACCGCACATTTTGTGTGATCCAAACAGATTTCATATATAATATACTGGGTTACTCTTTGTATAACTTGTCTACATACATTCACAACATATTGAATTTTACGACAAGTGAAAGTATTGTAAAGTATCTTCACAGAGACATAAGCAGATCTACAAATGCACTGTATAATGACAGATTCAGTAAAACGCCCAAATTGCGGCAAAGGATATGCTTTTCTGCTGTTACGCTGCACAGTTTTACGTGCCCCCCCCCCCCACATTAAGATTACATGCTGTTGACCTACAGTATTGACATATCAGTCAATTATCCGTATGTGCATTGATTTTACAGATAAAATTACACCATACTAGTGTTTATTCGATTAGTGCTTGTACATTTGTAGCGCTTTGGCTACGAAGAAACGTAAGGTGATGCTGCTCTTTTTACAGCATATTCCTTAGGAATCCATGCAATTGCCAGTAAAATTCACAGTCAAAAGGCAGCGGTTTATCTACCAGAAAATACGCTGTAGCACAAAGGGTAGGAGATTTCACTGCAAAAAAATACACCATTTATTATTACTGTGGTTGCTCACTTCAAACGATTATGTACGTGTATTTATAGCCTTGACTCGTCCACCTTAAGATTGCTTCACTGACTTAGGTATATACGACAGATCAAAGCCTATTTACTTGAAACCATTGCTGTCCATGTTGACTGTACCTACCATAGCAACACATAGTCACCACAAATGGTAGTTGCCATCAGCTCCGATCAGTGTCATTTATTTGTAGCGAATCAACAGTTGATTCTTAGTTGAGCCCAGCTAGAAATGGTCAGTTTCTTTTCATCTCTGCCATTTTAAAAGCTTTATCGGTTTAGTGTGCTTCATTCTCTTCCGCAGACAAAATTGCGATAATTTTGTATGTTGGGTATAAACATGCTTTGGAGACTCAAGACAACAACAATGACGATTATCATGACTATCATGTTCGATTGGAAGTATTTTTATGCTCTCTATCTACCATTATAATCAGAGAGCATTTCGGCGTCTCAAACTTTAGCCTATCGACCACGCCTAACTTTCTATTGAACGAACGCCAACAAAATATTGGAGTTAAATCAGAGCAGCTTAGTGAAAACGCGTCGGGCCTCCAATGGTGTTGACGGGATGTCATTATCGGCCGTCATTTTGGACTCTCAGCTGGCTCAGCAAATGTGTGAAAAGCTCGGGACTTAAAACACGTCCGTCAGCAGTGGTTCATCCTGCCACCAATCAATCACGTTATTATTGGATTTACCCAGGTCATGTGCAGCCTATTCCCGGCCAAATGCGCTTAAGCCGGTGGCGGTTTCAAATGTTCGTCATTGTCCCGGACTCTTTGGAAGCACCTGTTTGATGGCGATTCTTGGTATGACAGTGCGTAGCGCAAAACTGTCTTCGCACCAGATCATTATAGTTAACTCGGGAGAATTTGATCAACCGAGTGTTTGGTTGCAGAAGCGAATCAAGTAGCTGGGGAAATATTTTTCCTACATCTAAGGATAGACTGGATGTATTAGCACAGCGGGTTTTGGATTAATCCCCATTCGAATAAGAATGCCTTGACATTTAGCCTTTTGACACCAACGCAAAGTATGCGTGTTAGATATACTGAAGTGGTACTTTTCTCTGGTATTTCAAAGGTATGATGTGCGTCATGATTGTATTCCTGAACAAATTCATTTGGAATTATTTAGAATAACAGTTTCTTGGTCGATTTTGGTGGGTTTTTTTTTTAAATCTTGGAGTTCTTGGAATATTACCAAATTCTTTGACTGAGATAGTGTTTCTGTGGAAACTCAGATAGTGGGCTGTACTAAATTATTTTGGTCGATTTCGTCCATATAATGTGTCCCACTTGTCCGTGTGGTAACGAGTGAAGTAATCAGAACTTTTGCTTGGTTACACTTTGAATGTATTTCCCTAACAAAACAGGCTACTTTTCTAAACCGACGTTTCTTTGTTATTGTTTCAGGTCTTTCACGCCCGCGAGAGCAGCACTTTCCTTGACGAAGGAAGGAGGACGGTTGCCAAATTGCTCCGAAGCGGAAGCACAAACACCAACAAAGTGCCAATCATGCGTCAGTGATGCAATTATAGCTGCAGTGTAAGAAAACCCTTAGCCACGGTCGTTTTGTATCATAAATTTTGCTATGTAACATCTCATATGTCGCCTTGGCAACGGACATCCCTCATTGTACAAAGCCGAGTAAAAACACGAAAAATAATCTCTAGGTAATCTTCGGGCAATATGCTGGAAATGGACTGCCTGGGACCGCCTTCGCACCGCTCTACGCCTGAAGGGTCGATGCCGAGAAGTGAGAGGCAGTCGAAGAGCAGAGCGCACTCTCGGGACGTCAAGGAAAAGGTACGTCTGGTGGTAGGGGATCTGGAATCAGTGGTGACAGAACTGAGGGCAATCGTGGTAGACCTCAGGCTACTCGTTCATCAAATCGACATCGTCACAGCGAAACTGGACAGTAAACTCGGCTTAGATTGGCGGTCTGTGGAGAAAGGTTCCCAGTCGGAAGCCAATAATTCTGTCTCAGACAAGACTGTCCGTCAATCCAGCCCTCCGCTCACGGAAGACTATATCCAGTGTAGCTGTAACCGACTTCAGCTGCACCGGGTGGTTTACCTGCCGATAGCCTCGGGTTCGATTCCCGAGAAAATGGCAGGGCTTAGCAGTGGTTACTCCCTAGACACGGGAATAGTTGGAAAAGACTTGAAACCGAAACTTGTGCCCTGTCTGGACTATAATCAAAACGAGTCTTTCGACACGGAGTACCTTGATACGATAACTACTGAATCAGGTGGCAGTGAGTTGCTGAAATCTAACACCACAAGTGGAGAAGTATCGAGATGTGGACTTTCTGATCTAGAAAAACTCGGCTACCGGCACAAAACCTGCCCAGATAGCAACACTGTATGGGAGAAAGATAGCTATTCGGGATTTTACGAGAACGACGTGGACGACAAGTTGGAAAATTATGTTAACATGGTGGACAGTTTTGAAAGTTCTGACGAAGATGAAGTCATGGATTTCGACAGTTTTCGACTTATTTCCAGTTTACCGGATGCGACGGATGCCAAGACTCGTTACGACATGGTGTCGTCCTGGGCTGAGTGTGCTATGATCACCTTAGCTACCGACAATCTGACTAATGACGAATCGGAAGAACTTCCGGAAGATTCGGGCAAAACTTTAGTTCCGGTGAAGGAGGAGAATATTCCAAAGTCTTCTGTTGGCGAGATTAATTTTGTTTCCGATGTGGTGTTATTTCAAAACGAGGTGCAAGCCGACGTAGGACAGTACAGATCAGTGCTGGTGTTTTGAGATCTGTTAAACGTTCATCCACATCATCGTGCCAACAACGGTTCCAAATCTATTATGGGATTACAAAGTCTTCATCCACAGAATTCTTCGACAATAACAGTAACTCATACGCAGGGTAACATTGCCGAATTTAAGATATTCTTTATAACGCTTATATGTAAATGTTGTATGAACTATAACATAGTCGTGAATGTTATAATTGCGATTAAAAGACAGCAAGATGTTACTAGACAGTATAAATAGTAGAATATTATTGGAATTTTTGGAAGTATTTAAAACGGTAACAATATCTGCTTTCACAATAATCGGATGATCGAGAACTAGTACAAGGCCGGAGATATAACATTGGAATGTAAGTATTTCATAGTAATTTACAGCAGATAATATTAAGTATTTAGCCTCGACTACGAACCCGTCTCCTTAAAGAAAGTGTCTGTTTCATAAACCTATATACCTTGAGCAATAACAATCTCTCAACTTCTAAAATTTCAATCAAATTAAATGATTAGAGCAGAGAAACTGAATCCTGTGGCAAAGTATTAAAAAATAACCGATTTAAACGCGTAGAGGCAAAAGTGACACCAAAAATGGTCAAATTTTAAAAAAAGTTTATTATTTGCGTCCCAAATCCTTCACCAATTTACGTGATAAAAGTATACCAAAGTAAGTTATTAGTGTTGTCGATGCCGTAACTCTTAAAGTTATCGTTAATTAACTAAACTGGAACTGTAGGAATTTGGTTCATATGTGGAGGTTTATCAAGACACAAGATTTGTATTGTAACTGGAGATAGACGCCTGCACAAGAAAAGAAATGTGCAGAACAAGTTTAAATGGTTTGGCTTCGAATTCAGTGAAGTGTTATTTACCTTCAATAATGCGCTACTAAAGAGAACAAGGGACGCAGTGTCTTTCACAAACATAGCATAATATCGTAAAACTTCTGTTTTTTTGTTTTTAGCATGGCTAAACGCAGAGCTATGGTGCTCTTGATATCTTCATACTCACCGCATTTGTTGACTTGTTGACATTCCGATTGTTGTCAGTTATGTAGAATCCTGATGTAGTCATGGCCTTAATATTTGATAAAGTCTTTCATGTGAACGAAATACCACGGTTAGCTGTGAGACAGCGAACTCTTCTGGATAAAGTTACTGAGCCAGGTGCAACTTCAGCTGTCACATAAGAGCAGCGTAAACCCAGTTTTGTAGTAAGCTTGAGGTGAAAATAGTAACGTTTGGTAAAACAATAACATCTTTTATTTGTTCACTGAGGCAATAACCACTGGACATGGGTAAGAATGTTTTGCAATAATTGACTTTTTTTGCACTGATGACTGCATACACACTTAAATAGTGTATACATTTACTTTCACTTTCAGTTAAATTGAAAACTCTTAAGAAAGTGGAATTTCTCTCACGACTATATGTAGAGGCATCATATTAAGCTAATGTTTAAAGACTAAATATTTAATGTCAAAATGTTATCCAACAATTCCCGAAAGACTGAGTTTCTGCCGGTGGTTTGTTTTCGAATTTTCGTCCAGCGTATCGGTGTAGCGCCCGAAAACACACTGCATCTAAAGAGACAACACTTACACGCACACTCAGTCTACTTTTGACAAAAGCTTCTTTTTCTAACCCAAAAGGCCTGTAAGTAAACTTTATGTGATATGTTATGTTCACAAAGTTTAAAGTACAAAAAATTTTTTTATTTTAAAGAACAGTGTATTTAGTTTACCAGCAAAACGCAGAAAATTTCTTTCCTTTCTGAACTTAAATAACGCCCTGTGCTTTTCAATAAATTTGTTTTCTTCTTTCGGTTCATATGTACTGTGTTAACAGAAAGGTATGGATTTTTAGCCGACCTTTAAGGCATAAAGTTGCCATGTCTTGCAATGAGTGCAAATTTGTCTAAATGCTTTGTTTTTGCAAGTTGTTTAACACTTACGCGATCCATACAGCTAAACTGTAAACAGCAAATCTTTCTTTATTTTCAGATTTTCCCTCCGGTAATTATATAGGTGTAAAACAACAACGACTCTTGTATTCTTAGATGGTTTTCATATCCAGTCAACCCGAATTAGCATTAGAAGTCTGATTTTTACTTTTGAACTCAAAACATTTCTGAAGCATTTGGCGATATATCAAGCTACCCACTACATCAGCAAATTGTTTTGAAGTCAGTCTGTGAATTGAATCGAACTGCTGGAACTCAGGTTTTACAAAAACAAACAAAAAATTGAAGCATGCAAGCGAGTTTGCCGGCAAATTGCCAACTATTTGAGGCGTTTTCCACGATTGAGAAAAAGACAAAACGATCTATGTATTTCTTCAGTTACTTTGAAAAACAAACTCTTTTCATTAACAAAGGACTATGTTTGACTATGAAGCTTCAGTTGGCAATGCCAAGACATAAAAAGTACCAGATTCAGCAGATTCAAAGAACTTTCTCCTGTGCATATGTTTCTTAATGATGGCCTGATAAGTTTGTAAAATGTTCCTTGCATCTGTTACTCACCTTCAGCATGAGACGAACCGCGCGTTAATTTAGGCTAGACGTAATCCCTCTCAGAAAGATCAAAGTGCCATGTGATCGGTCAGTGGCCGTAGGGGGATATCAGGGACATTTTCATTGATTACTTTCCAAAATTCTTGGTCAGCTGCCTTCTATCATAATATCTGACAGATTTCATTATTTAAATGGAGTGTCGTGTGGACACTTTCAGTCACTTCCCTTGTGGGCATTGCTGGTTGATCTCTCGTTGCGCCATGTACTGTATTATTCACGATATTACTAACCAGAAATAGCTGCACGAACATGCCCATTTCTCTGTCGCCCTAGGAATTCCAGTGTGGAATTAGGGTTAAATTGGAAATGTCGAGAGTGGAAGAATATGCTGCAAAACTGCAGTCCACCAGTTGATCCGCTGTGGTTAGGATGATCAGAGACTCAAAGCTGATAGCAAGCATAATACAAGAAAATTGATCGCGAAAGTTCTGGTTTATTTTCCACCATAATTATAGTGGATGTTCTTGTGCAGCCAATAACTCTGAGGTGGATGACGTGGCCTGTGAACCATGCTGACTCGGAAGCTTCCAAACGTTTGTAGATTTTCATAAATTTACCTTTCCCGAAACAATGGTCAATTGGGTATATAAGATGAATTGAAAATTGTTATTTTGTAATCGATGAGTTACACGTTCCCAGTTTTGTCTACAAAATGTCATGGCAAAGAATGGACTGGAGAGTAAGCTGTTGATTACGCCCGAATTACTTTTGGAAGGAAAAGTTCCCCATTATAACGGTGCTGGCTATTATTGCAAACTGTGTTGTTGGCGAGTGACTGACTGAATGTGTATATTGGCATATAATGCCATAAAATGTTGCCACGTATTGCCGTATTTTGTCTTTACCCGCTCATTTTCGTTTTCATTCAAGCTGCCAAGCTGTGATTGGATTTAAATGTAATGAAGTTGATTGTTATGTATGTTTATACGCTGAATACAAAGTCTGTTTTCACCTGATAAAAAGTGTCTTCTCGTTTTTCTATATTTCATTATTTATTTATGTGTGTGTATATAAGTTGAGTTCGTCACTGAGGATCTTTTCACGTGACGTCGTGTTAAATGCCTCACTTTTAATCAAAATTTGTTAAATTATTTTCATAAAATTTTTGCAAGATTTTTTACATAGGCGAAAGAGTGATGAAAAAAAAAGAATTCTGTCGGATTATTCAGGAACCACTGTTTTTCAAAAGTGTATTGAAATGAAAAGTGTTAAAAGTTTTATTAAGACAAGTTCAGAGTTAAGTTTCATTTGTTTACCTGTTAATATCATTGTCACTAAAGTCAGATGTATATGCTGGATTTCCACCGATTTGATTTGAAGTGACACATGCTTCGAATCAGTCCAATGGCCACTGTAATGGTTGGAGAAGCGAAATTGTTGTGCCTATCAGATTGGCGCTTTCACAGTTTCGAAAAATGAAACAGGCCCTCTGATTCATTTGTGCACTAAATCCCACTGTCCTGACTGGTACATGGGATTAGCTTTCCAGCAGAGGAGAGCTCAGTCGATAGTCTGGGAATAGGTTTATTTCCAGATAATTGTGACTAGAAGTGAATAGAAGTGAAGGAGTAATTTACTTTATTTTAAGGAGACTGGGAATAGCGGTTACTGGGGATCTAGCTAGCGACAAGTCGTTACAGGATTCGGAGTCTAATTCGAGTTTAATGAGAGTGATATTATTTCTTTCTTTAGATATACTTAACAATATGTTAGTGTAGGTACGGTGTCTAGATTTGACTTCAGTGAGATTGAAAACAGAGTGGGGTTCTTAAGATCTTCTTTATACCGACAAGTTAATGGAGGGTAGGGTATATACTGGCAATAAGTCTTTCTTCAGATCTCGTCGGAAACAAGTGCTAATAGATTAGCATTAGTATGAGACTGTCGTCTTCGCTTTGTCTCGCCTGAATATTGGCATGTTCACTGCCTCCTGAGTTTGGTTGTTGCACTCCATACCGAACCCCTTAAACACCACTGTGTGGGAAATTATACTATAAGCCATTAGGGCCTGTTTGTATTTGGCATACTCTTCAGCCAGGAAAAGCCACGTAGTCCAATGAATCACTGATAAACCAGGATATACTATGAGCCACGCGGTTAGTGTAAATTTTCAGCATGGGATTTATTTTGGGAAAGAACCTCTCTATAAGGCTGTGATCAATGTACGAGCTGTCTGCCTCGCGAGGCAAACTGATACCTTGTTACAATACAAAACAGAACTACGCCAACCAACGGTTTTCTGGAGCATAGCTCGTGATCGAGTGAATAACACGCCTCGGCTAGATAGAATTGACGTCCATTATCCTTGTTGAGTAGCTGTTCTGAACTGGTAGTTTTCTTCTCTTTGATCTTGTCTAATCTAATGAAGACGCCTTCAAAAATGACCGTTTATCGAAATTACTTGACTTTCTACCAATGCCATCTGAATCCCCACCGTTGAAATCTCTTCCGTAAACTCTATCCCCAATGTTGACTTTTGACGGGACGGCCAAATCCGATCTAGTCTGAGCGATGATGGCAACCTTCTAACTTCAACCAATAGGGAATTCACTGAAAGGATCAGTCCGGGCCTTGAACTGATTGAGACTTTCAGACAGGCAACAACATCCGGCAAACGCCGTGACTGGGGGAATGGTCCTGGAGCCAGACTACTTGTGCTAAAACCGGAACGACCCAATTTCGGACGTCCATCGGGCGTCAGTAAGTGTCCCTCTGTACCCCGAGGGGTGATTAACACATGACATTATCCTTTTTGAAGGATGACTAGTGACAGGCCACCACCCGGTAGCCCTCTCCACTTTTATCTTCTCCAGTGTACCATGCACACAACAACGCTGGCATGGGTTGATGTTTAATGGCACGTAAACTGACAGATATTCATCTATCTATTTGATTGCTGTTTTAGAAATGTTTGCCTTTTGCGACGACAGTAAGGTTTATGACTGGAAACCCGCAAAATTAGCCGATAAATTTTGCTATGGTTGTGCACGTGCTTAAACATCTTGCAGCATAGCGACAATTGTTCACTCATTTCACCTTCCAAAGTGAAGAGACTAATCGATTGATTAATCCTAAAATTCCTGCCGATATAAAATGAACACCATTATGACCTAATTGGTGGTGAAGGTTTAAACCGGAAGGTAAACGAAACATAACAGTTGTGGATTGAAGACAAGAAGCAGCGCTTGAAAGATCCCGTTCATTTAAATATTTGTAAGAAATTTGAAAACTTGTGGGCTTTTGTTGCATTTTAAAGAAATGAAAGAGATTTTGCAATGGAGTTTTGAATACTTTCAGTGAAACACTAAGACTTTGTCATTAAAGTTATTTTTTCTCGAAGTTGCAAATGACATTCTGAGTTCTGCTATGAGTAAGCAATTTGAAGCATTTCAAAACCAGAACAGTTTGGCGTTATTCGTTTTGTCTGACACGCATTTGGCACAACGTGAATAGTGAATGGAAGAATATATGGCTTTAGACAAACGATTACTTGCGGCAAGGCTTGCTTAGATCTTCAACTATAAGACTTAAGCCCCAGTCTCTTGAAATTCATCAAAGCTATTTCTCAACATATTTCAAAGGAGGCTTACGAAGAACAAGATTGTATTCAGCCGGCATTTCCACGAACTTTCCGGGAAAATTACGATTTCATGGAAAGCAGGATTACCGCTAACCGGAATTGCGGACTTATGTGAGACGGAAAATGCATTGGTAGTCATGCGACAGGGATTCGATCTCCTGCAAATAGATGTATTCACTCTTTTTACTGCCTGGCATTTAAGCCTTCCGCTTCGTTGTAATGGCAAGTATGTGATCCACATAAGCGATGGTGTGTTGGTCGGCTTCTCGCAGATTCAGCTGAGCCATATTGACAGCAGGATTCCTTACGGACGCACTGCAGGGGTTTCGGTTATTTGGTGCTCAGACTGATGACTTTTGAGATCATTCTAACACAAGGATGGCGACGTCAGCAGATGGAGTCCACCTTCTTCCTGTGTATATCTTTGATGACTCAGCATAAGTCCGCTTGATTATTGCTAGGTAACCCAATACCCAACCTTCCCGCAAGAGATTTTCCGTTCTGTGAGTCGTTCGTTAAACCAAAGACATGTCATGAAACAGTCAAATTAGAATTCGTGCCTGTTAAAGAAGAACAATAAACAGCACTTGCAACATTTCCTTGATCTGAAACTTCACAATGGAAAATAGTTCCCAACTCTTAAGCCAAGAAATGTGGAAAGACTGGTCTACATGAGATTCCAGCTAGACTAGTGTGTTTCTTTGCATTGCCATATATATATATATATATAAAGATTCTTCGTCTGAAATATTGGCATGCACGACGTAAAACCTAAACATACATACGTACATATATGCATACGTACAACATTATTCTTGTCCACAGCGCAGTGTAACGACCCAGGTGCGGATATGAGTTCAAGTCAAGCTCTTGCTGGCTTCCTCTCCGGTCGTACGTGGGAAGGTCCATCAGCAACCTACGGATGGTCGTGAGTTTTCCCAGGGCACTGCCCGGTTTCCTTTGACCATAATGCTGACCGCCATATGAGTGAAATATGTTTGAGTAGGGCGCAAAACCACCAAGCAAATAATTCAATTAAATAAATTCTTGCCCATCAAAGAAAGGTAATAAATGCCATAATATTTTCACCCATAGTCTGCAAATTAACAGTGGAAAATTTGTCAAAATTCTGAAAATCAAGAATTGATGAACACTTGTCTACATGGAACTGGATCTAGAGTAACGTGTGTAATTGCACAGAACAATTTTTCTCTCATATCACCACGATGCATTTATGGCACTGTGTCACTGGAAGGTCGTGCCAGCCACCAGACATGAAGCCACGCCTGTGCCACTCTGTGATTTATTTATTTATTTGTTTGACTGCTGTTTTCACTTGAACGATGACGGTCAGCATTATGGGGGGAGAAAAACCTTCCCGCGTACGACAGGACCGGAAGCGCACAGGACCTGGGCTTGATCTTACAGCCACGCATTGGTGAGAATCTCCTGGGTCCTTACGCTGCGCTGATGCCCCAACCTCCACGGTCACTGATGCCTCAGCATGTCACAACATGGTTTTACACACCGAGCCAACGAGTACTAAGTCTTACCCCGTCTACTTATGGCGCACTAAAAGCAAGTTCACGGAGTTTATTGAAATAGTACCCATCTCTCTGGATAGCGCGTGTGTGCTGCACCTAGCTCGCTTACTCCAGTTTGTGGTGTCAGCAAGCATTCCCCTCCAAACTGGTAAAATACTGGTAACATTCTGTGAAAGGAGCAACTCTACTGCTGACTAAGCGTATAGGCCTGGGATTTGTTTATTGTCATACATCAATGTTCTCAAGCCTGTTCCATGCATGTTTACGAAACAGCCACAGCGAGGAATGGTCTGTAGTTTCAATTACAATTCCCTGACGTCTAACACAAGGCGTTGTTGTCAAACACTACACCTCTTTGCTCCAGAGAACCATTACATAGAACGATGCGCTCATGGTTTTTCAGCCGGGCCTCTCAGGTAACGGCTGGAGAATATGAAAAACACCTGCAAACGTTGAATGCCGTGCAAGTAGGTCGTTATGTAAACCGCCTTCAAATAGCAAAGCACTGCTATACTTCTCCGAACCAAGTCTGTTTATCTTCTTTTTTGTGCAGTGTGGTCAGGTTTAGCAATGTTGCATGAACGCCGCAATAGTCCTTTCTTCTCGTGGATGCATACGATTTATTCATCTACTTGATTAGTGTGTTACGCCGCATTCAATTAAGAGTGTCTCACTTATAAAACAGCCCCCAGCATTATGGTGGGAGGAAACCGGACAGAACCTGGAGGCAACACACGACTATCTGCAGGCTGCTTTCAGACCTTCCTACGTACGGATGGAGATGAAGCCAGCATAAAGTGTACTTGAACTCACAGCAACCACATGGACGAGAGGCATGTGAATGAATATAGACCATTATGAAGCTTACAGACTCGTTCACATATACGAGTATGTGTCATGATAATACATACATGTCATATAAATATATATTCCACATAAAAGGACGAACATGTACATATAAAAAAATGGGTATAGGCCACAATATCACACAAGTGTGTTCCATGGCATGGCAACAGAAAAATGTACACGGTCGATGTTTGAAAGATATTTTGACATTTTGATAACCATGCATGAAGCAAATGCAGCTTTATTTGGCTGGGATTTACTGTCGCAGTGAAGAAAGCATTACTGATGGCTTTTAAATCATATAACTGACGTTTTTGAGTTAAAAATTGTGTTGACAATGAAGAGTTCGGTCGATAAACTTCTCTGCATAAATCATGTTTTTCCTAGATACTGAACGTTAAGTCGTGTTAATTTGTTAAATTATGCAATATTAGGCGTTGCAGACAGAAAGGAAGGGACTGGGGGTTAAACAAAACGGAGAAATAGCTGAACCCGTAATTCAATCAAAAGTTCATTTTAGAACTTTTTAGATGTTTAGAAAATTTAAGCAAATGCATGCTACGAGAAAACTAGATTAGATGAAGCTCTAGCGGCTAGAAAATCTCTATGGCAGGTATTTTCTCCGCTGGATTAACAATGATGAACCTGAAATATCCAATACCGACAATACCATTCCGGAGCAGTTTATGAGGTACATATATTTTTCAAAAAAAAAAAGGAATCATGTCTTTATTTGCCATTGCTTAAAAACAAGATGAGTTTAAGGATATTGTTTTCCTCTACCACATTAAAATGAGTATACCATTTTATATACACATACTGACGGATCCCCGCCTCATGCATGTAGGCTGATATACATACATGAAGAAAATCATACTATCGAAAAGGAATTTCTCAGGTAATTTTCATGAAACACGAAAGTAGCTTGGCATGTAAAGATACATATACCATATAAATAATACTTCTGATGATAAACTAATGCAATACTGAAATTCTGAGTGCAACATGTTTTTATTTTCGGAATCGTTATAATTCAAAATGTATAAATGCTTGTAAGCCATTTAACGTCTTTACCATGCTGACGATATAATGCCATCATTCTGTACCAAATGATGGTGTCAAGAGCCTAATTGAAACAGAGTTTTACGTGTATTAAACTTTAAAAGTCCACCCACATTAAACTGCACCTAGCTATTTCCTTTCCTGGGAGATATGAAAGCAGAGCTTGTGTTGGGTTGTTGTTGATTGCAAACCCTCTGTAGAGGTTTCATATGCCACTTTAAAACGGCATTGTTAATTGTAGCTCATTGAGAAGGGATTAATCATAAATGTAATATGTGGTGGCGGCAGTGATGTATAGCAAATTTGAGGGCACAACAACCTTACTGATTCAGAAGAATAGGACTTTTATGCTCTTCCTCACTAGAAGAGAGATATTTCCTGTCTCTTTTATATTTATTTTGGGAATAAACTCCCCAAAATGGCCACGTCTACATCACAGGCTATATGCGGTTCAATCTCGGCCTTAGACATTGGATTTGTGGATTCTGTCCGATCTCTTTGTCGAAAGTCCATGGTCGATGATGTTCGATTAGCCTTTTAACGTTCGTTGGAGAACGCTTTTCATCCAACGATGTGGTGAGCATTATATGTTTGTCGCACGTCGTCAGTCACTTGCCAAAGGTCGGTGGTTTACCCCGGACAGGTTTCCAGCACCCATAAAACTGACCGCCATCGTATAAATGAAACCTTAAATGCAACTTAAATACAAGTTAAATAGATATATCAGAAAAAATGACAAAAATCAGGCTCAGGCAACTGTGTTTCGTTTTTGCCTCCCACTTCCCAACATTACAGAAGGTCTATTACTTCAGACAAAATGTCGTGTACAAAACCATTAGAGCCGACCATGAGCAGGAGTTCAAAGGTAACGAAGGCAAGCGGCCGGCTAAATCCCGCAGCAGATTCGAGACGGGTGAACTCAATACGGGCCAATCATTCACACCTCGTGACTGGCACACAGATTAAAGGGATATTCTACTGGACGTTTTGATCATTATATGTGACAGAGGTTACACGTTGCCAATTTGGAATCGTCAGTGAACTCCCAAATTACATCAAAATACACCGTGTGCAACAAAACAGCAATTTGGATGCAGACATATATATACAGACATCAATCTATAACGAAGATTAATGACTATCGTTTTGGTATAGTCCGGTACTGAGTAAATCCAATTACATACCTCACATGACACAAACTTACATTTTCATTGAATTACAAATTCTCGAGAGTCCACGGTAATTGCCTAAGTTATCTATCATACCGTTAATGAATTTTTTGGATGAGGAAATGATTTTGACCTTAGAAATATAGCGAAATACTCCTGACATTCGCTTTTCTATAAATTATCATGTCTAATGGCATTTTGACTCAGTATTTTTAATGAAAGACTTACTATGCAAAAAAGTTATGAAAACATGCATTTCTATACAAAACGCCATGATAGAACCTGTCAAATGCAAAGGTGGAAAAGCTGAAATCCTTAATGCCCTGATTCTGGAAGAAAAAAACCCCTAAAACTATTTCATGTGTCTTCATAGGTTTCTCACTTATTGCTAAGAGAAAATTTACTTATACTTTATTTACTTATATTAAATTTACTTATAATTTACCTATGTTTTATTACTGGATGCTACAGAGCCTATTAAGATTTGAAACTCAATCAAACAAAAATTTGTGAATTAAGATAATAATGTCATGGTTGTTTCATAATTAACAAGAAACGTTTGGCAATGGCAGAATTATCATTGACCCAAACTGGCGTATTATGATACATACATCGCAATTTATTTTGTATGTTAAGAAGAATAGACATCGTAATAACATTAAAAATATGTTGAACTTAGCGATTTCATTTTGGCGGTAAACGTATCTCTGGCAGCTGTTGAGTTCTAGAGGCGCCCCAGCTGGTTCATTTCTCCGAAGTACCGCTCTTGGCCCTTGATCGGTGAGGTCGTATTCATGAATCAAGCTCTGGTTGTCGGGAGGCCGGGTGAGGTGCGTTGGTATGCCCTTGGTTGTGTTTGGTTTCCTCCATGCGTAAACGTGTCAGGTAAGGACGAGAAGAATGAATGTTTGTGGCTTAAGGCCACGTCGGCAATATTTCAGCCATAATGTGCAGAACTTCACCACGATAGGTTTAGTTCGTGATTACAGTTCCGCGCATATTTTACAGCGATAAACTGGTGGTTAATTGTGCCGGCGTTCGTAATAATTGTGATTTATGGTAATCAATCTGTTTACACTTGCGTCATCTCTTGAAGAAGATTTAACACTTTCATCTTTAAAACGTATAAATAAATGATTATAGCATAACGCCACTTCGACAGTACTGAAGCCATAGGGTGTCAACTCTATCTTCGCCTCTTGATTAGTTCACCCTGGCACTAAGTGAACACTGGCAGGAAGAATTAACGCTAACATTACCTTATTTTGACTTAATATTTTTTTTTTTACCTTATTCGGCTTCAGCCATTAGGCTGGGGGTGGGGGGGGGCGTAAGTTGTTACTTCTTAAACGTTTGCTTAAAAAGTTAGAATAAAGTCCTAACTGAGGAAATTTAAGTTTTGTAAGTTGCCAAGTTGTTAAGCATTTATTTGAGCACGTAGAATGAAGTGCTATCTGCATTATGTAAGCTGACAAGAGGCTGTATTTCCTCGGTAAGGGATGACTATTTACCAGTTATCACATTGTCGTCGCTGCTCTGGCTTTACTCTCCTCGCAGTAGTCTTATATTTACCTCTAATTCGTCAAAGATCTGGTGGCATGTAATATTTATTTCGAAGGAAATGAAAGCGAGTAGATGGGAGACAACTCTTGTTGTAATACGCTGACGTTAAATTAAAATGTCATGTTTGCGTTGAACAAGAGCATCTGCGGTGCCTGTATAATACTACATCAGGTTGTGAGCCACCACTTCGTATAGCCCAAGTCCGATGACCGCACATGTAAGATCGCGGTCGAGAAGTCGAGAAATTTGCCACTTCTGCCGATGGCTAGAAATAACCATACACATATCTCCTATACAGATGATCATTTTGACACCTCAGACCTGACGCCGGTTAATTCCTTCCACATATAAATATCACAACCCTTCGTGTCGTGAATGTCTAACTAAATCTTCCAAGGAAAACCTGGACACAAGTTTATTGTACATAGTGCCAATAGTTCCAGACAAAATCAAGTGCCAAATGAGACATAAATCGACATCTGTAGCCATGAGTCTACCGAGGCTTTTGTCTTAACAAGATGGTCAACAGAGAAAGTGGGTCGTGTTGGGGAATGCCATCAACTCACCAATATTTACTACAGGATACCACCGCAATCTCAGCTGCTGATTTACTCACCAGTCAATCAGGTGCGACCATCAAGTTCATATGGATATAAAGAACTACAGCATAGAGAGTAAACTGAGACCATCTCCGACAGTGTGATAGTTTCCAATTGGTTACACGCAGCCAGTGAAATATGGCCTGTACATAAAAACAAGCGTTTTATTTCCTTTCTCCCGTTGACTCTCGGTATAAAACATAGCAGACTTAAATAATTTTTTTCTAGCGGAATGTATCATAGCAATTAGTTGCAACGAGATTTTACAGACCTACAGAGGTAATACCGATTGAGTGATTGTTGAAACAGTGTAATAGAACAGTGTAATAAAACTGTGCAAGGAATTATGATCGGAGTTATGTCCGTTAGACTCTCCTAATGCGTATCAAGGCTGAATGTGTAACAGTCCTATCTGCAAATGTCCGCCATAAAGGACTTCTGCAAAAAGATATGTTCCAAGCACTGTGTTTATAACTCAAATCATGCCCACTAACACATATTGTGTTTAAAACAATCCAATATCGTGTGTTTGCTTTCTGAAGGCCTGCAGAGAATGGTTGCCGAGCAGACGGCATGCTTTGGAACAGACAATCTGTTATTGTAGGTATTTAATGACACTTTCCACATCACAGGAATAATATTTTCCTGTCCCGTGAAAAAACACGATTTAATCACATGGAGATTATGCAGCTACACTGATGTTACCTTTGAATACCTTTGACTAGAGGTTTTTTTTGTTGTTTTGTTGTTTTTTATTTTCGGATGCATAATCTTGTTTGTTTTATAAATCTACGCAGTGGTATTAGGCGCTAACATAAACATAAAATGGATATGTTTGAAAGCAGAAGGGAGGATTTCTAAGAAATATGTCTCCCATCGAGGCTGGTATAACATATACACGATATAAAAGAAAACAGTACGATACTGATTTTAAAATTGTGAAAAACATACCCACTTGGAGCTAAAAAATATCCTGTTTTATAGAATGTGAAGGTATATATGTAATTTACTTTACACCTGTAGTGATGCAGAGTCTCAGCATTTAGCCTATACCTTTAATTCTGTTCGGGGCCTTAGCCACTGAATAGGCCATAATGACCCATAGAGCCGAAATATGTTTGAGCGAGATGCCCCAAATTGGTGATCGATTTACAATGAGCAGTTATACTCTGAGGCTGGGTCCAAATTTAATCGTCCGACATTCATATAATACTCATTCATATAATAGACCATTAAGAACCGGCGGTCCAAGTCAATAGTTATCCATTTCGAAAACCAAACTTAAGACAAGTTCCCCTAATTTTATGTATGAAATAATATATAAACAGCAAATAAACTTGATTACATGTGAGAGAGAAGTAGTTATTAGTTATTCAGTGATGCAAGGAAAATTGTCGATGCAAATTTCAAACTTGTCCGTGGACAATTTCGAGGTCGAATACAACTTCCGGGTGCAATAGTCCCTCATTATTAATTTTCCAACTTTGTTGTTGTCATAATTCCGCCATCATCATTCATACCTTTTCTGGGTAATGTCTTTCCAGCCACACCAAGTATCAAACATTAAACTATCTCCACTGCTTTCTCTACAAACACGATTTGCTTTTCAATGTACTGATCACGTCATCATTTCCCATAGAAAAAAAAATTGCAATCACTATTTTATGAATCGATACTGATTATGATTTGACGTTTATTAGTAAAAGATATTTATTATACTTGTGGGATATGGCAGGCATCCGTTCCCACGACGAGATCAATAGCTGATGAAAACGATACACCTTATTTTACCGCGATTTCACAAGGATATAGTAGTTGGGGCCTTGGGGCAAGAGTTCATTCAGTGCATGTGTTGCGCATGACATGAGGCCGCTATATGATTTTATAGTGGTCAAGTGTTAACATATTGTTTGGGCGCCATTAATGAGCGCCATGTCCTATTGATTCTTATCCAATCATCTACTCCAAAATAGATTATCATTCAGGCTCTCAAAGTTTAGAAACAACACTCCAAAGACAAAGTACTGTTTGGCGCTAGCGAAGCAAACATAATTGCTTTTTTTCTGAAATCCATGTAATTAACGTTCATAGGGAGCTCCATTGCTCTGGCTGGGATGGTAATGTAAACATGAGGGATGTTGACAAAGTAGATCAGTTCGATCATTTGTGGAAAATCGGTTGGAATATTTGGCTCAGTTCTTTTGAATGGATGCTGATACGGAATTAATTTGCCGCTCTCCGTAAGATAATTATTTGAGAAGTGAGTGAACAGTAAGAGGGCCTGCGTTACATTTTTGGATCTTTTCAGACCTTTAGTACTAAACCTAATTATAAGATATGTCTATATCCAAGTCTAACTGTTTCACTCATCTGGCAATATTTTGCCTTTGCAGAAAGGCCGACCCTAACATCAACATAGTCGTCTTGTTTCATCACGTAACAAGCCTATATGATGGATGACGTCAGAGTCAGTTGGTTTGTGATTTCTCCCCGTCTCTGTTCAGGCTCTCTCTGATTCATTCATTATTTCCAGTTTGGGGTCAGACATACAATGATGCCTGATCAGTACTCATGATTAGACACTTAAATACAACATCTTTGATGAAATAGCTTCTCCATGTTAAGGATAACCCAAAACTGCTGCCTGAGACACGTTTTATGCGGTCGGCATAATTCTTGTCGACACAAAACAAAAATGGGCACTCCTGTCATATAAGAGATGAAAGCAAACTTGTTTCGTGATCTGTCAGTAACCTGCCTAATCAACTAATACTATTAATTTATACGTTCAGACTTATGCAAAGGATAAATTTTAACTGAACACAAATAATACCACAGAATAATGATCAAGAATCGTCTTTCCGGTAGATTTCCACGACAAAATCCCCAGGAGCTGGAAATCGAGATTTATTAACAAACGCTTGTGTTTATAGGATTTTTAGCTTTCGTAATGAGAAATCTGTGCGATTCTAGCAAGTATCTGGTCTCCATCCATGATGCCTTTTATCTTTTTAGCCTGATACTACTATAAAACGACAAGATAGGTTTCTCCACACCTACTAACCAACCAACCAACTAGCCGAAACGGACCGTTTGCTTTACGGACCAGTTGAATAACCTTCATGAAGCAGCATCATAGGAAAACGATATGTTGAAAGGATATATGAATTATTTGGAACTTATTTCATGGCACAAGATTCCTTAGATATGTCAGTGTACATGTACAGCAGGGCAACAGCTGGAAGGGGAAGGGCCAGGTGAATATCAACCACGTCCAATTTTACGCAGCATTTGCAAAGCTCATGTAGGAATGTCTAAAATAGAACTAACTTTCAAAGAAGATGTTTGCGTGGAATCGAAGTCAGTTGAAGCGTGGCCCATGATGTGTGGAATGGTGCCAGGGTAGTCTGTGAGTTCCTGAGTGCATGACTCATGGATTTATGACCGGGTTGAGGTTCACACGTTAGTACCCTTGATGCTAAAATTTGTCCGCCTTCCTGACCAATTGTCGGTAAACTGAATGGGTGTCTCTATTAGGCGGAAGCTAGTACCTTATCTGACTCTAAAGATGAAGTTAGTGCCATTTGTCCAGTTTTATTTCATAGTGGCTTTGTATGACTCTATGTGACTATAGAACCCCAGTTTGGATTACTGAATCGATCACTGGGTTAAGGAACCGATTAGTGCATGGTATTGTATGATCCAGGAATCCATTATTGCAGTTCAGCAATAAAAAACACATTTTATGTATTTGTTGTTTGTATTTTTACATTTAAGCAATTCTTCGATTGCTAGTTTAAATGTGAAGCAGATATGGTATTCCACGTTAACTTTTCCAAATAGTGTCATAACTTATTAAAGTCTGTCCGTTGCCATGACAGTGGCGCTCATCAACTCTGTAAGATAAGCATACCATATGGCAGTTCTGACGTTTTCGTAGGCTCAAAGCAGTGCATATACTTCAATTCTCTTTGTTGCTTTCGTGTGGATATATAAGATTTTACATGGGGTAATGAGCACTCTAGTTGCTTTCTGGACAAGCCATCAAAAGTGAAACAGATAAAGTTTCTACATCACGTAAATTCAACTCCTTAACTCTCAGACCTTATATGCATAAAAATCGAAAGGGTCCATTAAAACAGAAATTAACATATGAAGCTTTGAGTATTTCGGCCATTAGTTATAATCAATTACTGAAACAGATGTTGTCCACTTTCTTCCACATGTGAACATATTTCAGGCAAACATTCACATACCTTGCTGATCAAGCACATTGATTGTGAGGCGAACTCGCGGTGTATTGATAGCTACATGCAGCTGCACACACTAATCCTCAATAGCACCATTGTGATGAATGAGTGCCGATGTTTACACACAGGTAACTGTCTGTTTATCCATGCAACAGAGCGATGACGTAAAAATTGGAAAAAAAAAACTTGTGGTGGTTTTTATTGAAAACATTAAATCTTTACCGCCTATATGTGTGCTATTCGTGCTACTCATTAGTCGCAACAAATGACGCAGTCTAACCATTCAGTAAAAGGGGAAGAAAAACATTTGAACAATGGAAGATTTATTCGATTACGTTGTTTTACAAAGATATTGGCACTTTGGGATCCAGCTGGCATTTTGTTCCGGCTGGGATTATGTTGTCGTGTATGACGCGGGAAATCACATGTACCATGGGCAGCGCCAAGGGGGTGGGGCGGTCTGCCCAAAGCAGTAAATTGTCTCAAGGAAGGAATGGCCGCAAAACGTAACTGTTATGAGGAGAACGGCAAAAAGTTGAATGTCCCGAGGTATGACCTGAAAACTGGGCCCGTTAAAAACAAAACGGTCAGAAAGTTCAACCTAACGGAGTCAGAACGAAAACATGGCATTTCGGGGGAGGGGGGAGGAGGGGCTGGTTTGATAAGAAACTGGAAACAATCCGAAGGCCCGACAACCCAAAGTCCCTAACACGGAAAGATCCAAAACCTTTACGACCTAAATGGAACAGTGGTAGTTTGATATCATAGAAAACTATTCATAGTTCCAAACATTTCCTTTGGTCGCACCAGATTTAGCTTCTAATCCCCGTTTGTTTTTCCGTCCACTCCACTCTCGCCTGCGCTTTCAAAGATTATCAAAATAACAGAGATGGTGTATGCATGGGCTTTTTTTGCAAGCCTTTTCAGCACAGTTTGAAAATAACCCTGAAAAGCCGCCAAAAACGCTTCCCGTGTTTGTCAGAATCAAGACGGATAAAAGTCGTCAACAAAACTGTGACAAAGCGCTTATAAAACGGCACGTTTAGCTTTTTCGCATTAGATATTAAGGAAAAGCCCCAAAACTTGTGGTCACTAGTATAGCATGTCTCCATTAAACCTGTTACCATCCTTTACCTCAAATGCCCATTTCACGACACGTGATTTGCAGACGACACCTGGGTAAAGGACTATGATGGCACTTATCTGTACTGGCTTTTCCGAACTCGTTTTCTGAAAACAGGGAAAGTTCAAAACTATTCAGTCACTGAGCTGACAGTTGTGGACGAATGACCAGTGAGAAGGAGTTCAATACATTATGGATCTATGGATTATGGACAGTTTGCAAGATATGTCACAAATATAAACATTGATTTGCCTAGACTGCTGGAGTCTGAATTTCAAGCTTCTCCGGTAGCTAGTGGTTAGAACACCCAAGCTGATATGGTCCATAAGCAATTAAGCATCTTCGACTTGGAACTCAACAATTTGACTGTCAGTACGGGCGTGTGTGCAGTTGGGTGTCTTCACTGGTGTTTTTGTTATTTATGTGGATAGAAACAGCATTTTGAATGCGACGATAATGAGACCACATCATGCTGTCCGGGAACTTTGTCAAACGGAAGCAATAATGTTCGAAAAGACATTCATTCAGAAGCAAGCAAAAAAGGTTTTATATTTGCTTAACTACCAAAAGTGAATAAATATACATTAAATGTAGTCGACTACTCTTAGCCTATAAGTAATATATATTTATATCAACATATAAATTGTAATTTTACCCGTGCTGCACAACAGGGGAAAGTTAGAATTGCAATTGCCACGTTCACAAGTTGTTATTTAAAGGGTCACCTTGTGACGAATGGATACAAAACTCACGGTACGTAGTATATGACATAACAGAAATAACAGCTCACAGACAACGTCAAGTTTTCGGTCAGGTAGTGAGCACAACAACTCCACGATGTGGCTGAGCTATTGCTCAGTGTGGCGTTAAGCCATAATCAATCATTCACTCATCCTTTATCATGTAATATTTTAATGCGGTAAAGACGTTACAGCCATTTCGATTCACGAAAAGATTTAAATGTAGCACGTGTATCGTTTTACATTAATCAAAGTAGGAAATCTTCTAGTAGAGATTTTGAGCAAATTTTAGTGAATTTCTATATTAACTATTTATAGTTTATTTATAACAATGACTTACATTCTCCATAACACGTCTCAGGCTTTTACACAGGCTGATGCAATCTGCCATTTAATGGTTACACTAGATGACAGCCAGATTGTGCTAAAATATATATTCTTTATTAGTCATGTTATTAAAGCACAGCCATAGTTTCCTTTTAGTTTAGTGGCGGAATATCGGTATAAGATATCGCCTAGGCTATAACTTCGGAAAATAGCAAAACTCTAGGCAATACATCAGCTGTTCGTATTAAACAGAAATACCGAATTGTTTCAATACGTTGTTAGGATGACAGAACCAACCAATCACTGGAAGCTAACTTCCTATAGTCTGCCAAGGTAAAGCCACATCTGTTCCCAGGTGTCGCCGAACAATGGAATTTCTCAGCTTGCGTGATGTACCACTCGTTATGCCTGGGATATCTGATTGTGGTGTGAATATAACAATGTATCCTGTAACTTGATACCATCATTATATTTCCTGGAAAAATAATGACCACAGTATTTCCGATGATAAGTCTCAGTTGTTTCCACCATATATGGCTTTGTACGCTTTGTACCAGTGACTTCTAATAAACAATAGTGCAGTAAAACTAAAACCTTACCTGAGGTAAATCGCCTGTTTGTCGTCACATTGTTGCCGCCAACTGGGTTTTACTCGCCGTGCTGTAGTCTTTCATGTTATACTTTACCGTGAAATTCTTGATTAGCACATGGTGCATGGGTTGAATTGCTACAGGCATTCAGATTTCTTTACCTACTCTACCACTGAAAGTCCTTTCATCCTGATGTACTTCATTTATACTGGCACGGACATTGCTTCGTAGAGACATACTCTACCGCTTAAATCACGTCCCCTTTATTGAGGTACAACACCAGCAATGTGTATTTCAAGAGCAAAACATCAGTAAGAAATTTTATGAAATTAGCCCCTGATGGTTTTCTCATGACCTTCACACAGTTGTAAAATTCAAAATCATACACTTTTAGGGTAAAACAAAATGACCATAAATATAGAATAAATATAAGCTAAAACACCTGTACAGCTGATGCTAAATAACATGTTGTGCTTTAACCCAACAGTGTATTAAGCTGTCCACCTTTTTATTGATATTTTGATCTACTGACAACCTATTGATTCAGCGTCAATCGCGGAGACAAACAACTCATTATTGCATCGTTCATTTCTCTTTCGCCACAGAAAAACAGTACCTGTATGGGTTTTATTTGCTTTTAAAGGCACTGTTTTGCATGGTTATCTGACATCAGTCACATGTATAATCTAGTCAATGCCGAGTCAGTTATGTCAATATCGGGAGCCTCGACGAAGTCCAATCGGACTCATGGCAATCTGCTGACACACGAGTAATGCTATATGGCACGCCATTCATTTACAGGTCACGCCCTTTCTTCAAAAACTCACAAATAAGAGGACACTTTGCCATTTCACGTTAATAGAAATCCGCACAAAATTCTGCCAAAAAAAGCTTTTCTACGATTTGAGACATTATCGATTTTAGGACTCTAAATTCAAGCTTTTATGTGCAGATCGTACAATTTCTTTTCTTAAAAAGAAGACCATAAAGCAAAGAAAACTCGGAGACCCTCTGGAGTGAGCAATTCCGTGTTATAATTGCAAGAAACAGCTGTCCTGTCGTGAAAACAATAACCCACCAGTATGACATGCTATTACAGAATCACCAGCAACTAACTGTATTATTCCTAATGAGAAATTTGATCAAACGAAACAAAAGTCAGAATACTTTTAGTGCAAAATGAAAATTGAAAAAGGGAAATTTGAGAAATGGGCGGAAAACCAACGCTCGAATCAAGCAGAGGCTTTTTCTCCTAGCAGCGACTGGATTGAATGATTTCAAGATCCTCAGTCTTCCTTGTACCCACGCAGAATTTCTGAATTTTCAACTCTTCCAAATTAACTGTGCTAAAATGGACAACAATGACTAGATAAGGGGTCATCATTTCGTATTATTTAAAATCACTGAGTTTTTTACTTAGTTCTTTTCAAGCCATGGTTCTAGGAGGCGGGTTATTTGCTACTGTTTGCGCATTTATATGACCAGTTAGAAATGAAACCCTAATTAATGAAAAATGACAAGAGGACGTGTTTCCATCTGCCAACAATGACACAGTCGTTTTACCCTCCGGTTTTATCCTCCATGCTGCAGTCGTTCATATTGTCTTCATGTATACACCGCGATTCTTTTGGTGGACTCAGCTTCCTCGATGCAGGGTCCATTGTATGGGCTTCATGTGATTATGTTTTGGGTAAATGTGATGACAACACAGTATTTTGAATAATTCTAGACGAATGAAGTCTGAAATTGCAATTGCACCATCACTGCATCTTTTAACCTAAGTCTGCGTGTCACATGGTGCCTGGGGGTGTAAGTTTCTATCCTTTAAGCATTCTCATGAATAGTTATAATACAATCTTAGCTGAGGT
The DNA here is from genome assembly GCA_016165875.1 of Acanthopleura granulata. Taxonomy (NCBI): domain Eukaryota; kingdom Metazoa; phylum Mollusca; class Polyplacophora; order Chitonida; family Chitonidae; genus Acanthopleura; species Acanthopleura granulata. Next base: position 13,444,105 of record JABBOT010000005.1, on the reverse strand, counting down.
AAAAAGTCATCAGAACGTATTACACTTGTCACGTGGGAGCATTTCCAAAGTAGTGCACTGCCGTCGATGCTGTGGTTCAACTCACAATGTTGTAGTTTTTGATGTTGCATTTATATTCTTTCCCTTGGCACGCAAAATAAAGGGTATATTGCAAGTACTGGTCGGACCGTTCACAGTGTCATTGCGTGAGACGTCGTATCTGATGCAATCGACCTAGCGATCCAGTGAGGCAGCACTAAATGCATGTGTCTCACAAAATCTAAATGTATCGTTTTGGATGGCTTCTGACTGCAGTTTGTTCTGGTTTATGATTATTTAGATTATTGCATCATTGTTTTTCGCCGTACTCTTGAAAACTAATCTTCTATGGACGTAGGTCTATTGATAGATGGAGAAGAAATCACCGCGCCTCTTCTGGTTCTTGTAAAATCGTGATGTAAGGCTGTATTTGCTTACTTGACATCTTCTATCACAAAACAGGTGGTTTGGCCTTAGAGCAGTCTAGACTGTACCAGCGAGGTTCTGAAGGTCATGGAGGCAGCCCCGGAAATACTGTTAGATATCAGTACCTCTTGCTCACAGGGTCTCATGTCCAGATACCTCCCTTCACACCGTCTGACAAGGTCACGCGGCATCCCTGGTGCTATAGAACTCCAGCAGGCAGCTGCCGGGACAGACCTGCAGACACATGAAGTATCTGTCACTACAAGGCGACTCACATCACCCTCAGTGATGCGACATAAGGCGATATAGCTGGGCTTTACAACGTTCAACCTATCAGCCCAGTGCCAAGATATATAAACGCTAGAAGTAGACTGTAATGATAATTGACAATTGAGAAATGTGACAGAATAAAACAAAATGTATTACCATTTTACCAATTGGTTAAAACCTTACAGTTAGTGAAGGGGTAATGTAAACAGCTCACACAAAGACAAGGCGGAAAATTCAACATTAGCGAACATCATTGTTTTGGCATGTATTCATCTTCAATAGGCTAATTTTATTTATTTATTTGATTGGTGTTTTACGCTGCACTCAATAATTATTAATTTGTGTTGGGAGGAAGCCGGGCAGAGCCTGGGGAAACCCACCACCGACCGCAGGTCGTTGGCAGACCTTCCCACGCACGACCGGAGAGGAAGGCGGCGTGAACTGGGCTTGAACTCACAGTGATCGCATTGGTGAGAGGAACCTGGGTCATTACGCTGCACTAGCGCGATAATAACTTCTGCTATGGAGGATCCCGAAGGCTAGATTAAACTGTTCACTGTTTACTTGGACTACCTTGGATACTTTAATGGATTTTTGTCCACATCATTTTACTTCCAGTAATTATACTCTCCATGAACTCTCACCGATGTGTGAACTTCCATGTTTTAGTCAGCTTCACTATGATAACCATCAGGGAAAAACTGACCCCGTAGTCCCATAATGGCATAAAGCTTCAAAATAGCTGTAATCAAATCTGACATGGATTCCGTGTTCTGTCTCCCATTGGTAGATATATATGTCTGAAAATACCTGTTAAAATTCCACTTACAGGTTCTCCTGACCCTAATGATATCCCATGTCTTATAAAGACAATGCCTTAGCCCGAGTCTTTACACAACGCTTTAGCTTCAGACATCACCTGATATATTCTCCCCATAGCGATAAATATGTCAAATGTGGAACTTAAGAAAGAACGATGGTACCCTAAACAACCTTTCAAAACTCACAACTGTTCTGTCTGCAAAATTCTCGACCCCATAGTCTGGTGTAAAAAGGTTAGAAGAATTAAAAAACCAACACGATTAACGACTAAAATTCACCGCGCATTACTTTGCTCTGTGCCCGATGATTGAATGCTTTGGTAGATCAGAGTGATGGCTCTTGGGAACTTAATGGCACACAGCTTCGTCTATTTCTTGTAGAGCTTTCTTTTAGAAGAATGCATTTTTCATTGAATGCTTACACGAGATTCGGTTCACAGACACTTTTTTTTAAGTTAGGCCATTGTTATGAAAACACACAGACAGTCACAGCTTCTTTTTATTCAACCAGCGGAATGTTGGGATTAGATATCGCCTTGACAATAACTTGGCCAAATAGGTATATTCTCGGGAACCACAACACTTCATATCAAACGGAAATACCGGACAGTTTAAACGCATAGTTATGGTGACACAGCCGACCCAACACCGGAAATGAACTTCTCCTAGATAAAGATGCAACCTCCTAACATCACTAACATAAAGTCTCATCTACTTCCGGTTGCCTGGAACACCGAGATATCTCTGCTTATCGGATTTATACCATTATAGCCGAGTTGTTTGATTGTAAGGCGAATTACACAGAGAACATGCCTCTTCACGCATGGCTTTTGAGTATTCTGGCTTGAAGCTTGTGATAAACACAGCCATAGTGCTGAGTTTCCTCTAAGAAATGTGATGGCTAATTTAAAATTGTTTTCTTTTTGCCTACTTCACCGATGCCTTACCTTTCTCAGTATTTATCAACTTCAAATTTTAAATCATAGATTCATAAAATGATCATAAATATATATAATTTATGTGCTCCTAAACTGTTAATGTCATTGTACCTTTACACGCTATGCTTTATATCTACTTTGTATTACGTTGTCTACTTACTTCTGTCGTTATTTTAATATATTGATAAACTATTGATTAATCATCAATCACAGAGAAAATAACTTTGGGTTTGAAGAACTGCTTCGCATTGGTTATTTGAAATCAGTCACGTGTATAATCTAATCAATCTCGAGCCAGTCAGGTCAGTGTACAAAGCCTCGACAAAGTCCAAAGGGACTCCTGGCAATATGTTGACACGTGAGAAATGCCATGTGGCACGCCATTCATTTCCAGTTCTCGTCCCTTTTTTTAAAAAATTCAGTTTTAGGAAACACTTTGTCATTTAGTATTAACAGGAAGCTGGTCAAACTTCCTCAGAAAAGACATTTTTGTCCAAAACGTTTTTGGACAAGATCGATTTTAGGACTCTAAGTTCAAGCTTTCATGGAAAAAACGAATAATTTCTTTTTATGCAAAAGACCATACAGCAAGGAAAATTTAGAAACCCCATGGAGTTTACCACTTCGTGTTATGGCAACAACAACCTTGCCTTTTCATGAAAACAATAAACAGCCAATAAAAGCAGCTGTTACAAAGTCACGAGCTACAGTATTCCCAATGGAACATTTGATCACATGAAATAGCAGTAAGGATAATTTTACAACGTCAAAATTGAAGACTTGAAATTTGACAATTAGGAGGAAAACCAACACACATGGAGAGTTTTTCTCCAAGCACAGACTGGCTGGAATTAAGTCAAGTTCCTCCGTCTTCCTTGGGACCACGCAACATTTGACGTTGTCATTAGGTACGGATGATATATTGTTTTAGGACGTAAACACTGAGATGTAGGGGGGTTTAAGTGTTTGCGTATACTTGTTACGGTAATATTTTCAGATGTATTCCGGTAAATTCCGGTAAACTTACCAAAATCGGGAAACAAAACAGCGCTACTTAGATTCAAACTCATTGCTTTAATGTTCAACAGCTCCATGTTCCCAAAGAACTCATCAAACATAAAGGACCCGCTCTAATGATTTAACCATGCGGCCAACCCCCATATAGTCCAAGAGTAGCACTTAGCACTAACATGGCAGTAATCATAACTGACATCGATTGCGTATTCTGCCTCAGTTTGACTGTGGCTATTAAAATCCACCCAGAGTTTCTTCGTTCATAGATCTGGATTCTGCCCCATGCTCCTAATGATTCCTCGAATATTTTATGCGGCCATAATCTGTCCTCTCTCTTATAAAGACAAAGTGATACGTGGGAAGGTCCACCCGTAACATGTTTATTTACATGTGTTTTACCCGGTTTCCTCCCACTTTGATGCTGGTCCGAAGTCTTACAACGTGCTCTGTGAATCTAGAGATCCACGTTTGAAAGTCTGGATGTTCTCTTCGTAGCGATAAAAAACATGGCCAGTGAGGAATTTCAAGGAAAAATGATCATTACCTTAATTACTCTTCCAAAATCATTCTTTTTCAGATACACCCTATAGCCCGCCGACAAAGCTTAATAATTTTTTAAGACACCAACACGATTAACAACTAAAAATGTTCTTTCTTTTGCTCTCTTACCGCCGGCCGAACGTGTGTGCACACCAGCCGGATAGGTCAAGAGTCAATGGCAAGAAGTTTCGTTCATTCCCTGTAGCAGAAAAAAGGCACAAATCACAGCAGTTCGTAGAATAGCCATTAGGGCCTTAGCTGGATTGACCAATGTTCTCTTATATAAATACGTCAGTACCACGTTGCTAGTTTCCCCGCCAATTGTCATCGCGAAGGCAGGAATGAATATTAGGCAACACAGCCAGATTTCTTCAGATGGGAGTGGCGGAAAAACAATTTCTATCATTGACGAAGATGGACCCCACGATAAACGTACATGCCAATGGTTCTTATAACGTTTATCTTTCATTTCGTATGAATTTGAATATATCTATTTTGAATTACAAAATGTTACAAATGCTTACATGTAGCTGTACACTGATTCAAATAACTTCAGCAGCCGATAATACATAAGAAAGAAAAGTAAACCATGACATTTCCCGTCATTCCATCATTCTTATCAACGTATTCTCCCTCTCATAAATTCATCACAATACACCAACCTCATTCTTTCCTTGTACAGATACATCGGAGTTTTCATAAAATACACATTTTCAGCCGCGATTAGTTGTTCTTTGGTAAGACGCCGGTGTCGGTTTTTCTTGTTGTTTCTGTTGTTGGTTTCTCTTCTCGTTTACCTTTGTCTTCTTGAAAACGGTGCTGTTATTGTTCTTGATTTTAGACGCATTTTTGGAATCGAGGATGTGTTGCGAATGGCAAAGGCACATCGGTCATTTTTATTGTTTACCATCATTTAGTGTAATGCATCCATGTTACATACCGCACTCACAAAATGACACTTATATAACACCCATAATATTACACCACTTCATCTCGTCTGGTACCTCCTGAGGTAAGCAGGGAGTCGTCCACGTGACGTAATCTGTCACAGACAAGATGGTTTCACCTTGAGGCAGTCTAGACCGCTGTGCCAGCCTCGTCCTGAAGATCACAGAGACAGCCCTGGAGTTGTTGTTAGATGTCAGTACTTATTGCGCACAGGACCTCATATCCAGATGCCCTCCTTCACACGGTCTGACATGGTCACGCGGCAGCTCGAGTGCTGTATTACACCAACAGTCAGTTGCCGGGATAAACGTGCAGACACATGGAGTATCTGTCATTACAAGACAATCCACTTCGGCCGGCATGAGACATAAGGCGTTACAACTGGGCTGTGTAATGGTCTAATTCACCATATCGACTCAGATCACCAACATATGAAACTGACGATAGGGCCAGATTGCAATGGCATTTAAATCAGACAGCGTTCAGAATATATTTTTCAGCATTTTACAAACAATTTATTTTAGTGCTGTTGAGAGAATAGTAAATAATAAAATGTGGTAATTTTGCAAATTTAAAGAAACTGTACAGCGCAAGAGGAACTCCAGTAAACTTTAAGAATTCAAATCATTCTTAGGTTTAAAGTGATAGCAAAAAATTTTTGCATGACTACCTTCGGACTCGATAAGAGTGATGGACATATACAATGGATGTTCACACTAACGCTTTAACGACAGGCTCGTTAGCCACGCTGAGGTGAAAAAATGAACCTTTATTTTAAAAACGTGGAGCATATCTGTTAAAAAGTGAGAGTATAAACCATTAACGGCAAAGCAAAGAACCCTTCGGAATCCAGTAAATCCACACATTGGTGCAATAAAGTAACTTGGTCACGTATTATGAACAACAATTCAAATTCATACAGTCCGGTATCTTCTCACCCTAATGCTGGCGGCCGTCTTAGAGGTGAAATATTCTTGAGTATGGCGTAAAACACTAATGAAATTGATGAATAAATAAATTGATTTTCATAAATGTTTACAAGAATTTCATAGCCGATCGAGGGAGATTTGCAATCTGTATGAAACCAACACGCTTATAAGAGCTTAGAAATGATCATCTCTCCGTTCTTTCGTTTGTTCCATTCTGGCTGATTTAACGTGTTAATAGACCCACGTGACAGCCCTAATGGAACTTGGCAAGAAGTTTCGTCTATTTCCTCTAATGCAGAAGAATTAAGACACAAATCACGACACGCAATGAAATGGCTATAACGAGCGACATGTAGAAATATCCACCAACAACTAGAGCGACATTTAATATTTACGGCATCCAAAGACTATATGTCATACCAGGCTGTTACAACTGTTCTCTTTATCTGTTTGTATGTGGAATGCATTTTTGGATAAATTTGGAAATTTGGATAAATCGACTGCGGGTATTGCTCAGCAGTTCAGATACCTGTATTAATATTTAGCACATCTGATGACATGTATCAGGGTAAACTCTAATCTAAATAGTTACAAAACAAACAGCGCAGACACCATGAATCATTCTTCTCTGCTTGTCTGATCTTCGCTATACGTTAAACTTTCTTGTCTTAATCATAAATCACCTATAAAGCACAGAAAAATACTTCCAAAACTGACGTAACAGAAGCTGATTCGCGCCTCACACTTCAATCAGGGATCCGTTTTTTAAGCTATCGCACATTGTACAGACCACGTTGCAACTGATTACTTTGACCACGCATGCAACTAATAAATCAGCATGCAAAGTACATTTTGGATATCTGAAGTCAACTCACTTCAGATCTCTTGCGATGGTCTCATTACCTTAGGAGCAATGTTTTCGCAGCCGTTATAATTTCCGTCGCAGGTTACATTTACCTCCCAAAGTGCAATGTCCCTGAGTTTGCTCGTACTTCCTACAGCAAGTAAATCCATCACACTTAACTTTTTATTAGAGACTGAGCAACAGCGGTGGGTCCAGTCAAATAGTCATATATATTACTTGTTGGAAATGTTGATTCCTAATTGATTTGGACGCTTTCACACTCAAGACATATCAATGACTAGCTCCCTTCTACAATGTAACACATTAACATATCAATGACTACCTTACTTCTGCAATGCAACATAATGTTGTCTGTCTCGGAAATTTTCCCATTATTGTTTAACGCGAAACTATTACGTCTGAAAGACATTAATACTTCATAAACACGAGGACGTTAGAGAGAGGACAACGAAAGATAACACATGCGAGCACTAGATATTAACGCCTGATTGTTGGACCGTTGGACCATCATGTTTTGGAGAACATCATGTGAGCGTGTATTAACCACTGAAAGCCAAACATCAACCTGTGAGGTATAATAAAATCTAATGTTCCTTGAAAATCAATTGTCGTCCACGTATATAGTTGCATTTCTGAACGTCACAAATACAGAAGTGTCAGTAACTTACCAAATGTTGTTGGTTTCGCTTAAGTATACGGCGTCATCAAACAACAATCAACAAATCAATCAACCAGTCAGTCAGTATGGTACAGAATTAATTAGCCAGATAAAGAGAAAAATATTCACATATAACTATTACATCTTCCTCCGGCTTCCTTAATCAGGCAGAGCATGGCTCTCTCTCTCGGCTGCTGTGCCCTTGAACACTGAGGTTTCAAGTTCAAATCCAGACAGGGTTTAATTTAGGAGGTTTGTGGATACCTAGCGAAGGATGGTGCTATCCTCCGGGGACTCCAGCTTTCCCTGACAGCCGTCGTACATGTCAGGAATTCTAGAGTTAAACGCCATTCAAATAAATAAAGAAGTGAATAAATGAATAATAAACCGTTGTCCATAAATGAAATAACCTAGATGAAACATGTTTGGATTGGTTATAGTCTTTTGGATCCATTGCCATGGCCTCAACTCTTTAAGATAGGCAAAGATTCATCATAACTTAAATAGCCCGCTTGCGGAGCAGACAGAATGGCTGTTTTAAAAATAGACTAAGCAGCAGCCGAAATAAGGTACACCTAAGCAGTCTGTAGCCTGGGTCCTATTGCAAATTGTTCGAATCCTCTGACAGAGATCACACTGCACCAAACTAATTCTGATCCGCTTATTTTTCTTACTTGTTAAGATTAAATGTGGATTCTGATTCAAATCCGTTCCAAGGCTACCTGGGATTGGTGGTATTAATGCATCGCTAACATAGTTTATCACGTATGTAAGGTGGTGGTCTGTAGAGTTGGTGCAAAGTAATTGGAAACCTTAGAATAATTTAACTTCCCAACCTCTGTACACCTCCTTCTGGAGCGAGAAAAGGGATTCTTCAAACGAGAAATCAAACAAGGAAAACATAGTAGTTAAAGGGAGCGGATCAGTACCGTGGCTCTATTTCACCAAACACTCGTATACAATCATCTTGATTACTCAGCGCCAACAGACCTGTAGTAAGAATTTCTGACTGTGTCGCCAAAGTCACACGTGTAGTCAGAATTTCTGATATTGTCACCGAAGTTGTAAATCAGATAAGTACTTTTGTTTGAATATTCTGTCATGTTATGGTTTTATGAGTTCTGAAACATTCTGAAAACCAAAAAGGCTTCGCCAAATGTACAGTGACAGGTTGAACAAGTTCGATACCACTGTAAGTGTTCGAATGCTTAAATTTACAATGTTTTTAAAAATTGACCTTATGCCCTAGTTGTATGCAGATAGACAGATGTTCTTCCATATACCTTTCTGAATGGCTTTAATGAACAGTATAAATACTGTACGCTATAAAATGTAAAAATTGTGACCGAAACACTAGAAGAATTCTGTTTTTAGACTGACATTTCATAAAAATCAAAGTGTGAGAAACAGAGTGGGGATCTTGTCCAATCCAGGCTTATGATGTTCAGTCCTTGATCGAACAGGTAACCTGGTCATATAGACATGTTATTGGGAACACATCACCTGTTCATATCAAACGGAATGTTAGACATTTTCTGAATGTTCCGCCATTGTCTGGTCAGAATTTCTGATTTTGTCAGTCAGATCAAAACTCTTGACTAAATGTTTAGTCATGTTATGCTTTTATGACACAGTATGTACACCAAAACACTACAAATCGGGAAATCTGTGGCATATGTATAATGGCAGGTTGGACATTCTATTTACAAGTGTTCAAATCCACAAAATGCGATATTTCTCGACTTTTGACCATATATTCTGGTTAAACTGATAGTTACTACACATGCCTTTCTCACTGCTCTTAATGTATAAATATTGTAGGCTATAAACATCTAGATGGCTTTGACATCAGGACTATTCGTAGACTGACATTTCATTCAAATTCAGTACTAAGTGTCAGAAATACCAATTCAAAAGAAGATGTACATGTGCGTACAGAAAATTTATATTTGAACATGCTGTTTACCTTTCATGTGGGCAAGTGCTTTATGTTAGTGTGTGTTTAATTCTTTCAACCATCACATTCCCTATGTTACAAACAGTTATCAGAAAAGCTCAAGGTCAGACGCGCGGTGGTGAACATGCGCAGTCCAGACTTGTGTTGTTCGGCTCTGTATCAACAAGGTAACCTGGCCAAATACTAGTAGGCATATTATTGGGAACACATCACCTGTTCATATCAAACAGAAATGCCAGGCAGTTTAAATGTATTATTTTTATGCGACAACCGATCGACCACCGGAAATAAACTTCCCCCAGACAAAGAGGAGATCAGCTAACATGGCTGACATATAGTTACATCTACTTCCGGTTGGTTCGAACACAGGGATATCTCATTCTTCCAGATACGTCATAGTATTTATTTATTTGATTGATTGGTGTTTTACGCCGTACTCAAGAATATTTCACTTATACGACGGCGACCAACATTATGATGAGAGGAGCCCAAGGGAAGCCCACGACCATCCGCAGGTTACTGGCTGACCTTCTATGGCATTATAGGTGACCTGTTCGATTGCAGGGTGAACCTTACAATGTATCAGTAACCAGAAACGATGCCGCTTATATTCAGATTATGGCCACAGTGTTTCTGACGATCAGTTTCGGTCAACTGCCAAGAGGCCGGATTTCACCTGTTACAAGTGACCCACAAGCCAACGATCACACTGTCGTTGCTGCTCTGGTTTTACTCTCTGTGCTGCAGTCTTTTATATTATTCCCTATGCGTATGACTTTATGTTGACTCTGTTGTGACATCAAATCGTCTTGATAAACACAGCTATAGTGCTGGGGTTCCTGTAGGTAATGTGTCTATGACGTCTTGTGATGGTACATTAAAAACTGCTTCATTTTTTTTGGTACATCACTTTTTACCGATACTTAACCTTTCACAGTATTGATTAACTTACACTTAATGTCATACAGTTTATTGAAGGTCGCCAATTAATAAAAGTAATAATGAAAAAAGTGCTCATATCTATATACTGGTACATCTATTGTAAACAAGGCGCTATGCTTTAAGTCTAGTATGTACTAAGTTCTCCACTTCGTTTTGTTCCTGTTTTAGACCAATTGATAAACTATTCATTAATCAGCAATCACAGAGACAAGCAACTCACTGTTTTACTCATGATTTTATTCCATGTGTATCTTTTATACCATATTCACACGCACGGCCTTGTGTTCAGTTATGCCTATAGTGTTGAAGGTCCTGTAAGTAGTGTGCCTATGACGTCATGTGATAGTAATTTAAATCTGTTTCATTTTTGTGTACTTCATTTTTAGGCCGATACTTAACCTTTTCAGCATCGATGAACTTTAAATTTATAGTCACGGAATCTTAAAAGTAATAATGAAAAAATGATCAGAAATATATACTACATGTGCTTAAACACAGGTAAGGCTATTGTAAATAACACATTGTGCTGGAATCTACTGTGTTGTAAGTAGTCTACTCCGTTCTGTAGCTATTTTTATCCGTTGATGAACTATTGATTAATCATCAATCGCAGAAACAAATAACTCATTTTTACGGCAGTTTTTCACTTTTGTCACAGAAAAACAATTCGACTGGTGCGATATTTATTTGAACTTGAAGAACTGCTTCACATTGATTATTTCACACTCACGTGAATACTCTAATTAATCTCAAGCCAGTTATGTCAATGTAAGGAGCCTCGGCGAAGTCCAATCGGACCCCGGACAATCTGCAGATACGCCATTCATTTCCAGTTCTCGCCCTTTTTTTCAAAAATTCAGTTTAAGGGAACACTTTGCCATTTATAGTTAACAGAAAGCCGCTCAAACTTCGTCAGAAAAGGCATTTTTCATGTACAACGTTTTCGGAGGTGATCGATTTTAGGACTCTTATATGCAAAACATTAGGGTTTCTTATATGCAAAGAATGAAAAATTACCCGCCTTATGCAAAAGACAACACAACAACGAAAATTCAGAAACTCTCTGGAGTTGGCAACTTTGTGTTATTGCAACAACCAGCCGTCGTGCAGTGAAACAAAAACCGACCAAGATTACCTACAAAGTCTATAGTATTCCCAATGGATATTTCATCACATGAAATACCAGTAAAGACAATTTTACAATCAAAATAGAGAACATGAAAATTATCAGTTGCGAGAAAAACCAACATAAGCATCAGAGGGAGTGTTTTTCTCCAAGCACGGATTGGATGGAAAGAAATCAAGTTTCTCCGCTTTTGGGGGAACCACGCAGCATTTGACATAGTCATTAAATTTTAGATGATATATTGTTTTAAGACTTAACCACTGTGACAGAAGATCTAGTGATTTTTTACGTGTTTATTTGTAATGGCAATGTTTTAAGATCTCATTCGGATAAACTCAACAAAAGCGACAAAGAAAACAACGGGACCCACATTCGAACTAGTGACTTCAATGTTCATCCACTGCCTTACTTGCATAAAATTAGGACTTGCTCCTCTGAGTTAACCATGGGGACAAAATCTCATCGCATAGCCCAGAGTAACACCTACCACAAACGTGGCAGTAATCAAAACTCACATCGATTGCGTATTCTGCCTTCCTTTCGTGGATTTATGTCGGAATTTTGCCTGTTAAAATCCACCTAAAGTTTCTCGGTTCATAGATCTGGTCACTGTTCCTTGCTGTTCCGTGAATGTTTTATCCGGACTTATTTCATCCTCTGTCTTATAAAGTCTCAGGTGGGAAGGTCAATCGGTTTCCATTCCTCTCGCCATTATTCAGGTCTGAAGCCATACACATTGTGCTCTGTCCTCATAAGCTTAGACATCAGCGTTCGACATAGCTGGGATATTCTCTTCATTGCAATAAACATGACCAAAACGGAATTTTAAGGGAAAATGATCATTACCTTAATAACTCTTCCAAAATCATTTTTATTCAGATTCACTCCATACCCCGTCGACAGATATTAATAATTTTTAGTAAACGAACACGATCAACTACTAAAAATGTCTGTTCCCGCTGACCGAATGAGTTGAAAGAGCAGTGGGATACCTCGACGGAATTTAATGGTAAGAAGTTTCGTCCATTTCCTGTAGCCAGGAAGAAGGCACAAATCACAGTGGCTCCCCAGAGACTGCATTTACCCGCCCAGTAGCGGCTCAGACCTTAGCTGGATTGACCATTGTTCTCTCCTAATAATACATCAGTACTGCCTTGCCCTTTTGCTGAGAAATTGTCTTCTCGAAGGCGGGAACCCAGCGATAAACATACATACTGTTGGTTGTTGTAATTTTTCTCCCTTGTTTCATATGAATTTGAATAAACCTGTAACGACCACAGTGTGCATTATTGTACATTTAATTAGCATATCTGATGAAGACAAATGTAGCAAATTCTCATATGTAGATGTCTACTGCAGCAGAATGTGATCTGATTCGAACAGGTTCAACAGCCGACAATACATAAGAAAGAAAAGTAAACCATGACATTATCTCTCATCCCATCATTCTTATCAACATATTCACCCTATCGCAAATACATCAGAATACAACAGCCTTATCCTTTCCTTGTACAGGTATAGAGGAGGTCTTTATAGCATACACATTTTCAGCTGCGATTAGCAATTTTTTGGTAAGACGCCGTTGTCGTTTATTCTTGTTGCTTTTGCTTCGGTCATTTCTGTTTTTTACCTTCATTTAGTTTAATGCATCCGTGTTGCACATCGTACTCAAAAGATGCCACTTACATTAAAGACTTACTTACTTAAAGAACACCCATTATATTACACCACTTCACCTCGTCTGGTACCTCCTGAGGTAAGCAGGGAGTCGTCCACGTAACGTCATCTATCACAGACAAGATGATTTGACCTTAAGGCAATCTAGACCTCTGTGCCAGCCTCGTCCTGAAGATCATCGAGACCGGCCCAGAGCTCTTGTTAGATGTCAGTAATTATTGCGCACAGAACCTCATGTCCAGAGGACTTCCTTCACACGGTCTGGCACCTTTGGTGCTATAGCACCCCAACAGTCAGCTGCCGGGATAAACGTGCAGACACATGGAGTATCTGTCATTACAAGACAATCCACTTCGGCCGGGATGAGACATACGGCGTTACAGCTGAGCTGTGTAATTGTCTAACTCACCATATCGACTCTGAGTTTTCGCAGATCACCAACATATGAAACTGACGACAGGGCCAGACTACAATGGCACTTAAATCAGACCGCTTTCAGAATATTATATTTTTAGAATTTTACAGACAATTTATTTCATTGCTGTTGAGAGAGTAGTAAATAATAACGTGATAATTTTGCAGATTGAGAGAAGCTGTACAGAGCATGTGGAAACCCGCTAAACTTTAAGAAACTTAAGCGCTATTAGCTTTACAATGATGGCAAAAAATATTGCATGACTGTCCGGACTCGATCCATCCATCGTTGTGACGGACGTATACAATGGATGTTTACATTAATGCTTGTTCTACACCCCGATTGTTTGCCATTCATAAGTGCTAAACAACCATATTTCCACTTATATTTGTCCTCACAACACTAAATCAACATTCTAAACATTTAAAGTTTCCGGCAATAAATTTCACTTTTTTTACTTTCCCTATCCTGCATATTGGTGCTTCTAGTAAAATTTATACTTTTTCCTCTGCCACGAAGATGTAACTTTTCGTGCTTGCAGTGATAACACGCCAATATAACCGATGTAGATAACTTCACTAATTATAACTTAACGGTTATAGAAAGCTGACCCCATATCACCTTGTACCAAGTGGAACTAAAATCGCGGTTATCATAACTGACATGGATTGCGTGTTCTGTCTTCCTTGCCTGGGTTTATATGTCCGAAAATACCTATTAAACGTCCACTCAGGACCTCTCTGTCCATGGGTCTGGCCTCTGCTCCTCGCTTCTAACGACTTCTAACGTGAATATTTTATGTGGCGTTATGATATCCCCAGTCGTACAGAAACAATGCCCTGGCTCTATGGCACCCAGCGCTGTCACGACACACAAAGCGAGCGCTGTACCTGTTTCTTTATAGAGGCCAGTGTTAAACGTGCCTGGTATAACTTCTCCATGGCGATATAGTGAATGTGGAATTTTAAGACAGAACCATTGTATCATGGAAAACCCTTGGAGTTAATAGAGCCCGGTTTCCTACCGCCATAATGATGACTACCGTCGTATAAGTGAAATATTCTTGATCACTGCGTAAAACACCAATCAAATAAATAAATTAAATTCATAAATGTTTAGAAGGATTTCATAGCCTTAGGAAGGAGATTTGCAATTGATTTCGAAACCAACACTCTTGTAAGTGCTTAAATATCGATGCGTGCATTTGTCATTAGTAAAGGCACCTACATATCTACTTAACAAATCTGATGGCTACACCTGTTCCAGATATGTATATGTAGCTCTGCACAGTAGCAAGATAAACTCTAATCTAAAATAGCTGCAGCAGTCTGTAATAGTTACAAAACAGGGTCGGCACCACGATGCATTCTCGTCTGCTTGTCTGATAACACCTTCATACGTAAAGCGTTCTTGTGTGAATCATGAATCACTTATTAAATCCAGAAACAATATTTTCACAACTGACGTAACAGGAAGTGAAATCTTCACTTTCCCCTGCCAAAAAGAATATGCGCCTTTCACTGTTAGTAGGTGCCTGTTTTGTAAAGCTGCCGGAAAACATCGCCGAGCGCATTTAACATGGAAGTTACGCAAGGTGCAATTTGTGATTGCTTTGTAAAACCGTGTCCAGGTTTGTGACAGTAGAAAAACTAGAAAAATAACCATATTACAATTATTATCCATTAATGTAGAGGAAATATTGGTGCATACATGTAAAACATAGCAGAAACAGAGGAACTTTAATGCTGATCACTCATACAGATGACAGATAAACATGTTATGCATATTTTTGATGTTTGAAAATTATTTCAGTCGATTCACTTCAAATCCTTTGCGATAGTTCCAATGCTTTTGGGGGACCTCCGCGGCCGCGATTGTTAGGACGCCAACGCGGCGCTATGGCCCCGTGCCTTTCACCAATGTGAAAAGCCCAGCGCATGCTGACTTTCTCTCCGGCCGTTCGTGGGAAGGTCCGCCAGCAACCTGGCCGTGGGTTTCTCCCGGGCTCTGCTCGGTTTCCTAACACCATAATTCTGGCCGCCGTCGCATCAGTGAAATATTCTTGAGAACGGCGTAAAACACCTATCAAATAAATAATAAATAATACTTTTTAGACAATATTCCCAGTCGTTTTCAGTCTCAGGTTACATTTACATCCCACAGTGTAATGTCCATGCGTTTCCTCGCATTTCCTACAGTACGTAAATTAATCAGACTTAACTTTTATTAGGGGCTGACCAACAGCCGTGGGTCTAGTAAACTGGCCATATATCTTACTCGTTGGAAATGTTGAATCCTAAATGATTGAGGCGCTTTCATACTCAAGTCATACCAATGACTAACTTACCCACCAGTTCTGCAATATAACATAATCCTGTTTGTCTGGGAAATTTTCCATTTATCGTTCAACGCGAAACTATTACTTGTGAAAATCATCTCTTACTTCAATCTCTTGGACAAACGAGTTGCAGGTTCAATCTCGTCTGTGGACAATTTGTGGCCCCAGCTCTCATTGTCTGTGGGGCTTGTGTGACAAAATTATAAAGCGATCAATTACTCTCAAGAGACCCTTTAAGCAATCTAATGTTGCTTTAAAGCCAACTGTCGTCCCACTATTATATGATGCGCATGTCTGTGCGTCACACGCACAGAAGTGTCAGTAACTTGTCAAAGCTTGTTGGTTTACCTTAAGTATGGCGCCATCAAACAAGCAATATATCAATCAACTAATTAGTCTCCTTAGCTATTCAACTGGCACAGAATTATTCTGTCAATTAAAGAGACAGATATTTCACGTATAACTATTACACCTTATCCCGGCTGTTCAGGTAAAGCATGGTTCTCTCTCGGCTGCTGTGCCCCTGAACAATGAGGTTTCATGTTCAAATCCATTTAGGGTTGGTCCGACTGTCGCTATGGTTCAGGAGTTTTGTTGGATACCTAACCTAGGACGGTGCTCTACTCTGGCAACTCCAATTTTTTCTGACAGCCGACGTCCATATAAAGAATTCTGGCATAAACATCACTCAAATAAATAAACAAGTGAATAAATAAATAATAAACTTTTGAGTAGAGTTGAAATCACCTGGATGACACATGGTTATAAATCATTATATCTTCTAGATCCCTTGCGTGGCCTTAACAATCTCAGATAGGCGGAGATTCACTGTAACTAAAACAGTACGCTTAGAGAGCTGACAGAAATTCAGTTTTAAAAACAGACTAAGAAGCAGCAGAAATAATAAACACCCTAAGCAGTGTGTAACCTGGGTCACATTGCAAACTGTTAGAATCTAATCAGATCTATTTGCATCTCTTAAAGAGGTCACACTGCATCAATCTAATTCTGTTCCGCTTATCTTCCTTAGTTGCTAAGGCTCAATTTGGAACCTAATTCAAACACGTCCGAAGGCCACCTGGGATTGGCGCCTATAATGCACCGTTAAGATAGTCTATCACGCATGCAGTGAGGTGGTCTACAGAGTTAGCGCAAACTAATTGGAAACTTTAGAATAATTTAACCTTCTAGTTTCCGCACAACTTCCTCTGGAGCAAAAGAGAAGGGTTCGTTCAAGGAAAAATCAAACCAGGGAAGGAAGGAATAGAGGTTAAAAGGAACTGGTCAAGGCTGAGGCTCCATTTCACCAAGGAAGTAGAGAATCTTATTTATTATCCAGCGCCAACAGACATCTGGTAAGAATTTCTGACCGTGAAGTCGCAGTCACTCGACTGGTGAGAATTTTCTGATTTTGTCACTAACGTTGTAAATTAGATCAAAACTTTTGAACCTAAACATTCAATTATGTTTTACCTTCGATTTAACAGAAAGTCTTCAAATGCTCATAATGCGATATTTCTTGATTTTCGACTTCATGTTCTTGTTGTATGCCTTTAAACTGATGGCTACTCCATGTACCATTCTGACTGCGTTTAATGTGTAAATATTGGAGGCTATAAATATTAAAATTGTGATGACCAAAGGACTAGATGAAATCTTTTCGTAGGCTCACGAAAAAATTTAATTTTCAACATTTTGTTCATAGTTTTTGTGAATACGTGCTATAAGTTCTCGTGTATTTAATTGTTTGCAAAATCGCAGTCGTTCTTTTACAACCAGCTTCAAGAAAAAGCCAAGAGCACGGAGGTGAGCATGCGCTGTCCAGACTTGGTCTCAATCAGCTGTGCTAACAAGACCGTCTGACAGTTCACATAGACCGTATAAGAAATGAGTAAGCTTTGCTCTAGCGCATCATCCATTACCAAATCTTTCATACTTTTTTCAGCATTGTCTTCGTCCAGTCAAAACGTAATTATCGTTGACCGTTCTCATACACCGTAAAAGACTTGATTAAGCTTTGCTATACACATCTCCCTAACCATATCTTTCATGCTTTTCACGGCATTGCTTTCTTGCAGTCAAAACGTTAAACTATCCTACAGTATGTTTTATATATCACAGTCACGCTGATACCCAAACCGCTTTTGTGTAATAGAATGCCTTGACCAATAGCGCATGCATAATGATTAATAATAATATTATTATAATTACACAAAAGGATCACTGAGATACTTGACGTTTGTGTTAATTTAGCTCTGTGTTTACCAGTAGTTTTGGGTTTAATCAGGAATTAGACATCTACGTACAACGTACCTGAGCGCTAGTGATACAGAAGAAATTTGAGCAATAACCCAAACAATCAAATTCATTTCGACATTCATCTTGAAAACAAAGGAAGTTTGATGATTACACAAATACGGTTCAGAAAATTCATATGTAAACCGAATGAAGATATGGATTTTTGTAAGCGGAAGTAAATAGGGTGAAATTGCAAAAATGTTCGCAAGAACCAGTATAGTCTAGTTCAAAGTGAAGACGTATATTCATCAAATAATGAGGACCTACATTGTGCTTTAAGATTATCTCTGACGTGTCAATAAATACATCGCTCTCTGAAAGTCAGTACCTGGTACAAACGCCACACGTGCTACTGCATCATCCTCATACTGGAAAAATAAATAGACGCTTCACAGGACGCTTGGAATAGAGAATATAGAGTGCATATACAGAATATCAGTGACTTTCAGAAAAATCATGGAAGGGTTAAATCCTCTGAAAACATAACTTAAAATATGTAAATGCAAAATGATGAATCCGACATTTTGACACAAAGAAGCAGATCCAGTAGGAAAGCACTTTTCCTTGTCCTAGGTGTGTTTGTAATAAAACACACGGAATGTCATGACGATCAGGCGAAAATAAAAATCTACTTTTCAATTTACTAGCAACTCAATATATAAGCGTTTTTGCCGTCCACCGCAGAGTTAATGTGGCGTGTATCGGCCTCCATAGACGAAACTGTTTCCGTATTAGCATTAATAGTTTTGCTGACGTTGTCCAAGACCGGAGATGATGGAACGTTATCATTGAGGATGTCTAAAGCGGTTTCCGATAGATCGTCTTCAGACGTTTGCAGCGATTCGATAGGAACCATAGTGAAAGCCGTCCAGGTATTGAGCTGTGTGTCATAACGTGGCTCGTAATGAATCCCTGACACGACACTGTCTAAATCCTCGCCACCGAACAGTGACACGTCGCTAGTAAAGCTGTCACTGGTGCTCATATCGGAATACGCTTCCAGACAGGCGTCCAAGGCGGCTTCGTAAACGCCACAGTACGTTCTGCCTGAGCCCGCGGGGATCACGTCTTTACAGGACACGTGGTAAGGGTCCACTTCTATACAAACCGGCACAGAAATGTCGTCCCTCGAAGGAAAAAATGAAAGAGCAGACGACAGGCAGTCCTCTTCGCTGTCGTCTGTAAATGATAGCATTTCTATACCGGAAGTCAAAGATTGCTCCAAGTTGGTGGTGTCGAGCCAAGAAACGCCCTGGGTCGCGAGGTTGTTGTTTTGAAGAAGTCCAGACAGCCCTGGAGGCTCTGAAGGTTTCCCTGGGTGATCAAAGTAACTGTCTGTTTGATGAGTTACAGCGCCTTCCGTCCAGCTTCCGGTCAGCAGGTCACTGTCGAAGGCATTGTCCCACATGGCGTTTAACTCCACGGAAACCCTATCCATTTCAGAGGCATTGCTCTCTTTCCGTCGCTGCATGGATCCTTCGCACGAGCTCCATGACACCGGACTGCTCGTTTCTTCGTGCATATATTTCCTGGTTTTGGTAGTCCTCTTACTCCGCTTGGTATTGGATGAAGCCCGCTTGGCTCTGCTAAGCAGAGGATTGGTAAAGGCACTCGGGGAGGCTGCGGACGCTGAGCAGGCACACCTGGCTGGATGCGAGCCGTCTCTATCCCGGGAACTGGCCGGCAGACTTGAGCACTCGTCCAGCTGGCGAGATACCAAATCGATCTGTTCGAGGAGAATCTGTAAGTCGCCGACAACGTACTTAATGTCGTGTATGACAGTCTCGAGATATTTCACCAGGGTGATCACGTGCTCCCGGACCTGAGTGTCACGCCTTCTGTGAACCTTCCCCGAAACGAGGCTTTGCCGGGTCTCCATGGCAACTGGATACAGCCGTCCCCCTTTGCCTTGCCACGTTCTGCCCCAAATCTGCCTCCCTATATCCGAGTCGATGGTCCGGCTCGCTTCATCAGCCAACAAGCTTCCTGCGAAGTGGCTTTTTGTCCATGATTTAAAACGACGACAGCAGATTCATTGCTCTCAGTTCGCAAGATCTGAAATATAATAAACACGAGGGCCTATAAATATTTACGATAGATAAAGACACAATTACACAGTTAAGTTAAAAAAAGAAAACAATAAACAACTATGTCGTAATAACCTTGTTAGAGCTGAGAGATTAAGGAGACCATGTTTACCCACTCGTTTCACATGACCTAACTGTGGTATTGGAACGGTGTCCTTTGATAATGGATTGGAAATTAGAGGCAGTAATCGTGTTAGATTTTATCGAATTTTCTACGTGATCAAATGTTACCGCTGGCTTTAATGAAATTCCACACAGCCAAGTTTGATAAATTTCAGCTCAGTTTGCGATCGCATCAAAGCCTGTGGTTTCAAAATGCTACCTCGCATATGAAGTAACAGTCGATTTATTACCGACACAAAAAGTTTGCAGAATGTTCACATTAAGGCCCAGTAACGCACTTCCTATCTGTGACAAAAAATACCACCATCGTTTCTGATAACGCGCTGTAAACCCATAAGTTTATTGACAAAATACATCACTAAAAACTTGATAAACTTGCAAATTTCTGTAATTATGCAAATTTGGCCAGTGAAAATATGTCTCCTATGAAGAATATGTTGATTAAGGTGATTGCCGGAAGTTCTGGACAGATTTTTACATTGCTGTGAAAGTTGGACATTGCATAAAACCATAATTCCGATAACATGGTATGTAGTAACAAAAAATGCCGTTGATTACATCCAATTATCTTTTCTTGCCATAGCGTCACCTGTAGGGCCCGAATCTGTTGAGCTATCCATTTATACATATTTACAGCCTTTTGTAGACAGAATATTCCCCCCCAAATTATGTATTTTTAGTTGGGATGCAATTTATGTATGCGCAGAACTAAGATTATGAAAATCTTTCTCATACCGAACGAATTCTTCCGAATCCATTAAGTCGATCGGATAAGAAAAATGAGTGATTATATCAGTTGTTATCAATTCATTTCTTCGAACATCACGCTGTGAGCAAGGAATGACCCATTGCTGCCTTGCACAAACTCCCCAGCAGTGTTTTTGCTATTGGATTTACGCCTCCGGGATATCTTCGGTGGCATTCAAGAAATTGCATTGCATATAAAAACCAATGTGTTGATTTCCCAGTAAAAAGAGAAAATTAATATCTTGTGAAAGCGCAAATTTAGACTGTTAATTCCGCGTTAATTGCAGAGCATAGAAATCCCCCCATTGCTTACGTCGCCTGAGGCGTTTTATATAAAGTTGCCACTAAGACACACAAAAGGGTGTTTTAAGCAGTTCTGCAAGAGGCCAAAAGCAATGAGTCTGGCTGCAAAACAAGAACATACATATTAACGTTCATATTTAATCACTTGAAAAATATGATGGTTTTACCGAATTATTAAAATATATGCAATCGATGTTTCTTGGTGACGTTTATCTTAGAAAGTATAATATACAGATAGAAACTGTGAAATTTGTCCACTCCTAGTCCCACATTAAGGAAGATGTGAAATACCGTCTGGGTGATTTACTTATCTAGTTTATATATTAACGGGTGAGTTAGAGACATAGATTTGACAGCAGGCAAAATATTGGTTTTATGTCTCAAATTCTCGGCAAATGGTAGATGATAAACTTAGTTATTCTATATAAAGTAACTCAGTAGCTAATATGGGATATCACATTGCTGAAAAAGTGCAGCGTGAAACAACAAGCAATCAAAGACTCTAATAACAGCTATAACGCGGCCGATGCGATGCGGCGCACATTCTGTTCTCGAAAGAAGCCGGTGTACATGAAACATGACCAATAACTCTTCGTGTCTGACCGCGGTATATCTGTCAGAGGACGTTATTAATCAGCAGAGGGGATAACCTGTTAATTATATACGAGCTGGGAAATTACTGAGTATTAGAAGCCGTCCATCTCGCTTTTTATCTTTTGCCATTCTCTAACTTGATGGATCGGGGGCATTGACAGAAGTGGGTACTCTCTTGGCTTCTGGCCATCCTGAATCTTTTGGCCGGATACACGGACCTTGATGGCAGTAAACTGCACCTATATGCAGTACCGCATCATTTCTCTGTTATTCTGGACTCATATTTCCACTGTTTCAAATACAAATTCAGACTAAATTATGGCTTCCAGTAGAGATGCTGGGGCTCCAAACTTTGCAATTCCCATACTCGACATTTGTTTCGCACATGTCGATGGTCTTGGTTGTGGGACTTGGGAAAGGAATACACAACTTCTCTAGAAAACTGAAGTCGATCCTATACACTGAGCCAGGATAGGCTAATACATCTAATTCAACCTAAGTATCATGTGTAAAGTGTTGCATGTTTAATATCTGATATACAATACAACGGTCTTGTTTAAAGAATCTGTAGTTCGACGACATAATCCAATATGGCCGCCAAGTAGCGTACATTACTCTAATAAGATCACCTGTCCTAACGTATACCCATTCACCATATGCTAAAATTACACATTTCTCAATGGTATAGAGGGAATACTGAATAAGAAGCAAACACAACGGAAAGAATATGGTTACCAGCATAACTGCTGAAAGCCCTGATGAATAAACTCCAGCTGTTGCTTGCCGCTTGGTTTGTAAACAGGGATACCAGTACAGATGGGATGATCACATGTGTGACATGCATATAGCACATTGCAAAACATACCGCATAGCAAGGGACATGCAAACTGGACTGGGAGCAATACAGGCTAGATATCCGCTAGCTAAACGTCGAAAGTGATGGAATTGAAAGTATGTTATTTATTTATTTGGCTGGTGTTTTACGGCGTGCTCAAGAATATTTCAATTATAAGACGGCAGGCAGCACTGAGGTGAGAGGATACCGGGCAGAGCCCATGACCATTCATAGGTTGCTTGCGGGCCTTCCCACGCACGATCTCAAGGAAGACTGGGAGGCACTTGGGTCATTACGCTACGCTAGCTCGCACAAGCGGCACAAGGAGTATTTTAATAATGCAAATACATACATGAAGTCGTGTTGTATACATACATTAAGCATTAGATACCATGTATACCTGCATGAGTATAACACACATGTGCTTCAAGCTTGTATACATACAAATATGTTCGTCGCTCAGTGAACATAGATATCCTTTCACCTCATAAAACCGAACAATTGCACAACTGCATACCTCTGACTACTACACTATAGCATACAATACCGGACATTTTCATACGTACCGATATGTTCACAACGAGGCGGGCATACATATACTGTCACATCAAGGCTGCACCTATCGCAAATTTCCGAGCACTCTCTACCCGATGTACTATGTAATGCAGGTATAACATGCCTAAAGTTTTGAGTTCCAAGCATGCATTCATATGTTTTCGCCACGCCTGGGATACGCATATATTTTCACCTCCAAAATTACCACCAGCTACACGTGATATTCAGGTTAAATGGTTATGAACATAGACGTATATTTATATACGATACACAAAAGTTTGAACCTTCGCATGCATGACAAAGCTAAATCTTCTGTTCGATAAATCCCAATGCCTATCAAAACCGTCGGACAAGTTTATACCTTTCACGCAGGCAGACTTACATCCACTGACAGGGAGAAAATCGCTGACGACTGTATTGAGCGAGCGAAGCCTATTCAGGCCTAATCCCGTCTGTATTGAAGGATTGAAAGCCGCTGGGTTCTTAACACGTGTTTGTAGCACGCACCAGGTGTTGCCAATGGAGGACTTACAAAGCGATTTTGACTTCGTTTCCTAAAGGATGTCTCTTCTATTATGTATAAACCAAACCAATTTAAAATTCATAAAGGCATTGAAAACTCTGGGACTCCTGGGATAAACCTTTGTTGAAAAATGCGAGCAGTTTATAATAAAAACAATCTGCCAGCAAATGTGGTGGGTTTTAGACACTTACTGAATGATATTTTGACACTATATACACCGATGAAGTGAATGTCCTTTACTCATACAGTAGCCTTGCACTAAAGATGTCATGAGTTCGAATCTGCACACAACAAATTTCTGTCCGGAGTCAAATACGGCTGCGGGAACGGGGCAGCTAGATCTTACCCACTTTCAAGGGGTTCAAAAGTGTTCTGCAACTTCGAATCTACATAGGATGCACTGGTTTTAACAAATATGTGTAAATCTTAATATATCTAGATCGTATCTCACCGTTCTAATGGAAATCGGCTCATATGGTTGTTCCTAGATGTATGATAGAGAAACAATTGTTTACGAACCAAATCTCTTAGCTTAACGAAAATCGATAACAAACATATTAATTTAGAATATTATCCAAGTACCGATAAAAGAAGGTATCAAAATAGGTACCGGTATTGGTAATCGAATCATATAGGTTATCTGTACATGTAGGCCTAGAGGGATACTAGTTCATATCAACGCTGACAGGTGTTCATAGGTGTTTTGTGTCCATTTTTAATTTTAAACATAAATAATGACAATCATTACATTTGTCTGGCTGTCTGTCCGTCGTTCAGACTGCCTGTCGCAGCTGTGGCGAATTTGCACATATTATTTCAAGAACTACGTACATGTTCACCGTGTTGGACATCTTGCGTGGGGTTATTGGCCCTCTTGCTCTCTAAGGTTTTGACATGCATGACCTAGATATTAAGTTCACCGTCCGACACCATATAAACACCACAAGCGTAACATAAAATGAAAAAAATGCATGGGACAAAACACAAGTTGTTTATCCGACAACAGCTACCATAATAAATGAACACGGGACATGTATGTTGTTGGCGGGAGGCGGACAAAAGCCCGAAAAACTGTGTGTTCGTTCTAAATGTAGGCAGGCGGCATAGTCATTAGTCATACGCCTAGGCACTGATGCACATCCTGGGAGAGTTCACCCAGTATAAACCGGGATGGAATCATACACGCATTCCACTGCAATAAATAACACCGATTGAATGATTATGGCTTAACGCTACTTTAGCAATATTGCGACCATATTTTGGCAAACAAAAGAGCTATTTACTTATTTATTTAATTGGTGTTTTACGCCGTATTCGCGAATATTTCACTTATACGACGTCGGCCAGCGTTATGGTGGGAGGAAAGCGGTCAGAGCCCGAGGGAAACTCAGGGCCATCCGCAGGTTGCTGGCAGACCCTCCCACGTACGGCCGGAGAGGAAGCAAGCATTAGCTTGACTTTTGAGTCATTGCGCTGCGATTTACGGAGGCCCCCTCAAAAAGAGCTAATCGCATTCCAAGCAAAATAGGCACAAACGGCATTTGAACCCGTACCGTCCTTGGCAACAATATAACAGCAGTTGGATGTGGTTACAGTGTTAATTTTAACCACGGACAGTTCCGGCACAGATGTCTTCACTAACCCAGCTGGCGAACCTAAATAAAGGATAGACAGGTGTAATAAGGCTGTATAACATCGGTGTATTTTAGACATTCAGGCATGTGGTACACAGACTGGCCCATATTTTGCCAATATTCCAGGTGCACTACAGCAGATTCCCGTTATCTGCAAACTCTAGCTGTATGCTGTGTATCGAGACAAGATCGTCTCAATTCTTATAACTTATTCATTAATTTCGGATGGATAAATTCATTATTCCAATGAAAATATCCAGATGTGATTAATAAATCTCGTTCTTAGGAAATAATAATGAAATGGTATAATCCATTATATGGATACCGGTTAAACTATACATGTAGCGCAATCAGATGCAGTATATTATTGTTGCTAAATAAAAACTGTAACGATTACAGATGAAATATATATATGTGTATACCATAGAAAATAAGGAAACACATACTGTTATTTTTTTTTACAAGTTTTGCACTTAAACAGAGGAATGCCAGGTCACCGAGCCCTAGTCAACAGCGACAAAGCAACGGAATGTCAGCGGAATGAATAAACACGTGATTTCCAGATGATGCCATGCACAATTCGGTAACTCAAACATGTGTAGGACATCGCTTTACTAGTCGTGTTACACGATCAAGACCAAAATGAATTGCTTACTCTGTTCACTCGAGAAAAACCAACGTTGCACCTCACAGTCAAAAATATTACTGGAGTATTTGGGTGAAAAGTTGATCGCCAGGGAGAGTTTAGAAGAGTGGTGTCATAGAAGTCACAGTCTGACGTGATATTATGTCTATATTATATTACTGCAATAGTACCGACCTTATTCTAGGGGCCTCAGTGGCCGAGGAATTAGCGTGATAGCACAGCACAATGACTCAGGAGAAAAAATCTACCAACAACTTCCGGACGGTCCAATGTTTCCGCTGTGCACTGCCCGGTTTCCTCCCACCATAATGTTGGCCGCAGGGGTATAAGTGAAATATTCTTGATTACGTCATAAAACTGCAATAAAACAACACCACCAAATAACTAGCGCCTGTGTTAAAGTATATGACAACGATAACACATCTAATAACTGGGGCTGATGGTCTAGAGTTCTTCGGCTCCTGACAGGATCATTTCTACGTACACCGGCAGCTTTCTCTTGAATCACCGTTATTGAAGTCATACAGTTAAAAACAGCAGTTCTTTTTATGGAGAAGGAACGACTCGTTATGCTGTAATATACTCTGGTCATATGAACTGAAATCCAGCTGTTCCTTCCTCATTCAACTAAAGAGTTGCCTTTCAGCACAGCTGGTCGGTTCCTGGGTCGAATCCAGTTATAGATTTAGCTAAGGTGTTATTTTAATCGGTTTCTTTACGTAGTTATTTTAGTAAATCACAAAGAAAAGCAAATTTATATGTATACTCACATGTCCTGTCCCTGGGCACTGTAAATGTCCAAACCCGCCGTTGCACACAGAGATCTCGACTGAGAGACAGCTTTACGGGTCTGTTGTACTCAGCACAAGATGTACGACCTCGTTTAGCCCACGTCATCTAAGGAAGGACAATAAGTATCATCCCAGTGTGCAGCATATTGCACGGCTATAGCCTGGCCACCAATGGCTTCAGGGAAGAAAAACAAACCAACGGGAACCGTTTTCCAACATACCGCAGAGAACACGCTACCTGCAGAGTAATTATTCATATCAAAGGGTTTCGCTCAGGTGAGAATAACTGTAAACAGGTCAGCCAATCAGGTTCCTCCTCAATGTACCGGCTGTTGCGCCCTATTTAGCTGATGAAAAATGGATGATAGCTAATGTCGAGCTCTTCTTCAAAATACATAAATGCTGCATATTTGTGTAGCTGAGGACTTAGAGCAAGTCACGCCTACTGACACACTGGTACATCTCCTTTGATGTTCGGATTATAATACTACATATTGATATCGATGTGAGGCATTTTAAATTACAAACGAATTATACCCGGTAATTCTTTCTCAATAGCAAAAAAAAAAAAAAAAGAAAAAGAAAAAAGAAGAATAACACAGAAGTGATAATTAAATGATAAACCCTTAAATACAACTGGGAGATTAATGTAATTGAACGTTTAAGTTTACATGCGATATCAATTGATAGATCGATTGATCGAGCGACTGATTAATGAACGGAGAGAGGCATAATGAAAGATCATTCTCTTCATTGGTTGTTTAATAATGACGTGTTTCGTTTTCAGATTTGTTTTAGGTAGCGGAAATGATGACCATTTGACCCCTCGCGATTAATCTACATGTACAGGTTCTTCATACAATGGTTACACACAGCAAACTGGCCAATAAAAACAATGCACAGTGCCTTGACAAGATAAATCCAACCGGCATCCACCGGAAACCGCAATAAACAAACGTGGCTGCAATCACAGCTGAGTCTCCAGTTGATTTCCAAACCACATGGCAGGGCCACGTCACAATATATCGTTAGATGTTGTTCAGACACAACAATGGGTCTGTATAGTGACATTAACAGAGACCTTCCTTGTACAATTGACATATGGCATCGTAACGCTTGTGTGTTATCAAGAACAGGCAGGCACGAAAAGCCGTTTTCCCAACAAGGCACTTCATAAAGAATGCTTCTGGGATACTCACAAGATTACTTTGTCCCATTAGTACATAGTACATTTGCCACAGGCCTGTAACGTGCCATTAATAGTTGCTTCGCCATATACCATAGTTATGGCCAATTTCAACAAAACGGAATAACGCTATCAACGCACGATCTGGTAGCAATTTGCCATTTACCTCAGCGAATGTTCCCCTAACACGCAAGTATTGGCCGGAGGAATTGTGGCCAGATCACATAGAGGACTTCTACCACCGGTTGTTCATTCCTTCATTGAATAAGTGGTTTACTAAGTACTCAATTTATCACTGGTTTACTCCTTTGTTCTTACCTAAGTTCAGTGATTCCTTTTGATCTTTTTGATTGATTTAAGCTTTTGGAGTACTTTCTCTGGCACGTCCGTCCGTTCGTTTGTCCATACGTACATGGTTGACCGTTATAAACTTTTCAATTAGAGATGAGACCCTCCCCTATCTCAATGAAATAAAGCGTTCTTTTCTCAGTAGGAGAATAAAGATCGCAAACTCGATTACTTGATACGGAAATTGCTCGGCAACAGGGTTCGTTGTTTAGCTTGTTCATCTGTGGCGGTTCTTACTACAGGGTGAGTTTTTTCTCTGAACACTTTGCTTTCCTCTGCCCATAACTCTGACAAGTAAATAAATAAATAAAGTAGCGATTTCTTTTGCAACCAAATAACAAGAGGGAGCAGCATTTGAGATATACATATATCAAAGACTAAGTTTTATCTTGCAAAATTGGTGCCCTTCAAAGTACGATTAAATTATAGTGTTGTCTGTATTAACTATTCAGTATCACCGACTTTTCGTCTACATGATAACCTGTCCTATCAATTCTCCTACACGCTCAACATTCCACGAAAGTGTCATTATCTTCTTTGTCATTCTTTGTGAAATCGTTTCATTCAACGTTGTATTAGCACGAAGACCATCTGATACAGGTTCCTGTGTCAGGTATAGGCCTAAACACGCCTTATCTCCATCTGAAAATTGATCTTCGACGTTCCATGGTACTGTGATAATCGTGCAACAGCCATTCCACAAAACGTGACTATTGGATGTCAGCCTATTGGAAGTGCGCGATAGCGGTGAATGGACGCTGCATCCATTGTTTTCTCAACTACATTCGTTTGATGGCACTGGCTGGTGAAACCGTTTCATTTTTTTTTCAACTTAGGCTTTTTGCCGTTCGCGCTTTCTGTGAGCCTTCAACAGCTTATCTGTCATAAAATAGTTATATTCCGTTTATAGAAGCTTAGTTCTGCTTTTAATGCTAAGAATTCTAGTCTCTTTCCGTTTATTTTCGTCCTTCTGGGTGTAGATTTATGTGCGTCTGCTAAATAGTTCGAATACTTGGAATAAGTGAAATATTCTTCACTATGGTGTGAAACACCAAAAAAGTAACCCTCCAAGCTTCAGTCTGTTCATCAGCATATAGATTCGTCTGTCGCTGACCACACTAGTAAGATGATGTCATCGAGATTTCCCAGGATACGCGTGCAAAAACAATGACCTAGAATGATGCGAAATGGTCATAGGCGGTAATTCTTGGCCATATCGCGTCTAATAACACCACAGGCCAGGAGTTAGTCGTCAAGACTTCCCATGATTGCTTTTCTCAGAGCGTTACAGTGTTTAAGCTCGCCACACATAGCCGCTCAGGCAAGATCATTCGAGATAAAACTGTCTCTTTCCGTTATGGTAGCTTGTATACATTTACTATTGTATTCACGGGATATATCAGAACAGAATCATCAGACTACACGGATAAAGACATGGAGATTCAAGAACTTGCATCCCTACAGAGTACAGCAGTTTGCATACGCCTTCTATATACTTGCATTTAAAGTACCCTAACTGCTAAAACTGGGACGTTACATGGCTTCATAATGGATATAGTTTAATATCACGTTTTATGATAACTGTTTATGGACAGATTGTTCGTGAACAGATTATTGGTGGAAAGACTAGCTGTTTCTGGAAGAGATTGTTCGTGGATAGTTTGTTCATGAGCAGATTTCTCGAGAACAGAATGTTCGCTGACAGACTGTTTATGGACAGATTTTTCGTAGACAGAATGTTCGGGAGCAGATTATTCATGGCAACATAATTCGTGGACAGGCCTTTCGTGGACAGATTGTTTCTGAACATTTCGTTCGTGAATAGATTGTTCGGTGACAGATTGTTCGTGGACAGGTATAAATGAAACTTTGGAACCACAGATATGCCAACCTGATTGCCAAGCTTCCGGCCATAGCGCCAGTTCTTCACACAATTCCACAATTTCCGGAACATTATGTAGGTAGTGTATCGAGCAGTTTCTCGTTTCCTGGTTAAATATACATGAAAAGCTTATCTGATATCAGATGGCTAAACGGTATGACACCAATAAAGGGGGATTGGGCAAGGCATAAGGCGCCTTCCATACATATAGAAAGGATAGCGGGATACCTAAGGGAATATGTGGATTGGTCAACACTAGAACGTACCATTTGTAATCCGTTCCAAATAGTGTCTGTCATGAAAATGTTTTATGTCTATGTACATTATTTCTCGCTGTAAAGTGGGAATCAAGAATGTAAGAGTAGTATGCCAGGATGTAATGTTGCGAAACGATTTATGTTGTACCACCATACTATGACTAAAATCCTCGTATATAATGTTGGTATGTAGCATGGTGATTTGGGGCTCAGATCGCAATGAGTGTAACAGCGCCCTAAGAAACACAACGCTGGTTAATATGCACATTATCTGTTCTGTAGCCAACTATAACAACTGGCCGTGGTCAGATTTTAGTACATGTATATGGATAAAACTTATTACTGACAAGATAGTAAATATCCCCAACAATGCAGTACAACAAAACCTTTATGGCACCCCCTTTTCAAAAGTATTTCATAGCAATCTATTTTACTTATGATGTGCACACATCGGTCTTCAATAGTACAATTGTTTCAGATTTGCGTACGTTTAGCCTCTAAGGCAGTTACATAGAAATAAATATGTTTTGCATCTTGAATAGAGTTTAAACCATTAATTGATTACCTTACGAACTTATTATTCCTTGTATTTATTTATTTATTTATCCCTGCATAAGTGTGGTTTGGTGTCGTACGGACACTTGACACAAGACACTATTTCGCACATGTAATGGTGAAGACCTCATTTTCCGGTTGACCAAAGCAGATCAGCAAGAATTCCAGTTCGAAATTATATATACTGATACGAAACTACCCCCTTATCAAACTAGTAGATATCTCCAATTTTAAGCCAGGAACAAATCAATGTCTCTCCTAAGTACCAGAGAGGAAAAAAAGGGCTTGGGTCCGATTTGTCGTGTTGTGGTAACATCAATTAATGATGCCAATGATGAGTGTTCAGTGGAGCCATGTTGGAAAACACTGTGATCTGGAAAACTACCCTTTGTTGCTATAATAGTTACAACCTACAAAAATACAGCAATATTACGACCCTATCGAGTTCCTTGGTCGAGCTGAATTACACTAAGTCACGCGCTGACTGGTAACAGTCTGCGATGGGCAACCGCGCTCTTTAAGTATAGGGAGTACAAGCGCGTGGTTTCCTTTATGTCGCAGAGGGAGTCGGCCGGGCTGCAAATCAACGGACCCATTTTTTCCCACTTGGGGCCGCATCTACCTAGATATTGTCGTTAAAAACAGGGCTGACTAATGGAATATCCGTGTTTTTACCCTTGCTCAACACAGAAGTATTATTTCATATTGGCCAAATGGCCTTAAAAGCTTATCTATCCATTTGTAAAGTTGTGGTCGTTTTAGTGAATGGAATAACTTGCACTACTATCGTGAGGCATGCGGATATGCTTTATATTTCAACCAGCCGTAATTTGGAATTGATTCTGTGTGACTCGAAACTTTAAAGACTCTTTGAACAATTCAATGACTTCGAAATTTCATTATTATACATGAAAAAGGCAGTTTGGGTTACAAATGGCGTAACGTCATTTATTTCTGTACGAATTAACATTTTATGAGAATGGTTTTCATTATGCATGACGAGCACTGACTTTATTTTCTTTTCGGGTGCCAATAGCAAAAGAAAAAAAACACTTTACACTTAAATCGACGTAGGGCCAATAATCGTATTCCAATTAACTTGAAGAACTCTGGGATCGTCACTCCAGTTAAGGCTTGACGTGCTCAAAACTCGATTAGGATACATCATATTGATTTCAGTGAATATCGCAAGCCGAACTGATCATTGTTTACTTGTAATACACGAGTACTACGTGTAACAGTTTTCCCACAAAACGTCATTGGAAAGACAGGAATGAACAATATAGACTACACAGCTTAGGCATGAACGATCTACCTTAGCCGCGAAGGCTTCCCGGTTCATAACTTAGGGATCAGTGTGTTCTTTTAAGCTCAGTATATATAAAAAGTTTAAGATTCAACTTCACTGAACTCGAGGACTGCGTCAGATCGAATTCCTTCGTGTACGTAGAATACGGACGCGTCAAAACCATGTCAACCGTAAGTGTACTTCAGTCGTATATATATATATGTATATCCAAAGTCGTATATATAGTCATCAGCGACTGGGACCAACTCCATACGACCAGTTGAGTTCAGTTGGGTCTTACGTTCACGGCAGATATGGGTTACCTTAAACTGTTTTTCATCCAAGACGTTTAAAATTATCATTAAACATGGGTCATTTGCACCTGTTTCCTAAAATGGGGCGCCTGCGCTGTGGAGCTATTGTCGTTATTCTCAAATGGATCATAACTTTTTGGTCATAAATCTATGTCTCTCCAATTCCAAGACCTAATTATCGAGATATTAAAAGTTATAAGCGCCTACACTGTTAGGAAAATCCGTGTTTCTACCAAACTAACTCTGGTATTTCTACGAGGATTTTATCACTACAGTCGTGTTAGTTGCAAAAACACTCGTAACAGGAGAAACGCGTGATATTTGGGGTTTAAGTGTTATTTCGGACAATGATATTACGGTCATTATGACCGTGATAACCACCTCGCTGCTTGTTAACAGGTCCTTTACCGGTAGTTTCACGAAATCTTTATCACGGTGTATATAGCTGTGCTCTCCGATACCTCGCGGCAACCACATTTGATATACAGACATACATATCTGGAAAATAAAACATCGACTTTGCTGCATACATTTACCAAATGAGTGAGTAAGTGCTTGGGATTTATCGTCGTACTTAACAATATATCAGTCATATGACGACGAAATTACCAAATGAAGACGAGATCACCACTTCCAGTACATTTGTTTAAAGTTATTCTCAAGACTTTTTAACCTATGCCATGGTGGACAGTATATTATGGGTGAGAATAAAATTACCGCAGTGTGCGGCATAATCATATTTCTAGCATAATGTCATTAAGATTATGAGTTCAAAGTACTCTTCAAGAAATTCCAGGAGGATTTTGTGTCAGCCAATTCTGGCCTAAATACCTTTTGAATACACCCAAAAGAAGAAGAGCATTGAAGATTTTCACCTTTTTTTCACACCGGATTAAGGTATATGAATATAGGTTGATAGAATGTGAGGCAAGAGAAAAAAAGATTGAGTGACACTGAGCGAACTGAATTAATCTTTGTGGTAATGAATAAAATATAATATGCTAACACAATATCCGATGTCAAATCTCAGTAATCAATGAAGCATAAAAAATATGTGATACCTTCCGAACACTGAGAGAGTATGGCTGGTGACCATGCAGGATACATCAAGCTGAAGCATTTTCCTGTATCTCCACCCTGACATTCCTCAATATTATGGTAGCACGTTCGCAAAACATGCCCTAACAGCTATTAAATGCATTGCAATTTTGTCTGACAGACCACCAATGCCAGCACAGCTCTGGAAATGGACAACTGATGCGCAGAAGCTCGACCACCTGCATAGGAAACTGAAAAACATTCCAAGAGTTGCATCACACATTACGTCACTGGCACTGGCAATCCAGTGATTGGTTACTTCTCAAGATTCTGATCACTTTCACTCCACACCTGGCTCTGACAGCTAGCCACACTTTCGTACCTGACTATACAATGTGTCCATTTCGCCACACATTGCCGAATGTCAGCGACAGCTTTGCTCAGCAATGCATAGTCTCTACAGTTTCCGTGTTCTCTGAGTGCTAATTAATTAAAGAGTAAATTGCTGCTGCGGAGTTCAACCCATGTAATAGTACTTGACGCTGACTGGATTTCGTTCGTCGATTCATCGCTTTCATTGGTTGAATGACGGCTGTAAGAATAGAGCGCATGTCCAAGCTGCCCCGTTCTGTTACAGAGGGGAAAGTTTGTAATGGAATGAAAGCAGGATACTATATAAGTAATTAGTTTTTGTAATTTACCCTATATGTACATGAGTAAAACTCGTCACGTTATGGCTGCAACGGTTTGAACTTCCAGTTATGAATAATTCTAAGGCACAAAGGTGGAGATCAATGAAAGTTTTTAATCTAGCATCGCCAAGGTATGATCCGACTTTGATAATGGTTGTCATGGGAGGTTTACATCTAATGGTAACTAACGTCAACAACTACTAATGTTCAGTATTGCTACACGGGCTATTTAGCTACAAATTACAAATAACAAATCAGTCAATCTATCAACCAGTCTATAAATCAATCCATCAATACTTTGAAAAGGTGTTGATGTGCAAGGAATTCATTAAGCCTTTATAAGACTATCAATAGCTGCGTGCAGCTCTAGAACATCAGTCGACATCAGTGCAAGCATGTGATGAATGGATTTTGTGAAATGAGCAAAAGGAATTTTCTTTGCATATGGCTTAGTATAATATATAGAAAGTAAATGTTCATCAGTCCTTTTAAACTTTTGCTTTAACATGACATACCATCACATGCTGTTTCATTTCATGTCTCCAAAAAGCGAATGCATGTAAGCCTACAATTCAGATAAGATGAAGGTAAATCTTGTAATTTGTTGTGACGGCGAGCATTCTGGTGCATTGTTCATTATTTGTAAGCCATAAAATGTTGACATCAAAAGAACTAATTCTCACACTACAAAGTTAATGCTGACATCAAAAGAATCTTTTCTCAGACGCCAAAGTTCTACAGCTTAAAAAACCACTGGTCAGGAATCAACATTTCCACTGGGCCTTTATCAAGAACAAATACCATCTGTGGACTTTCTTTGGCCTAGTCATGGCGGACGGATCATCAAGCTCACGAGGAAGGGAAAAAATTAACAGGAAAGCGTGAAGAAATGACACCGTGATGAAGTCTTTCGTTAATGACCCGGTCAAGTCGATCTGGCCTTTGATATCTGGTCACAGACGGACCGGATCGATTTGGTGTGACCAAGGTGACATTGCGGACTAAGGTTACAGGTTTTAAGTGTCTTGGGAACAATAGATAGATGCGCAGTCTGTTCGGTAGGCATGGAATAAACGTGGAAGAGAACAGCTATTAAAGCACGTGATTACACACTGGACCTTGGTCTCTGATGATTCAACATCAATAATACTGATCGAGTGGGTTTTATTGTTTTCACATTTGAGAGGAAACAAGTTTTAAGTCTTTCCAATTTTAGTATTCAAAACTGCTACAATATTGTAAACTTATCTGTATAATATGAAAGAAAATATGGTAGAACGGTGAATATATACTCTGCCGCGTTGTAACAAAAGTGTAATCAAATCCGATATTACATACAAATGACAATCCTCAGATCTCATCTTTATTCAAAAATTTACCTGATTTCGCCAAGTTCTATTGGACAGATATGTTTCTGACTTCATTGGTCTTACCATGAAGGCTGTATCATTGTTAAAATAAGTTATATTGCTCGTCACTCTTAAGTGTCAAACTGAAGAAGGAAGTTATCTTCAGACAAGTATTAAAAGAAATCTGTGCGTCTTGTACGACAGGAAAACATTTCCCGTGGTTGGTGCAACCAAAACAGCTATTACACACCCGAATGATATACGCAATCACTAATATCGTATGTTTCCATAAAATATTTCTTTCATCTGTTCGAAACAACATTTAATGGTGAGAACTTAGTGATTACTGCTTAATTGTTTCATGTGCAAAAAACCTGTGATTCGGTATACCGACATAATGTACAAAGTGAATAAACACTTTGGGAACGTTTTGTTGAATTAAAGGCGAGAATATTCGGTATTCAATTATAAGGTAAATTAAGACATATTTCACTATGAAACTTATATAGCATGTGGATTAAACACTAAAGACACTCACAACGGAAGGACTATGCTGTGTCCGCAACTTAACTATACCCCACACTCCTCACAGCGGATGTAGCCTTGCCTACTCTTGCTGTGATTATGAATGCAAACATTCTGCACAGAAACCAAATAAAAGAAAATGGACAAAGCTGTGAAAGTAAAACAACACTCTTTAAAGGAGTTAAAACAGAAAAATACTGCCTTTTCCCGGCCAGATGTAAAAAACAAAAATGTGTTTGAGACGAATCCATGATAACCTGGCAACAGTACATGTGGAAAACAATCACATAAACGCCATACATTATTGTTAGAATGCCACATTGCTTAATCAAAACAAGAAATAATCATTAAGCAAAGTACGAAAAGTTGTGAAAAACGTGATGTCATCTTCAGGTTCCATGAAACAGAACACATTTATTTCTTGGTTAAGTAGCTATATTCATTACAGCTGAACGCAAAATATCTGCATTCTACGGAGAATGCTATGAACGATGGGCAATTAAACTACTGTAAAACTCTTCTCTGAGAAGCCTTCTGAACAAGACACATTTTAAATGGATCGATTTGATTCAATATTTAGTACCCCGTTAAGCCTGGGTGAAATATGGGGATTTGTGGCTGGATGCAATATCATGGTTGAAGTAATGACGCCATTTGGCTTGTCACTTATTCCTTATCATTGCAGTCACGCGACGGGTTTAACTGATTCACACAGCCCCGCATGGTGTGTTTAGCTTCAGATGCGACGTAACTGGAAAAACGGATCACAGATCTTGTCATTTACGACAATAACTTGGCGTATTTATCTGTCACACTGCGGAATTCTTTTCTTAGATCAGGAATCAAAGTTGTGTGCGACAAAAATACTGACGCAAGCTATACGTCATCGGAACAACACTGAAAAAAAATAACATAAAAGAATAAAACTTTCCTCTTTAGATGAAACTATTAAGTAACGGAAACCCAGTGAAGCTAAACCGGTTTTTATTTTCTTATAACAATAACCTTAAACAAAGCAAAATCAGAAGAAGTGAACTTGAACACGGTAATTCTAATGATGATTGGTAAGTTCTTGTCTCGTTTACTTGAGTTTTCTAGATAAAAACACACACTCCTTTCCAGCGAGGCTTATCAAATTTCGATGAAGCTCACGCAAGCTTTTAACCCAAATCAGACATATTTACTAAATGGGGATCCTTTTGGGAAATATCCCATGATGTAGAAGAAATAGACTGCATCAGTAATAATCTTACAACTTCGCAATCTCACTGTGTAAAATCTATAAGATATCTAGGATATTCTGAAATCGACTTCCTGATATTTGTTTTATGAAACATCAGATATCAGTCAGTCTCACATCGGAATAAGTAGGTGACAAAGGTACATATCATTACTCTACCATCAGCCTTCACGTAAGACAAAGTTAAATCGCCTCACTTTGTTACAGCCTTCATATACTCTGTAAGAATGTTGATAAAGGTACAGCGTTTATAAGTGGAATTTAACGGTACTTTTGTTATGCCCAATAGGATTTTCCTGTGGAAACCAGAAACACTATAGAATGTAAAAGACTCTACACTGGAGAGTAAAACCACAGTGTCGTGATAGGTGGCCAAATACAACATCTTGTTCAATTTATTTAATGGTTGTTGATGTAAATGGTTACACAACAGACCCACTTGCCCACGAAGAATAAGGTGAAAAACACTCAGTGGTATTCATGGCAATTCAATAGACGTCACTGATCTAGAAATGTGATTTTTGGCTCTGTGGAATAGGATCTTCTACTCTTACATTCATTTACCCTGGCACTCGATCCTGTAGACTGCACTTTCCACGTAAGGGCAAATCTGCACGCCACAAAATGATCTTGAAACTGTTCAGATCACATTAGGTAAATAATAAAGATCATACTGCCCCAATAAACACAAATGTATAATGGACTCGCACCATCTAGGACACATTCTCTTGGGACATGTTAATTATACCACAGAGGGCTATTCAATACAATTACAGTGATAGCGTGTTTCTGGAGCCTAAATACTGAACAGAATCACTTAACAACAACTGGGGTGAAAAAAAAAAAGAACCTTCTTCTAAGAAGATCATGCATCCCAGCATTCCAGTCACATGATGTGAAAGTCAAATACTACCAGGTTAGTTCCAGGTTGGTACATATATAGCCATTCAGGAGAAACGTAGATGTGGAAGCGGAGTGACGGAGAAACGGAGGTTAGTGGATGTAACTATTCAGATTAACGGTAGATATGGAAGCAGGGAGACGGAGTTGCAGCTAGGTTTGCGCGGTTAACCATTCAAAGTATCGGTAGATGTGGAAGAGGAGTGATGACGTTTCCAGCTTAATGCGTGTAACCATTAAGAATAACCGTGGATGTGGAAGTGGAGTAACGTAGTTCCAAGTTAGTGCAATTAGCGATTCAGAGAAGCCGTAGATGTGGAAGCGGAGTGATGGGGTTCCAGGTTAGTGCAAGTAACGATTCAGAATAACCGTGGATGTGGAAGTGGAGAGGCGGAGTTCCGGGTTAGTGCATGTAATGATTCGCAGAAGCCTAAGATGTGGAAGCGGAGTGACGGAGTTCCAGATTAATGCATGTAACCATTCAGAATAAAGGTAGATGTGGAAGCAGAGTGACGGAGGTCAAGGTTAGTACAGGTAACGATTCAGAACAACGCTAGATACGGAAGCGGAATGACGGAGTTCCAGGTTAGTTCATTCGACGATTCAGAGTAAGTATAGAAGTGATAGCGATGTGACAGGGTTCTAGGTTAGTGCATTTAGTGATTCAGAGTAACGCTAGATGTGGAAGCCGAGTTGGGAACATACAAGAAACTAACTCATCCCGGAGCTGTAATGCCCTTGATAAGGTGTTGGCGAAAGAGGCTGCCGACACAGACGTGGCTATAATGAATAGCCCCTGGGGACGTGGAACCTTAAATAACACATACTGCCTGGCTAATTCTCCTCAAAGCATTCGTCTTCCTAGAAACCGTTCGCTCAAAAAAGGCTATTCTCGGATAATTACACACTCCGGCTAGTGTAAGACAAGCGCTTGCTCCTACACGTCTGCCTGCATAAATCGTATCATGTATCTCACACTCATCTGTGAAATTCAACGATCTTGGCTTCCAAAACATAGTCTGCACCAGGTCAAAGGAAACCTGTTTTCGGCATAATACTCAAGATTCACTTTTTAGTTGACTTGCTCATAATGGCCAGCAACCGTTCACTAGAATAGATCGGTTCTTGAACCATTCTGTACGATTCGTTGCTAAATTACCTGTCATAAATGAAGTCATAATGGTTTACTCCTTAGATGGGCTTTATGAACATTTCTCTTATGTGCTACTTAAATGGACGTGCATGACCTGGTTGTAGAAGCTGCTTTTGTAGACAGGTGCATAACTGACATACTGTGTTCTGTGTTTGAGTGATTCAATAATTCCTGATTAGGCCTATACGTGTAGAAAATTAAATAACAAACCAGTTACGTATATTCAAAAAGAAAGAATATCGAACCTGGCATTACTGAGCAAGATATCCTCCAAGTTTGTTCGATTGCAGCCCACCCTATTCCCCTGTGTCATTCTTCGTTACTTTATACCGATTCCAGTGTCTGTTGTAAATTCGATCTATGCCATATACTACGAAAGTACCGGTATCAACTGTGCATGCTGCAGCGTGTCATAGTTTCTCGACTGTGAGCAGTTAAGTCACAGTTCCTGTGCGTAGGCCTACGTATTGAATCTCGATACCGGGAGGTTTGAATGCTGGAACACTGAGCAAACCCGCTACCAATTATTTTACCTGTTTAACACCGTGCTCCAACCCTCTACGCCACCATACACATTTAATGAAGGATGAGTCCGGGACGTCCAGGCTGTAAATATAATTAGTGAGCTATCGAACGGGATCTACAAGGCGTTAGAGTTGCGGCTAATTGGTCATTAAGATTGATAATTTATTAATTGTTTGTCTTTGTCACGATTGTCTGTAAGGTCCGCGCTCGTTTGAGATGCGTTTATTTTATGCGCACAAAACTGGGGTTAAAGCTCGCACATTTCAAGTCTTTTGTGTACTATAATATCCTGGAAACCAGACAATCCTCCGCCCAACAAATATTCGAAATTCTTGACACATGCTGATCGCACACGACGTTTCCATGCTGACTGGATGTTCAAAATACCGTGAGTTGTTTTTACAACATTAGGCCCACGCCAAAGCGGAAGTCAGTGAAAGTTAACAGGTACATTATGGTTTTGCAAACATATGGACACTTCTGCTGGAATTGCATTATTAATCCAAGTCAAGAAACGTCAAGATTCAGTTTGAGAGGAGGGTGGATTTCAAGTGATCAAGATTTTTCACTTCGACACGAGGTATTGGTTGAGCCTAGGCCTCAGACGGGATTCCTCGAGATTCCCATGTCTCCACTGTTCGCGTGGTCTTGAAAGCGACCAGCACTTTACACCACCTATAAGGTCGCTTAGACAGTCTTACATCCGTTAGCGTGCTGCTGCATATAATGAGTCAGGAGCCTCTCATGTATGCCATCGCTGTGAGTTCAAGTCAATCTCTGGCTGGCACACTCTCCGGTTGTACGTGGGAAGGTCTGCCAGAAAACTGCGGATGGTTGTGGGTTTCCCCCTTGATTTGCACGCTTTCCTCCCACCATGATGCTCGCCGTCGTCGTATCAGTGAAATATTCTTGGGTGAGGCGTAAAATACCAATCTTATAAATAAATAGTCTTAGAAGAAGTTCACTGCAGAAGAACTGCCTTCCACCAACATGACAAACACCTTGAACTCCCTCTATGGATGAAATTCTGTGTACCACACATAGGGAAGTTTGCCAGTTCGCTGTCGAAGGTCGGTAGTTTATTCCTAGCACTCCTTTTTCTTACACCTACAAAAACGACGGCTGTCGTACATGTTCACACGCTTTGGTAGCTCGGGGCTAGGCTGGATTGACCATTGTTCTTCTTTAGTGAATGAGGAATTCGTTACTAATATGCCCACAAAAAGTCATCGCAAAGATAAGAATCAACAATAGTCAACACAGCTCAGGAACAGGTAACTTAGGCGGGGGAAGGGTCTCCATTAAATCCAGTACAATCTCACAAAAGGCTGAAAGCGGATGAGGGCATCCATGACCTGTTTCTCCACAACTTGTCGAATATGATGGCAAACTGGGATGTTCAATTATACCCGAATATCAAGGTAAGTTATAATGATGTATTCTTCAATATATAAAACTTTTTACTGGGCTTTGTTACGAAACCTATGCAAAAAATAACATGTCTGGAAAACATCCGGGCAAAACACATTAGTACATCATCACGAAGCAATACGTGCACGTGATTTTATGCGCAAAAATATCCCTTACAAAAAGGCCAATTTACAGATGGTTTCAAGCAGAAAATTACCCTTATACTCGGCACAAATTTTTCATAAGAATGGCAAAAGACTTCTCCTTATATCGTTTTCCAACAGTTTTTTAAGCGTTAAAACCTAGGAATATAGCGGTACACAATGATCTTATCGTACAGTGCTAATACTCCGTACAATATCACAGGCATTTACTTTCTCTTTGATCATCCAGTGGACTGAATTCACACGCGGCAAATAGGGAACGCCTGACCAATTCGTCGATAATAGAGCTACCATTACGGCATAGGCTGACGGTGCCTGTATTATAGGCCCACTTCGTCTGCTACAAAGGAAGCTAATCAACTGCAGGTAAAAATATCGACATCAGACTTTCTTATTTTCACCCGTGTCCTTAAACAGAAGTTTACTGTAATGGATAGGTGAACCAGTTGCCCGTATGTTCGCAAAACGATGCTGCGCCAGTGAAACGTCATATTCTCTGTTAAAACACAAATAGGAAATTCTTGTTATAAGGGTACACCATTTCAAACGCTGCACAATGTGAGCGCCATCATTTCAAAATTACACGCCGAGTCATTAAGTTTGCAGGCTAATTCACACAATGTTATATTTTAAAGTTTATGATATTTACAATGCCGACATGCACCTAAAAGCATCAATTAGATACACAAGATACGTATAGTGTAAGAGTGTAACACTATTCTCAACAATTTGTACGATGTTAGACTTCTAGCACTTTAGAAAGTGTCTTAACATTATAAATGCTTTCCCACAGTCAGAGTCTACTCTGTATAGGCGTATAGAGCATCGCCTTCTCCAGTCAATGCATATTTGAACGATTTGATCCTTAGTTAAGATTCTCTACCATACTTTCCTCCGTGTAACAGGAGATGAAAGGTTGAACAACCCTTGGAATTACGCCTACAATTTTTATGAACCCTAGTGCTTTTCAACCCTGAAATGCACACATTTATTTTGTGCATTTTTACTGGTATTGCATGCCCTCCTAAATATTTCCCCAAGCGTATAAGACGGCGAACAAGTCTATGGGTTTCTTGTTTTTTGGCTGTTATTACACTCCCAGCTAAAATTTAGCTTACACTCGAGGGGAAGTACGACTTGAGATAAGGCATGTCGCCCTGATCCCGATGGAAACCACCGTGTATATTTGGCCAAGTATATTACCACATTTTCTTACAAAGGCCCGGATACTTGAAAGACGCAGTCTTATTGGTCAAGCGTCATGTCACATATCTCACTATACACTATATGTATCAATAACAAATCATTGTGGAACACAAAAACATCGCATCATTACTGAAAATAGCAACACCAAACTATTGCTCAACGTTCACACACATCAATCACAAATCTTTGCTGAGAACGGCAACACCGCATCATTGTTGAACATCGCAACACCAGACCATTGCTCAACGTTCACACACATCAATCACAAATCTTTGCTGAGAA
This sequence comes from Acanthopleura granulata, assembly GCA_016165875.1. NCBI lineage: Eukaryota > Metazoa > Mollusca > Polyplacophora > Chitonida > Chitonidae > Acanthopleura > Acanthopleura granulata. Next base: position 13,400,773 of record JABBOT010000005.1, on the reverse strand, counting down.
CGGCAACAACGCATCATTGTTGAACATCGCAACACCAGACCATTGCTCAATGTTCACACACATCAATCACAAATCTTTGCTGAATATGCCAACAATGCATCATTGTTTAACACTGACACGACTAGGCAACAGCACACCATTCGTTAATATTACTGCACCCTATCAATAAGACAAATCATTGCTGAGCATCTCAAAATTCGTATCACTGAAGAACATGTCATGCTTGAACATTGACGCACCACAACCATTAACAAGGTACTACTGCTGACGCGTTACAGTTTAATTACTCTTCAATTATTATGACGTCATTATTGCTATCTTTAAGTTGTCTATATATACACACAGATGCATCAGTTTGAATAAGAAGGTCAACTCCATTTTCCGGCCTCCGGGTTACATAGGCCTATAGTAGCATAATCCAAGCAGGCCTACCTTATTTGTCCGTGCGAGTGTGTGTTGCCTCTCCCCTGGGGACTCTCGCTTGTCTTCCGGGATCCTATGCCACGGGCGATGGTCATCAATAATTTACCAATAATCAGTTAACTGCTCATATCAGCTGTGGGTAGTCAGAATGAGTGGCTCGCAATAGCTATTCCCTGGCCCGTTTAGAGATGCCCTTTGATATTTGTGACAGCAAGTAAATTAAAGAAAACGACGAGCTCGCTAGCTCTTCAGGTAACGTGCAAATATTGCATGTCGCTGACCGACAGCGTCATCAGCGCTGCAACATCTGATATGTTTATTTGTTCAAAACTTGAGAAAATTTTTTTTCCCTCCTTTTTGTTTCTGTGCATTTTGCGCTCTGCTCATACACAAAAAACAATGACGACGCTAATTACCTGTTCTTAATTGCATATGCGAGAAAAAAAAAACAAGGTGTAAGTCACGGTTGCCTTGGTGGGATAGAAAATAAGCGCAGCGTAAAGGAAGTCTGCACGAAAACATGCACGAGTTACAGCTTTTGATAGAGAAGTGCAAAAAAAAAACGAAAAAAAAAAAAAAACATTCACTGGCTATCGCTCGAAATACGATGAGAGTGCTAGAAACTACACTTCAGTGTCGTTTTTGTCCAATCATTTTACTGATAAAAACATTGCCTTGTGGAAAGCGGAATGTAAATATTGCAGAAGTTTAATACGCTTAAGGAGATACACTTACAAGATGGGTATACATGCAATGTATATAAATACGCGTTGGAGCCGTTCTTACGTAAACGCAATAGATAGGCTTGTAGGTTAAGGCGGCCGGCCGGCTTGGAACATTTAGTATGACATACTGGTGATAGAGTTATATATGACGCGGTTGTTTATATAAGGACATGATCGGGGAGTGAAATTTTTGTAAACCGGTCTGTTTGGAAATTGAATACATTCTCACGTCGGGGTGAAATCAGAGTTAATTATCTCCCATTGCTAAAAAAAGCGATTAAATTTAACAGAAAGGCTGTTGTCTGAGTGAACTTAGAATGTACTCAGTTAAAGCTGCAGATTGTTCCGTTGATATAACAAACCCTATTCTATTAATTTAATAGAGATTCTATTAAACTAACAGGATATTATGTTGAATAGGACACAGTGTCATGTTACAGAATACAGTCTAGCACCACTTATACAACTGCAGACTTTCTGTTAAAATTGACAAATTTGCTTTAGTGTGGACAAAGTTATAACTACCCATGCCTTACCCGTACCTGAATAAAATACGATCTATGTATTTCACATAGGTTGGGCATTGATTCAAAGTTGACTTATGGTGATTGTCAGATTGATTTATTGGTTGATTGAGAGATTGCTTGCTTGATTAATTGACTTCTTTAACGCCATATATATGCTGAAGACTTTTTTTCACACTTATACTCGAGATAAGCCACTGACCTTTGGTACGTTACTGACGGCACACACGTGGTTCCAACATATGGAAAACGTATGGTTCCAACATATGGAACGTAGGACTGCGCCAACGGTATTATATACACGTTGAGATTAGACTGTTGTCACCAAGATACAATCCAGCAGTGATACACGTGGATGAATGTAGTTACAGCCCACGCTAGATGATTAAATCTTGAAAATATAAAAGATAAGGGACTTGTGGACGTTTATGTAGTCTGACGTTCACCAAATACAACTTCAATTTCAGCCCTCTGTAGTGCACAGTATATATATATATATCAAACTTTGTCACAGATCGGAGGTGTTACCCTGTATGGTAATCGATACTGTTTTCTCCACCCATAAAACTGGCCACATTGGTACCAGTTACAAATTCTTGACTATGGGGTTAAACAGCTACCCAGAAAATACATTTAAGAGAATGACCTTGAGTGAAATTTTCTATGGTAGGCCGTGCAAAAAATAAGTCCAACGCACAACACTACGTGTCATCGGAGATGGTGGCGTAGTGAGCAGGTAACATATGGAACGTAAGACTGCGCCAACGGTACTATACGCACGTTGAGATTAGACTGATGTCACCAAGATACAATCCAGCAGTGACACACGTGGATGAATGTAGTTATAGCCCACGCTGGAAGATTAAATCACGAAGATATAAAAGATAAGGGTCTAATAGTCCTTGTGGACGTTTGTGCAGTCTAACCTTCACTAAATACAACTTCTCTCCCAACCCTCCGAAGTGCACAGTCATCGGAGATTGAGGAATAGTGTGCAGGTAACGGGTCTAATGAACTGAGGCAATTGAAGCACTGGCGTTAATTGCTGCACATATGCACACTCATTCACTAACGACTGACACAAGGGGATAGCGAAGTGAGTCATCGAGCGGGCAAGCGTCGGCTGCTGAAACGGGGGGAAGCTATAGAGTGTCGCGGTCACGACACTTTAACGGTTGTCATACAGTCAGGCTAACCATATTACTAGGCATAGTGAGAGTCTCTTACAAGCGTTACAGCTACAGCGCATGTGACCTCTTTCAAGGGCGGGTAAACGAAATTCAACCGAAAGTCTGAACTTAAAATGGCATTTGGTGAAATGTATGCGTGAATATATGCAACTGTTACAGGCGGCGCACGTGGGCTGCAGTGGACACACATTGTTCTACTTATATATATATATATATACGTGTACGCCCGCTGTATGATGCCTGCATACTGCGGAGATGCAATACGATTATAACTGTACAAAATGTTGAATTTGAATTCACTGTGTTTAATGAGCAGACATACAGGGAGATTTCATCGGGAGGGTTTTGCTTCAGATGAAATTGCTATAGGAAACCACCGCGCTCTTCTACAAGCTGCTGTTTTCACATCCACGTTATTCCACGTTTCCTTTGCGTAATATGTGTTTTGTCTCTCATAGGCCCTACACTAACCTAGCCACAGGCAGTATGAAGAGAAATGGGGTTGAGGGAGGGCATGGACGTTTTCTATGATATACATAAAAACAGATGAATATCTGCAATCCATCTGAAATAATGACTATGTTTATATTAATCTTCGTAACAGCTGATATGCCAATGCACTTACCGCTCGCCCCTTGACGGTAATATTGCCTTCGTCACAGTGTCGACCTGCCCCTCGTGCATGTAGCTGGCGCCACCGCCGGTGTATCAACATGCGTGCACGACATTCGCGCTACAGTGAGTGAGTGATGTGCCGGCACGCTGCGGATCGCTACAGTCAGCACGCTCTGTACTTACGCCGCCCGTCCCGATCCGACTTCCACACGTGGGGCGGGCTTGGCTCGGTCATTGATTTTCACTCAGCTCTTGGGGGTGATGAAAGATAGTTATCTGCTCAATACAGCTTTCTTCACTCCCACCTTCGCATTCCGATATCAGCTCTGATTCAATTACTTTAAGTGGGGCACCAATGCAGTCCTTTTTTTTGCATGTATATTCAGTCTCCTTCTGCCCGCTGCTTATGCAGGCGTTAGCATCACAGCATCGCTAATAATCCTGCTACATTGCCTTTTCATTGCAACTTTTCATCCGATATGACAGCAAATTAACAGATAGCCTGAGCACTCGACATCGGTATGTCATCAAATTAAACCCTCGCATATGCTGTTCCACCTGTATCCCCCCCGTTAACTTTTGCATCGGTTCAGTAACCTGTAATTTGCTTGGTCCTATAAGGAGTAATAACACGCCTGCCTTGTCAACAAATCAGGACAAATACTCTTAAAATCCCGTTTTCAATAATTTAACATCTCCTGAGATAGGCATAAAACCTATTTAACTGAGCCCTGATATTTTCGACGGCATGTCGCATTTGCTAATTGGGGATTTTGGAAGGTTGACAAACAAGTTATTTCATTTATTATGGGAAATTACATACATATATATATAACTCAACAGATGCATTTTACATTGCCATAATACTTAGTTAGGCTTTGTATGAAATTGAGCTAATAGAGCCCCCCCAAAAAACCAAAAAATATTTTAAAAATTCCATAGTCATTCATATGATCCGTATTTCGTAACTGGTATAAACTTACTTATCCATGAATTTCTGTATTTAAGACCAATGAAGGAAATATGAACAGTATTACGTTGCCCTGACGATGTCTCCTCGCAAAAACTGTTACTGTTATATGTATGCTTAAATTAATTTATTTAATTGATATTTATTTTTATAAGAATTTTTCACATGTATGATGGCAGTGATGTTTCTGAATGTAGAAACCGGAGCCCTTGATTCGGTATCCTACAAATTCCTGAACCAGTTTCACCTGGATTCAGACCTGTGATCGTTTTTATCAGGGATTCACTGGAGGTTAAGCTACTCGTTTTCTTGCTGCTAATCACGAATAATATCAACGTTATTTGTCGAACAAACACACAACTGGCTAATGTGAGTTTCCCCCCAAAAAAACTGATGAAGTGAAACACGGGCCTTAACGCACTGTATACCTTTGCCAAATTTGACGCTATCGTACAAAGAACATTCATGTCAATGCGGTTTCACTCGCAGCATATATAAAAGTTGCTTAAACTTCTACGTTATGTGGATTGAGCGAGCGATGGCTATTGTAATATAGGATTGCAACATTACGTGTAATGCTACATTAACAGGTTAAGGTTGTATCCACGTTGTTTATACAGACGGGTTAATATGATTATACAGGCTGGCATGCATTGCGTTTGACAGAGTATAAGCACACATTATCGGATTGTATTATATACATATATATATATATATATATATAATATTTCATTGTATGCAAGGCTTGTTAAACAAGTGATCATGTGATCTTGAACATGAATTAAGCTGTTAACTCTGGAAAAGAGATGTATTTATAGTATTACTGTCTTTTGTTACCTACCCGTAATACACCATCTGGTGGTATTATATTTTAATTCCTGAATCCTGAATTGATGCCATCTGGTTCATTTTGACGCCAACGCTTATCTGCAGCCCGTCACGTGATTTTAGTACTCGATTTTGTTTCACATGCAAATAGTTATAGCCGAAGTACACTGCGAAGAGCTTTATGTATCAAGACACGTTGAATTCTCTGAAGTCATATAAGTTGTAATCATAACCGAATGGATTTTGTGCAGTTTGCACAAATGGATTGGTTTCCCTCTACATTAATTCCCCAACACAAAAACCTAATCGTTGGGATCGTGGCCCGATGGTGAATACAGTTGCTTTTCAGTCACTAGGAAGCACAAGGTACTGGTTCCGACTCGACCGTGGACAGGGATTTGCAGATTCACGCGCTCTCGGTGTTGGTGTAGCCTGGGTAACAATAAGCAGTGAATGACGCCAGTATCTCCGTTTACGCAGTCTAACATTCTTTGAGGATGACTCGTCTTGCACCAATGTGACATACAACCTTGAAGATCACACGAAAGAAAATTCGTGAGTAATTTCCCAAAGGTTAGTGGTTTACTCCGAGCACTCCAGTTTCTTCTACACATCAAACCGACTGTCATCTAATCAATGAAAAATTTAGTATGACATTAAACAACACAAAAACAATTAAATAAACCTGACCAAACTGGCTTCAATGAGGTAAATTTCAGTTCCACTTAGCACGTCGTTGAACTGAATATACCTACCAAAAATAGCATATATTTGATTTCTCTTCAGTTTCAATATTTGACATCTACAAGCAAAGAAGAGCGTTATTATGTCTCATTGTTTGTTCTCCGGGGAGATTTAACAAACCAGGAATAAATAGTACAAATAAGTGCATGTTTCTAGCACCTTACAACTTCCCGTTAAGATAATGTTACATTTGCTTCCAACTTCACTATAAAAACGGTCACTGTGTTCACTCTATTTAACTTAATCATGTTCATAAGCAATGTATAGTCCTCTAGCTATATGTTCTATATGTCAGCTGAAAAAAATATTCCCGCATCACTGATTAACTAATCGACTTGAAGTCAGTAAGGTCAGAATCCCTGTGCGTTAGCTACCATTTGCTTGCCATTGTCTCGAATACATGCACCCCATGCGCATGGCAATTTCTTATCCTTTCACCTAACGTCTTTCTACTTCCGACGCAGCGGGCCGCTAGCATATTTAAATGCACCTTTATGGTCCGGGTATTGTATTCACCAAATCATGCACCGAGAGTTTAACGGTGGACGCGGCGTGTGTATCGATCTTGCGTTCTATAAGAGCACGCCTATGTTTAACCCTTAAGAGTACAGTTTGTAGTGGCGGAGACTGAGACCAATACAACTGTATACATGTAGTGTCGGTGAAATCACAGCTGTTTGTGTCCAATTGATGGAACATTAAAATGTACATGGCACATGTACTCTGGGTTTTTTTTTTATTTTATATGTATAACATGCATTTTCCATTTTGCAGAAGCATCTGGTAATGTGTCTTGCTGTCTTTGAACCGTTAGCCGTTCAGGCTTGCCTTGGGTCCAGTGGATTTGACTTTCTTTTTGTAGGACTGTAAAGCTCCTACGTCAGCTTTTTGTTAAACTTATTCATATGCATTATACCATAACTAGTTTACGTTTGGCTAACACTAAAGTCAGTATTCTCTACAGTACCACGAAATCATCCGACATTTTTAAAAATCCGGATATTCCGCTCTGATGTATAATCAGGGGGAATAATTTGGAAAAAATTCTCCCTTGTTCTGATATCATACCTTTGCTATAAACAGAAACATTCCAGTGATTTTTATAAGTAATTCTTATATGAAATGAAATCTCCTTGAGCGTGTTCCTAGCTATTAAGTCCCCTCCCCCAAAATGGATTCATATATTGCATAAATATACAAAACGCTTTAGCTCGCCGAATTTTGCACGTGATCTTGCACTGTCAGTGAACGCATTGATTAAAAAGATGCAGAGCGGACGATGCTACAGAAGCTTTTGAATCATCCACATTTGACCCTTTTTCAGCCCCAGCGTGATTTCTACGTTCGAAACGCCCAACCGCTGGCTCCCATTGCACAAATGACACCTTCCTCATAGCACCTGCTCTAAGTTGTGCCCAAAGCATGCTAGTTAGCAGTTAACCTATTTCCACCTGTCTCGTGGGACACACTTTACAGTGGTATAGCGTGAAGGGGTCAGTGCTCGCCCTCAGGCCGCCGGTGTCAATATCAGGAATGCAGGGACCATCGTTTTGTCTGAGATAACGGAATCAGAAACAAACAATAGTAACATAAATTATGCAGAGGTCTGCGATAGACACCTGATGTGGAGCTGTGAGCATTCCACTGCGTGAAAAGGATCATGGTTTTCGAAGGAAATGAAAAGAAAATTAAAAAATAACTTACAAAAAGACGTTTATTGGGCATATTTTATATTGTTATGTAGACTTTTCCGTCAATGGTCGGTAATTTTCGAAACTGACGTCATTCACGAACTGATCGAAATACCGGGCACAGCTAATGCTGTTGACGATAAGACTGCAGGCTTCCTAACTGTCGTCATGACCGCTGAGGCCTGAGGCAAACTGTAGTTTAAAGCCACTTTTACTCCCAAGAAGAAAGGTGAATGATGTTACAGGACATATTCTGGCACATCGAAAAATTAATACCAAATCTTTCATGTATCGTTTTGCTCTTTCAGCCATTATTAGCGCATATTTCCATTATCAGCGCTAACATAAAAGATGGTAGACTTTCTGTCAAAGGTGTATATTTAACTTGCATTTGATGTATGAGCTAAATAAGCTAATCTTTATTATAATATCGCCAAACGTCATCTAACCGACAGGTGGATCAATATGGAAACGCAGAAAACAATATGAATTTGAATGGCATTTCCTTTCCCTACAGGCAATAACGATTTCTATCCTGTCATGTACAAGGCTATAAGTAATGGTCGTTCGTTCTCGTAAAGAATGACATTTTTTATCCCAAAACCTTATACAAAGGATTGTTTTCCCTATATAATGCCACTTTCGTGTTGTTTCCTCACTAAAGGAAATATGACACACTTGGCGTAGCCGGCCATTCTTTACCCGTTGTGGTTCGAGAATCTATGTACTAACCCCCTTACACGTATGAGCATGTGTTTGTTGGTATAAATTACTCTCCATTTAGTTAATGCATAACACAAGACATGTCAGTTACGCTCAAATGCAGCAGTCTTTGATTCGGCTGCGATTTCAAGTCTTGGTGTTTGTCAAAAATACCTGGCAAAAGGTTGTGTTCTGAGCATGAACATCGGTTTCTTTCACTTATGAACATGACTGCCGTCGAAAAAATGAAAAAATCATTCAATTAATAGGATAAATAACTTTGTACTGTATTAGTTTTGTGATTCTTGGGACTGTTGATTCGTTCAATAAAGCAAGACTTAGTGAAACAGATTGGGAGAAGTAAAACAGTATGAAACCACACAAGGAATCATAATGCATTTCACTCGAAGCCTCAGTTGAACTGGAGCATCCGGGCTAATCACATAGTGCTTATGCGAACTTCTGTTGTTGATGATCAACCTGACATTTGGTTCAAATTAAACATGGCAGCTCCACTTAACCACAGCAGTTATGTCTCTGCATGTTTGGAGATCTATTGCCACCAAAGAGAAAGCAGGTTTGGTATATTTGAAAACTGTTGGTTTGCTTCTCTATATTTATCCGCATTTCGTTCTTCTGCCTTTCTTTATCACGTTTTAATCTAATCCTCAACCATGGACTGTTAGCATGTTAAGGGGCACCAATCTTCGTTGAAAATCTCAATAGGTGGCGCTCCCCATATGACTGAGACAGTTTTGGCGCTGCCGAATCTTCCCACGATAACACACAGAGCAAAACGGCACGCGTGTAGACTGGTTCTCAGAGTTGCTGTATGGAGCCTGTACTCAGTTATTCATCCTCGAACTCTCTCAAAATGACCTGAATTACGACAAAAATACCTATGGCGCATTTAGCCGGTATAAATGGTTGTATACAACAGACTACAGGATGGAGCCTAGCTTACAACGGAAGGAAGTACTATACCGCAGCTGTCATCGCGCACGGATTCCAGAACGGAAACGGATGGTACAGGAAGCCGACAACTATCTACTAAACGTCAATCATCCCACAATCGACCGGCGTACATTTCAATAATGCAACACCTGACATCCACGTATCATTTTCTAGTTATACTCCATATTAATGCCACACTGATTTATTCGGTTCTTTTGTTATGCTCTCGGAATTTTATTTCTTTAATAGCCAACCATGTTCTGTGGAAATGTAGACATGATCTATATTTGTTAACATCTATGTTATGTTTTCATCGAGTTAGCCTTAAAGTTATCGAATAAAAGTAAAGCTTGTCTTTCCATACGTCGTACACATCAAATGGTTTATATAGCGCCTTTAATTAGCGCTCGAGAAGAACGTGCAGTGTACTTAGTCCAAAAGAGACAACCAAATAAACCGTTGTTGTTTTCTCGTGGTTTCGCCGCACATCAGTGAAAACTGATGACACCTTCCACATGGCATGTTACCACTCTTTTCATATATGTTTTGAATAGCAGCTGGCGTTGTTGTGTAGGGAATAAGCCTTCTGATGATCAGTTATCAGTTTCTTTATATGACTGTTGCTTTATCAGATTTGCTGAATAGAGAAAACAACATATTTTCCATCATGGTAATATATACCTAGCCTACGTATAGGACAGAACCAAAGTCTTTTGTGTCCAAGCCAGTAATAGAGAAGCATCCTAATCGATTGACCAAGACCAGCCGATAACATATGTGCAGACTAGGGGATTTTATTGATATATGTACATGTACTGTGGAATTTTCCAGGAAGAATAATTTAACTATGTTTTGAAACAAGATTTGAAAGATTTCATAGATCAGTGGGATACCGGCAGAAGTTCGAAGTGGGCCATGTGACGTAATTTGAGAGACGCTGAAGATGCTACTGCAGCATCAACAGCCCGACGTCACAGTAAGTAGAGCATGTACGTCACAAATGAAAACGTTCTACGCAACATGTTTGGCGTTGTGTAACAAAGGACTTATGACGTAGAAGTAGTAATTCACTGCAGCGACACCTGTTGGGAGAGGAAAATCCGCCGATACCCCTTTGCATCCCTCATTCGGTATTAACAAACAAGACCAAGCGCATATGTTCCCTACTTTACCTGATATGGGTCTGAACTCCTGGCGGTATTTCGCGGTTCGATCAGATACTAACAGGTAATTTATTATTACAAGGAGAAAACAGAAAAAATAGCAAACAGCACCATACGGAGAAGTGTAAAACACAATATAATACTTTTCTTATCAATTCAACTCCGCTTATTTCCAGATTTGCATTAAATGCCAGCTTAAACCAAAATGGAAAATGCAAAGAAATAACCAGTTTCTTCAAGAAATATCGAAACCAATTTTTTTTTCTTAAATAATATAAAGCCCAATGTCTCATCGGATATTGCAAGTGTCAGTCAGATATTTTTCTGATGAAGGAAGCGACCATCATGCCGTAATAGCTCGGGTGATGGTTGACGTATAGATCAGGTTGCCAAGAGAAAGCGCCAGCAGCGAGCATCAGGCCGTGTAACATGACGAGGCCCGTGTAACCACAGGATTTAGCCCGGTCTACGTACTCAGCGGCTGTCTTCAGAAGAGAGTCCGCGTCCAGGGTTGACGCCCACTTCCCACAGGCCTGAGAGATGAAAAGACAAAACCGGGAATGAACGAAACATGGAAACATATAAATATAAATTAAGAAGATATGAATTATCAAATAAATATATGGAAATATTCTAGCATATGCGCGCATGATGTTATATTGTGATGTTTTTGGTTTCTGCTCGTGGGCATCCGTAGGCGAGGGGGTTAGCGCGCTAGTACAGCGTTATGACCTAGGTTCCTCTCACTAATGCGATCGCTGTGAGTTCAAGCAAAGCTCATGCTGGCTTCCTCTAAGGTCGTACGTGAGAAGGTCTGCCAGGAACCTGCGGATGGCCGTGGGGTTTCCCCCCGGTCTCTGCCCGGTTTCCTTCCGCCATATTGCTGGCCGCCGTCGTGTAAATGAAATATTCTCGAGTACGGCGGAAAACACCAATCAAATAAATAAATAAATCACATATATTTGTGATCTAACAAATTAATAAGATTTTAAACCAGACAGGCTCTTTTGCACCATCACCAACATCATCAACAAAGCAATAAACATCCATACAGTTTTACAAATAGACTCCCACATATAGGTTACGAGAATTGATTTTCACAAACCACTGGTTTAAACGCTGTTGTCTCTGGAGACAGCCATCACCTGACCAATGACGTAGCTGGGAACAAACATCATCTCACCAATAACCTAGCAGGAGACAAATATCATTTGACCAGTGACGTTGCTGCATACAGCCCTCGCCTGGCCAATGACGACGTGGAGACAACCATCATCCGATGAATGACGAGGCTGGTGGAAGTCATAACTTGATTAATGACCTTACTGGAAGCAACTGACAACAGACCAACAGTGACTTCACTGACGACAACTATCACCTGACCAATGGCGTTGTTGGAGACATCTATTAAATGACCAATGGCGTCAATAGAGACAACGAACACCGGACCAAACAACCAGCCACACACATGGCTGACGAATTAGACGTTGCTGGAGACAACTATGGCCTGACCAATAACTTGGTTATAGACAATTATCAACTAACCACTGACTGCACAGGACACAACTAGTACATGACAAATGCAGTCAATGAATACACCTAAGCCTGCCTAATGATCTGGCTGGTGGCAACTACTAAAGGGGGACTTTCCCGCCAAAGGTAATTCGGGTCCAAGGTGCGCAGTCTATTGTTTATTCCTTTGTGATGGCGATTTATGGGCAAACTGGTAACGTAGTACTCAAATGTAACAAGAGAACAATAGTCCATTCAGCTTGGGCCCAGAGTGGTCAATGCGCGGGAAAACGTACCTCAATAGTAATCGACCAACGAAATCGTTAGCTGCACGGTAAGAACTAGTACTAAGCGACATCACTTACGTCATCAAAAGGCTGTGACGCGTTTGAGTACCCGTACGGTCCGCTTTCATCATGAGTATGCGCAAGATCGGAACTAATGATAACAACAACTGTTTCTTGCAACTCTTCCAGAAATGTGTATAGGTTCTGTCCTGAAGCAAAAGAAAGGCAACCAAATTACATGTGATGGTGAAACGAACATAAACAAGCCAGATATAGCTGTTGGGAGTCGTGCATCAGCGCTCATAAGCAGAATGGGACAAACGTAAGACAGATAAAAGCACAGGGTCATATAAGCCTACATGATACAACATTAAAGACCTCGGATTAATAACGGTCCTCATTTTTATAAGTATATTTTTCTACGTTTCGGACATGAATCTGTAGATTGTAATTGTAAATTCTAATTTTTTTTATAATGCTACCTCGCTACAGTGTCGCGCCGGCGGCAGCGGATATAATAAATAGTCAAACACATTCACTTTGGCCGAACGCTGACACGACGCCGACATAGGATGTTTTAGAGGTGTAGGAAATAGGAGTGCTCGGTAAACACCTGTACCCTTCTCCATGTACTTGACAAACCTTCTAACTGAACATCACAGGCAAACTGCGGACAGTTGTATTCTAGCCTACGCCCATCGGATGCGTTTATATCAGCGCTTTAGACGATTGGCCCCTTGAAAACCCCATACATAAGGGTTTTGAATTCGAAACTTTACAAGTGAAAGCCTACAGATGATACAAGGAGGACATTGGCTGGATATTCATTGTAAGACTCACCGAGTGTGAGAAGTTCTGGGATCATCTCCACATCATCGGTGTATCTCCTACTGGGCTGAGACAATATCACCGTCTTAGTTCCACTTTTGTCTAGAAATGGCACAAAATGAAGTGGGATAACCTCTGCCCATCTGTACACGAGAAAAAATTTATTTATTCATTTATTCCATTGCTGTTTTAAGCTGTACTCAAGAATATTTCACTTATTCGACGGCGGAGGAAACCGGGCTGAACCCGGGGAAACTCACGACCATCCGCATGTTGCTGGCAGACCTTCCCACGTACCGCCGGAGAGGAAGCCAGCATGAGCTGGTCTTGAGCTCACAGCGACCTCATTGGTGAGAGGCTCCTGTGTCATTACCCGAGAAAAAAAGACATATACTTAACGGTGATGTTTTCTATTGACACGTACATGCTTATGTAGTTATTAATAAATGAATTTATTTCTTGGGGTTTTACGCTGAACTAATGAATATTTCACTTACAGGACGGCGGTCAACATTACCGTGGGAGAAAAACGCGCAGGGTCCCGGGTATGTTCATACTTATAAATTATACCGTACACAAGGCCGGATTTTAGACAACACTCCACAAAACGGTCAGTAGGCCTAAATATCCTATTCTGAAGCCATGGCATTATCAATTTCGATTCTGTTTACTTTCAATAATACTTACCGGTTAACTACTTTTTTCTACGCTATATGGAAGTTAACCATTTTCACCAATCAGCGAAAAGAAACAGTAGTTTCAAGGTTAACCCTGGTATGTATGCGTAGCTCGGCTTAGAGGGCTGGACCTGCCAGTACAGTTTTTATTACATGTAGGTATACGGGTACTATTGCCTGAAAGTTGGGAGTATTCCCACTGGCAGGTTGGTATAGGAGCTGTGAATGTTTATCAGTGCTTAATATAATCGATTATATGTAATGCTACAATCCTATTGTAACTGCCGACACCCAACATAACAGTATGTTTTCTTGTGCTGTGGCAATACTTGCTCAATAAAGAACGACTCAAATTTATTACCCTACCAAACAATATCGATCTACAATTATACTGGTCCAAAATGATGATTTACAAGTACATGGACCAATATCCAGTTCTTTAATCTGAACATTCGGATGTAGGTCAAACTTCCCTTGTGTATTATAAAAATGCTCAACGTTCATGCAATAATAATAAGGGCATAGCAGCTGGTGTCGATTTCACACAAAATTATAGGTAGGCTTATTTCCTGCCTCGGGCCTACCTCAAAGGAAATGGTTCCACCCCGTCACCCCCCGGTGGCCCAAATGAGCTCAGCCCACTGACGTTACTTCGCGCACTGAATTCGTCCCGGATTCGAGCCGCAAGTTTACTGGCCAGTGTCACGTTGACTCTATAACAACATGGCGGACATATACAGTTGTCAGTGTCGGCAAAGCCCTGTCCACGCCTGTTCAGATACAACATAAAGTTGTTATAGTCTGCTATTCCGTGAGGGGTGCTGAGGAATAAAACTTCAGGGTGTGCAGAAGCTATCTGCTTGCCAACCGCTTCACAAGCTCGATGTATTTCCCAGGCCTCAGTTTTCGCGGTTGAATTCGTGGTGTTGAAGTGCGTGGGATCTAACGCGATGCCTCCGTGTGGCATCACATAGGCAGATATTACACGTGAGCTACACTCCCTAACGACAGAAAGGAACGCTAAACAAATCGCTGTTAAATAAACTATCCGATGCGGTAGACGCGTTACAACGGCACAGGCTTCCATTCTTTCATACCCTCGCCGCCTGACTAGAAATCAGATGACTTACCTGACATGACCACCAAAGTTGTCTCCCCTCTTTTACCATATGTTCAGGGTTATCTCACTCTAGTCTGTGTTAATGCGCGTTTCAAGCCTATGTCAGCACGTTTACTAGATGTAGTCGACGGTTTTTAAACGGAAAACGAAGATAAGCGTTGAAACTTTTTATTCCCTCGACTCATTACACTATGTACATTTGTGACAGAAATTGTAGGTTTGGTTGAGGAGGTTTGTGTATGTGCTTGGGAAAGGGGGATGACATTGTCCTTGAATGGGTCATACGTGTCAAGATCTGCCGGTAGTCTGCGGATACTCGTGGGCTTCCCGTTGGATTTGCCCGGTTTCCTCCCACCATAATGCTGGCTGCCGTCCTGTAAGTGAAATATTCTTGAGTACGGTGTTAAGCTCGAATCGAATAAATATATAAGTAAGTAAATAAATAAATAAATAAAACATAAATAAGTGGAAGTATCTTGAGTAAGATGACCATTAAATCAGAAATACTAAAGTCGAGTGTTGACTCCATCGTAAAATAAAAAGGGCAATACATGTATACTGGCGTTTGTTTCCAGGTAACAAGGGTAAATGTATCTTCGGCTGAGATAAAGTGGCACCGCATCGACCATTGTTTTAGTTTCATTGTAGAGGAACCCGGTCTGTAATGCACATTAGAGAACGAAGCTTAAGGCTCACAGATTCACTCGGCGTATGTGAGGCTACGTCCATTTACGAAGGAGCAGACAAATATGTTTTATAAGCTAGATAAAAGGAATTGGCTTTGTTTCAGAGAAAAAACTGTGACCATAAAAACACTAGACGTATTAACGTAACGTTAACTAAGCGTAAGTCTGGGCCTACGTCAAATTACCTCCCCTTAGTGTTCAGACGTGGCCGAATGCAGAGACGTCACAGACAATCATGACGTAACAATCCATACTAAATTCGCCTTCACTTCGTCTGTATCTTTCTCTGAACGTGCATGAAGCTAGATTCAGATATCAGGAATGTCTTGTTTTGGTAGGTAAAAGCAGATGAATTTCACGTGTTGTGCCATAAAACATACCTGTATAATTTGTGTTGAAATGTCTTTGGAAAGAGAACTATGGCTTTAATAGGCCTATTACAGTTACACCACACTGTATTAATTGTCAACAGATTTTTTTAATCGCTATTTTAATAACTGAGACGTCTTTGTTTTTGTTTTGTTTTGTTTTGCTTTGTTTTTTTGTTTTTTTTTTTCAGAGGGAGCCAGGCAATGGCGTCAGCTAATATGTAATTGTGAGTTACAAAATTTTTATAACGCAAACCTACAGGAAAAACTGGTTACGCAGGTTCACCAGTGACGTCGTCACATATCCCGACCAATAGTTTACCAGCTTTGTAATTACAATGATACCAGATTAACATCGATGTTTAAAACAGTGGCCTGTAATGGTCCCTTGAAGTTATGAAAACATTTAACGGGAAAGTAAGAAATACCAAGACATTAAGTTTCAAGGTTTACTGTACATAATGAACGTGAACCTTTCTGGCTCATTCAACGAGAAGATTGATCGGCAGACCTCTCACAAATTAGGTCTAGGTTCAAATTCACCTCTCGCTGATTCGCCTGCGGCGTTTAAGTCGGGAAATTTGCCAGATACCTGCAGAAAGGAGGGTATTTCCATCCACAGATAAGTTACGTGAAGTGTGTTGCCTAAATGAAGCATTTTTGAGTAAGTCGTAAAACATAAGTGACATAAATACATATAAGTCTATCATCGATGTTCGGAGTGCAGTACTTAGCGGCTAGGTGAGCGTAAAATTGTTACCTTGCTTTGTGATCGTGCAGGCTTCCTCTCCGGTCGTATACGTGGGAGAGTCTGCCAGGTCATGTGTTTTCCCTTGTCGCCTCCCAGCATAATTCTGGGCACCGTCGTATTACTAACATATTTTTGAGTACGGCTTAAAACTCCAACCAAAACAAACAAAATAACTGATACATGTGTACATCTGTCAGGTTCAGACGCTGACCCTGTCCAGGCCACCATCGTAAGACAGGTGTTGTCCCAGGTCCTGGTCACCATAGACGAGGTATACAGTGTCGAACCCACGCCCATGAGCAAAATCAAGGAACAAATCGACAAATACATCGATCGGAAAGTCGACGAGAAGATGCAAGAGTTGCTAGAGTTTTGCCACCGTGCTGAGGCTCGCGCCAAAGGTTGGTTATCTCTCTAAGTTCAATTAGATACCATAATGAAAATATGTTTGAGGTGTGCAAGGGGAAATGTTTCTTCTTAGTTTTGTTTTTAGTTCTACCGGTCGAAGACCCAGGAGAGGTTATGTCCGTCTGTTTGTCTGTCTGTCTGTCTGCCCAGCGTCTGTTAACTTTTCCCTATTTTACTCATCCTAGTTTTGTCCGATTTCAACGAAACTTGCATCTAGATACATAATTCCTAGCATCGATTTTCTGTTTCGATGATTGATTGTTCGTCTGTCTGTCTATTCATCCAGAATATGTTAAGATTTACAAAATGCTACTCCTCCTTCAGTTTTTGTCCAATTTTAATGAAACTTGGTTCAATTGTAGACTGCATCAGGATGCACAATTTGCAAGATCGATTATCCATTTTGATGATCGGTTATTCCTGTGTCTCTCAGTTCATCCCGTTTCTGTATGATTTCAGTGGAATTTGGTTGAAGTGTAGACGGCATCAGGATACATAATTCGTGGTATCGTTTTTTCAGTTTCGTTGATCGGTTGTTCGTCCGTCTCTCTGTGCATCCAGCATATGGTAGCATTTCTTTCAAAATGTTGCTGGTTACTGTTACAGTTATTATTCAGTTTCAACAAAACTTGATACAAGTGAATCAAGATACATAATTCCTACTATTGAATTTCAATTTGACTGTCCATTGTCCGTTTTTTATACATAATTTTGTTTACGACTGTACCAACTAGTAGAGCTACTGTCTCATCAAAGATTCTGATTTTTTTTATCTGCCACTATAGGTATTTGTAAGTCAGTGTATTTGAAAAGCGCGTTCAAGTATTTATCTGATTTGCAGCTTCATAGCTGATGATATTCGTGAATCAAGTGACGTTAAGCCATAATCATACACTGGCAAACTCGTACACTCATGTATTGTTCAAATCTGACAATTGGCCAGGGTCCTAAGGTCCTGTTCGAGAATGGCCGTGGGTCAGTTCAGTGGTGATTAGGAGTCCACAGACCGAGTTCTCGACTGGAAACGAGTTCTCGACAGGTTGTTATCAATAAATCACGACTGACATATAATATATAAACCCCCATTATCGATTTGTTAATAACCTAACACCATTCATTTGACGTAATTCAGTTCTTATAAATTGTTAAATTTGACTCTTTACCCCATGTGGTTATCTGACTGATCACCAAGCAAGTCAAGCATTAAAGTGATATAGCAGTCGGTTTTGTTTCGTTTCGGTTTATTTTTTTTTTCTTTAGCGCGAGCCATGGAGAACTCGAGCAGGATTTCTTCTCGTGCAAATACCCGGATGTTGACAGGGAAGACAACTGGTCCTGGTTGCTCGTTTGACAGTGACATGGAGGTAGACGCTTGTGCATGCATGTACACTTGACGTGTATATTTATCTTATTGTTGTTTAACGCAATATACTAGAGATATTTACTCACTTATCCGACGAGGGGCAGTTGTATAGTCGAGGAAATGATCGCATGCCTGGGGATAAATCACCGACTTTTGACAAGTCACCAAGGAACTTTCTCACTTGTAAAGTACCGATATACCTGCGCGATACCGGTGGAAAACAACCTGTCTTCAACTAACGTTGTACTACGCAAACACTGGAGTCCTCGACGGCTTCTTATCACTGAGACCCCACAAGCACTGAGAGAGTGGGAATCGCAAATTGCATGCCCAAGACCAGAAATGAACCCGCGCCTAATGCGTCCTAACGATTACAAGACAAGCATGGAGACAGTTTATATTCATTAAGGACATTTTGTAGGATGACGTTCAGGTCACGCGAAATCCGGGCTCCTCGGCATGATTTTTTCTTCAAAATGTAGAATTGACACGTGAGCTAGATTCATAACGCGTGACTCCCACTGAATTTCATGCCGAACTTTTCTTCCACCAATATGGCGTGAAGGGCCCCTTTGCACGAAGACCTCTGGACGTTACGAGCAAGTACCTACCATTGCGACGAAATGCCTGCAGTGCTGCTTGCCATGGTAGTTAGGTACTCCTAACGTTAAGAGGGCTTCATCCAAGTGGTCCCAGGTCTATAGGCCCTACGTAAACCCTTGGAATGTTCGACACCATAAACGCGATCTAGCCCTTGCACTCCGGTTTCCTCCATTTATAAGTCTGTCCGCCATTGCACAAGTAGAAAATCCTGTATCGCACGGTGTCAAACAGCAGTCAAATAAACAAATAAATACGGATTGGGTTTATTTAGGAAACATATTTGCGGTTAGTAATTCTTTGTGAACATTCTACGAGAAGTATAGGACTATAATGTCTGAAATAGTTAGTTTCATTATATATAGGAAATCCCCCTTGATGACGTCAGCGTGGAAATTCCTGGCAGCTCCTTGGACGACAGATGTAAGTCACGTGACCGTACGTTTTTGTTTTGTTTTGTGTTTTTGTTTTTTGTTGTTTTTTTTTTTTGGTGGGGGGGGGGGTATCAAACCACAAGCTCATAAAACCATTCGTTTTCGGTGCTCTGAAACTGAGACTGACGGTACATGTTTAAATGTTGGTAATATGAATTTAATTCATATACAGCAAGTGTGCATTTATGGAAACTATTTTTCATTTCTTTTTTATGCATTTCCTGCACAGAAAGCTAACCAAACCAAATCAAGCTCTGAGACCTGTCCATTTGCCCAGTCAAACTACGTGTCCTTTACATAAAATGGTCGGTAGATTCGTAACAGAAGGTGAATGTTTGTAAAATGTTGCAGAAAGTACACTTACTAGCTGGTTCAGAGAGGAACCACGATCATGGCGTATCCAAAAATATATGTCAGCCAGCACGCAAATTAGGAATATTTGTCTGTTATTTGCATGGTTTATGTATCTCTTTCCTTGTAGCACAAAAAGGAAAGAAGTCAATGTTTAAGAGGATTTTCAAGTGGGACAGCAAAACGGACGAGAGGAGTGAGGATGAAACAAGTTTTTGTCTGAAGAATATCTTCACGAAATTTCCAGATGTGTAGATAAATACGTTGTAAACTTATAAACCCAGTAATTTTTGTGTTTTATCTCTCTAAATCAATAAATACACATTAAAACATTTTATCACGAGTGTGCTTCAATTCTTTTCGCACAGTTTATTTTCGTAACTGTAAAATTTACATGTTTTAACTACGATGCCTATATAATTCATTTCTTGAAAATCGTGAAAAAAAATTCGCACAAACGTACCTAAATTGACACTATCTTACATATCAAACCCCAATACATAAACCAAAATGGATGAAATTCTCAGTTGCAGTTGTCAAAGGATGAATCGATGCCTCGAAAAAATGAATGTAAGGTGCAGTTATACAGAAATGAATAAAAAGAAGTTAAACTGAGTAGGCAGTAGACATGTGGTAAGCATAGATTAAGTTCCCTCTCCAGTGATCTCCTCTTGATCAGACACTTGTTGGACTAGCTCATTTGCTGTTTTGAAAGTGGTGAGAACTAATCAATGTCACATGAAGTGGTTGCTTTCTATAGTGAGATGTCGCTAACAGGTTGCGGGAACAAAGGGACTACCTGTGCTAGATTGACTAAAACCATTATATTTCATACCATTTGTGTAGCAGCCATGCTCAAAAATGGACTATAGCCCGTTTTGTTTCGCCCTATTCTTACTTTCCCGTTGTAAAATGTGTACCCGGGGTTAAAGCTGGCTTATTAATTTAAGATTGGTGTTATCGGTCGGTTTTCCTATATTTGTCTTGATTGATTTTCTGTGAACAAAACTGTAATGTTAAAGTATGTGTTGACTGGGATTATTTCACGTGTGACAGTGTGAAACTTCTATAAGAGTGTATCTCAGTAACTTTCGCTTTTATTTACAAAGGAGGGGGTATGATAAAGCACTGAAAGTGCCCAGGGCTAGCAATAACTGTTGCAGACAGAAATCTGTTAGTTTGTCTGTTACGACTGTCAATCATCAGTTAACCGCAAACCGCAAACTGGCACTCAAGTTATCCGAACAGATGGCCTCATATAGACTTGTTTGATTTCCAACATTTAATACTTTTCATTGACTTCTTACTTTTCTTTGAACACCTTACAATCTGTTACAAGGTTTGTCGTACCCTGTTCTAAGGCACTAATCAACCTTTACTTTTCTACCTTTATGTTGTTGTTTTTTTTTTTTCTCAAATATATATTTTGAAAGCAAAATTGCATGATGCCCAGAATGTGAATATAGTGCATTTGTTTCCCCAGTTTTCTTCTGCTTGTAGTGCGAGATACATACATCTTGAAGATGTATGCATAGGTTTTCGCGCACTTCTGTGACTTGTGCGCGTAAACAGGGGGATGAATCTGTTTGTCCATACTCGAGAGTATTCCACTCATGCGAAGGCGACCACCATTGTGGCGGAAGAAAACAGAGCAGAGCCCAGAGGAAACCCATGATTTTCCGCAGGCTGCCGACAGACCTGAGAGCGTAGAGGAAGACACCATTAGTTGGACTTGAACTAACAGCGACCGCGTTCGTTAGAGGCTCCCGAGTCATTGTGCTGTGCTAGCATGCCGACAGCGTCGGTCAAGGGAGAAAACGTCAAAACTGACTACAGTGTCAGTGGTGATGTGATGGTCAAAATACCTGTTTTTCAGTGGAGTACCCTTTATTTGTACATTAATCGAATACTGGGGACTTTGATCTATATTGTCTTCTTGCAATGCGTAAGTAATGCGACCAGTTTTCCCACAGTAGCGTGTTCGCAAAGGCAGACAAGGATATGAATATGAATTGCTTACTCAGTCGGCACGGGTTTTCTATTCTCTGCCAAAGTTTAGTCACATTTCTGTCAATTCAGATAAAATATCAAAAATGTTAATATACTTTGAAGCCGTAAAGCATTCTCCAAAATAACGACCAAATATGCACGGTAACTGGTGTTGAAAACAGTTACTCGTTGAGACAGGTGTCAGTTTTTTTCAAATTGTATTAATACTGAGATAAAATCCAATCTTAATATTAGATGTATACTATCCAGTAGTTTCCGGCCAGTAATGATTGATCCCACGAGTGTTGTTACCACCAACAATGTAGTGATTCCTATTATGAACAGGCTTACCACGTTTCACATATGTCCAACAATCACTCATGTTTAGGAATACAACGCTTCGCAACCGTCCAACAACCATTCATACTTAGGAATGGAAAGCTTCGGCACCGACGCTAAAAGAAACTACGAAACAAATATATATAGGTTTGCCAACACCTCTTTTTTTTCTCTTTATTATCATGATTGATTTTGGTTGACACAGAGTTAAGATTATTAAACATGGTATAACTGGTTTGGCTAATACAGCGGTAATATAAGCTGTATAATTTTCTAAACATGTTATGATTGGTTTCAAATATGGCAGTTCTAGGATGTATTGCTTTCTACTCAGAAGTATATGTATGTATGTATGTATATGTAGAAGTAAATGATCGCAAATATAGATATCTACAATATGTCACAAAATCTAAGGCGTATAAAAATAGAGAGCAAGCATAGTAAATAAGCACGGATATACGTGCCTACACACACATAAACCACGCCGATATCGAATACATCAAAAATGACAAATCTCGAAATTTACTTAGTTTAAAGTCACTCTCGTTAGCCGTTATTTGGCCCCTACACAGATCTAACCTACATCTATTACATATCTAAGCTCAGTTTTAGTCGACATAAAGTCGATCCCTGTATATTTCCAGATCACGCGATACCTTTATTGCCGTTCAGTAAATGTTTGGGACGATCTGCGCTGCTCGGTCTTACACGGCGATGACACTGGCAGAGACTCATGCAGGACGACGCGAACTCAGGATGAGGCTTACTGAATTGGCAAATATACCATTCATACATTGTTATGACACAGATAGTGACTGAAATCAAACTGACTGACTGAGCTGGCAGATATATCATATCTTTTCTGATAGGGATAGTGATTGAGAAGAAATTGACTGACTAAACTGGTATACCGTAGATAGATTGTTTTGAAAGAAGGAGTAACTGAGAGATGAAACTTAATGGCTGGCAAATATTGCTGATAGTGTTTTGTGGTCGACTACTTTGATTTATATCTGACCAAATCTGATGGATTTTAAGGTAACTAGTGGGTCCACTAATTTCGAACTTACGGCAAGAGGTGGGTGACCCCAGGGCAAAATCCTCACCAACAGTTCAGCATAAAAATTAACAGCCTTTCAACTGTAACATCGGTATTGGTATTGTTTTATGTAGATGATTTCCTGTTAAATGTACCGCTTAAAATATGAATAACATCGAGCGGCACTGCAGCTTTGTCTCAATAAGATCGAGAAATGGCAGTTGCCAACAAAGGCTTTTCTTGCGTCTAAAACCGGGGTATGCATTTCTGAATAAACGCGCAAACTCAGCACAGTTCTTGCTGACCGATCAGTGTTACTTAAGCTGTCAAAGTCTAAAAACATCTAAATTG